>BMAV01023880.1:248400-279069 GCA_019973955.1 Trichonephila inaurata madagascariensis
TTTTTCCACATAAAAAATATCGAAGGGACGAAAGGTGGAAATATATCAAAGGACGAAAAAACAAACATTTGGTCAAATCATAAATTGATACAGTTTGCATGTATATAATTAAGTTGCGTGGGAAAAAATAACTGCGTGCCTCTGAAACGCGTGATAACCTCATTACCAGCCTAGAAAACACATTTCTTTTTTTTTTATTGCCATTAGTATATAAAAAGAATATTTTACACAGCTTTTTATTGTTCTGTTTATTATTTTCTTTGTTGTAGTCGACAGCAGTTGAGGAAAAATTGAAAAAAATATATATATATTCAGACACGAAGATTAAGGAAATTATAGAGCACATGTACAATCATACATATCACGCATTCTATAGATTACCGAAAATCATATGATTAGGTCTCGAATGAGGAAAATTGTAACATAATTCATAAAAAAATTCGTTTACCCTATGAAAGAAATAGTTCTCTCTCAATTATAAAGACATCAAGAACGGAACCTTTGGAGAAAAGTAAGAATTCAGTTATGTTGGTTAATGAGATAAAAATTGGATTTGGGGATACCATCTCATCGCTTCGCTTAGACTTTGCTCATTAGCGTATTACAGTCATTGCAGGTGTAAAAATATTAAATGTTTTCATTGAGAATCTTTGAAAACTTCAAAAAATCGAGAGTTAATATAATAAATAGATAATTATCGAACTATATTTATAGATAAATATATTTACTTAATCTTGATTGCTTAAGGGCAACATAAAAATAATAAATTAAAATCGAATTCAAAACTGTAAATTATTTCTCACAGAAGCTTAGATTTTCTTTTCTCTAAAAATCTGAAAATAATTTGCAAATTTAAGATGGAAAATGGCATCATTGCTATCGGAAATTACTGAATTTTGATTTCTTTCCACTTTTTGAAATACTTTTCTACATCTTTCTTGATTTTTTTCCCGCACATTTATTGGCTGAGACAAGAGAACCATTCTGGATGAGTGAATGAATATTAACGTCGCACTATTCAGCTACTCGAGGACGTTTGACGACGGACCTCGTAATTTTAAACCATGGTCAAATGACGAGGACGACACCTGAGCTGGCACCCCCTCTCCTAACTTCCACACCTCGCCAACGGGAGGACGTTTGGAGCCTTGACTGATTTAACGTGTATAGCCCCCTACATGGCGTGTCTTCAGTGATGCTAGGTTCGAACTCATGACACGCCTTCCACGAGTCCGTTACCTTGACCATAGGCCACTGCGGCCACCCTGTGTAGAGAGAATGATGCACGTTTAATCCGTCGAGGCTATACCGGTTGATTCAAAAACAATATAACCCACTTCAGAGCATCATAAATTTGTATAGAATTAAGTTATTTACGTGAAATTTTCAATGTGGTTTCCTTTAACATAGTACATTTTGGATAAACGTTTCGGCTAAGCCAAAAAGGCTTTTTGACCATTTTCGGAGGTATTTTTGCAATATCATCTTTGATTGCTTTTTGAAGCCCTTGGAGTTTTTCTTTTTTTACGTCCTGCTTAATTGTTTTTTTAAGTATCCCCATAAAAATTAACAGCAAGAAACACAGTCAAGTGATGGTGGTAGACATTTCTCAGGAGGCAGAAAAATTATTTTTTAATCTTTCAGTCACTTTATAGTTGATCTTGCAACATGATTTGGTGCAAAATCTTGGTGAAAAGTAAAGTTTCTTTGAGCGCAAAGACGTTTACTTTTTTTGAACTAGTGTTTCAAAACTTTATTCTGATAAAATTTAGCATCAGTTTTAGCTTTTTGTTCTACAAAAAATGTTTTTTGTTAAGCCTTGAGAGGACATTTTAATCCATAACATAACACCTGACGACCAACTTGCTTTTTGCAAAGCAGATGCGCCTTTGCGACGTTTTTTACATGAAATATATTGTTTCTTCATTTTGCGAGTTGTGAATGACTGATGAAACAGTGCTTCATCCAAAGTTATCCATGCTTTGTATCTACCTTTGCGTAACATTAAATATAGAGGCCAAGAAAGATTTCTTTGATTTTCTACAGTCTTAACAGACATTTGAAGGCAGATTGATTTATTCACTTTTTTATAGACAATTTTCTTTATCTGACGATAAATTATCGATTGAGATACCTGTACTTTCTTCATTAATGTTCTTTGAGACAGAGGATTTTCAACAGCGATAAATCTTTTCAGCTTTTTTTTTTTTTTTTCTTTTTCCCGAAGGACTTCTTTCGTCCCCTTTTTTCCCCTGCAGCTTTTGATTGCCGACCAAATTTTATTTATTTTTGAAGTTTAGATAGTAATCCATTAGCAAAATGTCTTTTCTGATTTTTAAAAGCTTTATTTATAACAGAATTTGAGTATAAATCTTTCAAAAGCAGTAAAATTTCGTTTCCGGTTAGAAGATCTAATTTCGGAGCAATAATGTACTCCCACTAACAAAAATAGTTGGATTGGTGATTTAAATGTTTCATTTTTAAAATATAACTGGCACCAAAGCGATAAAAATTTAAAATTCATAGTTAAATGCTTTTAAAATTAGTCACACTAATTTTAAATCAGCTTGTAATTCCTCTTGTTGGAGTGGTGAAGAAGTTCGGAGTAGGGGTGCCAGATTAGGTATCGTCCTCATCACCTGACTGTGGTTTAAAATTACGAGGTCCGTAGTCAATAGCATTTGTTTTGTTTTATACAAAGTAGTTTTAAAATACAATATAATACACACTCACTATATTTTAAAAACATTTGTAGCATTTTTTTTTTGTAACAGTTAGATAACTGGATTTCATTTAACGTAAAATATATTATTTAACGTTTACAAAACAATTCGAAAACATAAAAATATTATTTCTGAGCATTCCTCTTCCTTTCACGTTAGGTCCTCCCTTTGGATGGTGTGACTTGAGAAAAATAATGTTAGCGTGGTATTTATTAATTTAAATAATGGATTATTTACGTCACAGCTATTAATTACAGTATATACATCGAAGTTATTAAAAGGTTGGTTACTTCATTATAGTCCAAATTCTATTGTTTGTGAGGGAGGAGATTGCATCTGTCCTGTTCGAAGGTTTCCAACGG
This sequence comes from Trichonephila inaurata madagascariensis, assembly GCA_019973955.1. Taxonomy (NCBI): domain Eukaryota; kingdom Metazoa; phylum Arthropoda; class Arachnida; order Araneae; family Nephilidae; genus Trichonephila; species Trichonephila inaurata. The sequence continues at coordinate 251,486 of BMAV01023880.1, forward strand.
TCTTCTTTGGCCCTCTTTAGGGTCTCGGGATGGTAGCAGTCGGCCTCTTTATTCTCGAGTAACATACGGCTCGAGGGCGGAGTAAGAGGCTCTCACGGTGTGAAAAGTTGCCGGGGTGATCCCCAGAGACATGACTTAGCAATATTTTAAGGGTGCACGTGTGTATGGGAACGTGATTATCCTATCCACAAAAAAGAAGACGAATTTTCAGCTGTGTGACGGGAAAATGTTACAATGCCAGATCATGTGTAGTCTTCGTCACTTGACAGAGGTTGAAAATTATGTGGTCCATCGCCAATATCCCTCGTAATGGTTCATGTGTGAGTGAATGAGTGAATATTAACATCGTATTTTTCAGCTACATGGAGGCTTTTGGCGACGAACCACGTAATTTTGAACCATGGTCAAGTGACGTGGACGACACCTGAGCTGGCACCCCCCCCCTCCTAACTACTACACCACACCAAATGGAGGACGTTACAGCTCTCGACAGATTTAATGTGCATCGCTGCCCTAGTCGCAGGGTCTTTAGTGGTACTCGGCTCGAACTCATGACATGCATGCCATGATCCGATACCTTGACCACTAGGCTTCCGCAGACATTCGTGTTGGTTCATAGTGCAGCGTTAATAAACACTCACTCATTCATGGCCTTTCTCTGATCTGATTTGTTTAACGTTTAATGACAGAGGTAACATTTCAAAAACTCTTTCATTCTACATCTGATTACAATAAACAAGTAAATAAATCTAAATGCGCAAAAACCTGACCTCCGAAGTCTGTATAGAATATAAAAGATAACAGTTACAGATATTAATATGAACTATCAACAGAAAGATACCATGTAGTTAACATAGAATAAACACATTTCACGTGAAATCTAAATATATTAAAAGTTTTTGATATCTTTCCTTGCAAGATTTTCTTTTCAACTCAACTCAACTCGATCAAAACGACCTCTCCAGTTAATGATTCCGATACAAATCAATGACTACTCTATGACACTTAAAATAAACTCATCACTTGTTACTTCCTATTGAATATGTGTCTTAAAGCTTACACACATTTTCAGCACGTCTTCAACGCGAAACGATAATATTTGTATATCATTTAGACTTAGTCCAATTAATTATAATTCGTCTCGGTACAGTTCTTAAAACACGTTCGGTGGTCCAAAGATTTTACGCTTTCTTAGAATAATGAATCCCAACCTTAATTAAGTCCTCCGACTTTTAAGGTCAGTGTGTTTCCAATCTCTCATCACTCCACATTGCTAAATTTATGGTTGATCAACTCTGCTTTCTCACACTATAACAGTTTATATTGCGTGAAGTAATTTTGATCCCTGTCCTTCGCTTTTCAGCGATTGTTGTTTAGGCAGTCTTATTTGCTCATCAAGTCGCAAGAATTTTTTTTGGCAAGTTTTTTTTAATATCTCTCTTATACGTTATATACACAGTTCTATTTATAAATGACAGTCCATGTCAACAACATATTTATTTTCTCTATTATTTTCTTTAAACAAACTACACAAATCCCTCACTGATCGTTTATTGTTTGTTTTTAGTTTTATAATAAAGATTCATGCTGCTTATTCAGTATTATTTTCTTCAATATCCAGGAATTAAGCTCAGTGAAACATTTTCAAGAGTATCTGCCCTGTATAAAGGCATAAAAAAACTTTAACTATAGATATAATTATTCAAAAACGATATATTTTTTTCAGGCAAATATTTAAAACACACTAGTATTGAAATTTAAGGTATCCGACTACGTTCGTAACAGTGATTTTAAAAAGGCGCTTAAATGGATAATTTTCATGATATTTAGTGTCACTTAGATTAGAATACATGAATAAAATTGTTTTAAGGGCATTTTGACAAAAAAATTATTTAAATCTAATATTTCGGCAAAAAAAAAAGCTGGGTCAAGGACGAAAGGAGGTCACGAGCAGAGTTAAAACTTTAAAATAATTTTAAAATGTTAAATATGGGTGAAGAAATGGGGCTATGGTCCTGAAAAAATATATCTAGGATGCTCATAGGGAGAACAATCGAATCCAGCCGGTGCGGTCGACCAAGGTGGCATAGGATTCGAGTTATGACTGGGGAAGCCCTGTAGGGGGAGAACCGGAGTTGACCAATTCCACGTAAAGCTCGCGCTAATACGAAAATATGGTGGACCTCCAAAAATCCAGTCCCAAGCTCAATTCCTTAAAGGGGGAGGGGTAATTTTTTTCCAGTCCCCATAGGATTAATATGGGAGCATGATATTTTAGTGCTTAAGCCTTCCCCATGCCTACACAATGGGAATGAAGTAGATGACTGGATGGGTCTCGACGAGTGTAACAGTTGGTTCAAATCTCAAGTTCGAGACTCGAACAGGATCAGAATATTGTGAAATTAAACAAATTTTAAGAAAATTTAAAACAATTAAAAACTATGGAAGAAATAGTCCTATGAGGACGAAATTATAATAACTGAAAGAGAAGATAGAGAGGGATCGAATGAGCCAGGTCCGAATGGAGTGTCAGGCTCGGGTGCCGAGATATTGGCCAAAAAGCTGTAGGGGGAGGGGGAATGCGTTCCAACAGATATGTTTTATAACAATAGTTGTTACGATCCCCCAAATATCAGTCCCCTAGCACCAAAAAAGTGGCGTGTTAAAATATTAAACAACGGTGTGCGCGCGCCGTGACGGTATGCGCGTGCATCCGTGTCGGTGTGCGCACGCATCGTAAAAATTTATCCTCATCCTTTTTCCCAAACGTACAATAAGAAGTATAACTTCAAAAAATTTAAATTGTGATAAATCATCTGAGATCAATGTAAGAAATAAGAAGGTGAATAGCCCAGTAGTGTTGACTAGTTCATTCCGAGCACAGACTGTCTATATAATGCAACACAAATAACTCACAGTTCTCAACGTAAATGTTTAAAATTCCTCGCGAAGGGTGAAAGGTCCGGAGTGCTCAATAAACCTCTTTGTTTTTCAGAAGCATTTTTCGAGGCTCTCCAATCGAATGAAATAAAGCAAAGCATAAATTGTCCACTTCAGTCACGTTTATAACTTCGGCCGTGATGACTTTGTTTGTTTATTTGTTTAGCCACCCCCCCGCCCGGGGGCCGGCCCGACGAATGCTTCGACATTGTCGTGTGGCATTTATACATTATTCTACTGGAATCGTGCTGTGAAAGGATTATATGGTATCAAAGGAATCAAAAGATGCTTGCGTATGTGTTGTTTATCGTCGAGAAAGAACACATAGCTAATAACTTTGCTCAATTTGAACATCGTATTCATGCTGTGACTTATTGGGAAAATGTGTAACAGCTTATTATATGTTGCATTTATTCTATAAACAAGTAATATAAAAAAAAATTTTAAGTCAATTCCTACTTAGATCAACAAAGAAAATTTTTCTTTTAGCTACTTTTTATTAAATAGTTACAATTAATATAAATATGTATATACATAGGACAGAATCACAACATTAAGTGGTCATTAATTTTTATTAATTATCATTAAAGTATCGTATTGTCATCCAAAACACAATCGTGCATATAAAATTTCAGTTCCACTGAATGCTTTAACACGTGAGAAAAACACCTTTTCAAGTTTTGACACACAAGTCGCCAAAAATGATGCCAATGTGGCTAATATTTGTAATTCTTTGAATAATTAGTTTTAATCAATTAATTTTTATTAGTTATAATTAAATTATTGTATTGTCATTCAAAATAATCATGTATATAAAATCTCAGCTCAATTGAGCGCTTTAAAATGTATTTTATTAATGATTGAAAATTCGACCAAGATAAATAAATATACAGAGAGTGTGAGCTAATAGTGTTAGGAATTGAAAAATCAAGTGTCATCATTTATTCCCGGGTGGCGGACACGAATTTTTTTTCCTATTGTTCGGTAGATGGAGCGAAAATAATGACAAATATTTAATAGGTTTCTTAAAGAAACTTTTTAAATGATTCATCATTTTAATTTTGATTTTACAAGAAATCGAAAAAAAGAGCAAAAACAAGCGTAACTATTCTAAATTTAAGGGGGAATAGAATTTTTTTCTTTTATAATTACTTCTAAAATGATTCATCATCTTATTTTATATTTTAACAAGAGATCGAAGGTAAAAAAAGACGAAAATAGACATTAATTATTCTAAATTTATGAGAATAGAATTTTTATGCTTTTAATTATTTTATGTTTCAAAAACTATTCATAAAATTCTAAAACATTTTAAACATTAAAGTTTTTTTAAAAAATAGTATGAGAAAACAAATATAGAAAAGTAAGCAAATACGAATTTTTTTTTGAAAAATAAAAACACAATAAATGAAATCTTCAGTAAGTGTTCCACATAGTGCCTCTCTAAAATAAAACTAACCGCAAAATATGAGAATTTAAGAAAAAAACTTAATAAATCTCCCCAAAATCATTTTAAGTAAATTGAGTTTCATTTGATTTGGAACATAAGAATGACATGTTTTTTATTACTCTACGAATAGCAACTTCTATTAATTTTTATTATACAACTAGCGCAAATAGGAAAAGGTTGAAAAGTATAATTATTTCAACAAATATGATAATTATTTATTTAAAATCACTGAAATGTACTTAGTCTTTTAGCATCTACCCTCAGTCTAGAGTTATTTTATTTTTATAGAAAGAAAAAATTTTCTATTTCAGTTAAATGAAATTTAGCAGTTTAGAAAATTACGCGGTAAATTTCGTAAATTGGAATATAAACTATAATCTTTCTTTCGGTGATATAATTCAGTTAAACAGTTCCGCTTTTGTTTTATTTTATAATCTTTTGAATTATTTAAGACAATAAATAAGTAACTGAAACTTTAGAGGCAGAGAGAATTAACTATGCAAAAATGAGATGGAACATCTATTGTGCAGGAATAAAAATTGGCACTTTTCCGTTTCACGAGGGCAGGAGATAAAGTCGCTAAAAATGATACAGCTGACGCCAAACGGAATATTCTCGTTGGTAACCTTTTACAACCACATTTTCGAAACAAATCGTAGTCATTTCTTATCAGCAACATTTTTTTTTTTTTACAATATAACAAAAATGGATGAAAAGACTATGAGAACTAATATTTATTAACATTTTCTATCCGTATATTGTGTGTTGTCGCCAATAACGCAACTTGGCGAGATTTGCACCGGCGAAACGGAAAAGTACCTAAGAAATTTAAAAGCATAATCTGGAACGTTTTGTTTTCACAGAAGCTGTAAATCCTATTTGTTTCTTTATATTTTGTTGTTCTATTAATTTTATTGGATTTAAAAGAAAGAAACGCATTTGAACATGATTCGTAGGTGAAAAACGAAGATAATATATTTGTTGTGACACGAGAAACTATTATTCTTCGCTTCAATATTCCTTTCATTATTCGTCACGCAGGATAAATGAGGCAATTTACAATAAAGAATTATTGAGACTATTTACATGAAATAACTAATATATGAGCACACACTCCGTAAAGATAAAATATTATACAGTTATTTTCGTAACATAAAAACGCACAACTATCCTTAGAATATTCCAAAAACTAACTTAACTAAAGTTCTGTTGCCAGATTCAAAATGAATAAATAAACGCAAAGAAAAAATTAAATTACATCAAACAGGGGATATCTAACTTATTAGGAGTAGCAACAGTAAGAGCCCTACTCAACAGAGCTTTATAAATTATTTATCCTTTGGCTGGATAAGAATATCAACCTCAATGCCGTGTAAAAAGGTAAGTATAACTGTAAAAAGAAAATATTTAACTATCATGTTTTAAAAATGCAAAACTCGTGAAAAGTCCAGCTGCGTGATTTTTTTAAAAAATAAACTTTATCATAACAAACATCTCAAAGAACATTTAAAACAAATTAAAACCAAACCAAACCAAAAGAGAAAAAAAAAATGTTGTTTCAGAAACAAGAAGTGACCGGTTCAAACAGTTAATAACAATTTTGCATGCAATTATTATTTCCATGCGTGAACATCAAATAAATGCAGCTCTAAAAGCTTTTGGTAGATAAATAGCATTTCCAGAAAAGCCAAACGAAAACATTGTTGTAAAATGCAATACTCCTCACGTCGGTAGGAAAAAAAAATAATGAACGTGATTCTTAGAATTACGACAGGTTAAAAAGTAAATAAAAATGCTAAAGAATGCATACTATGACCCTTTATTATGTCTTTGCTTTCTTGTTTTAACTGCGGGCTTTTTTCCCCACGCGCGCAATCATGACAAGGTCATTTCAACAAGCAGCTGAAATTGGAAGGAGATTTCCCCACAAAATTCCCTAATTCGTCAAGATGAGGGGTTTGATCAAGCTATAACCGTTAAGACATACAAAGGGGAATTGAAATTAAAAAAGTAGGTACTAGGGTGGTTACAAGGAGAAAAAAGTAGATATTAATTGGAACCAACCTATGTGAAAAAGATGTTCGATTAAGTTCTGGGATATTGTGTGTGTGTGTGAGATTTCCATAAGAAAAATTTAATTTTTAAATAAGTTTTTCTTCAAGATTCTTTCAAAATGAAATGGGAAAAAAAATTAGGTATTTATTAACCTACACGAGATAGGTAAATACTGTAATACCTTGATTTACGCTACCCCGACTTTCGAGATTTTTAAAACCTCGTCGATTCGTCTTTTTTTTTTGAGGGGGAAAAATTGGTAAAATTGATGACATTCGTAATGTGATTGAAGAAGTTGTCGATCTTACCAGGCAAATAAATCCAGAATTGGATTGTGTGTGATGACATTCAAAAACTTCTGGATTCCCACAATCAGGAGCTCACAGCTGATGAGTTCATGGAAATGCATGAGCAAGAGTAAGACATTGAAGAACTTTAGACCCAGTTCCATCAGAAGATCGAACGATGCTTGAAAATTTGACAGAAGGCATCAGTTTAATTGAATGAGTGTTACAAATTTTAGAAAATTTAGACTCCAAAGATGAGAGTATTTCTTCCATAAAACAAGGAATAAAAAATTTATTGGCATTCTACAAGGAAATTTGTGGGAGAAAAAAAAATCTTTGAGACACGGCAGACTATCTTGATAGATTTTATGAAACCTTCTACTTCAAATTAACATTGTGGTTTGGGATTTTATATTTGTGTTATATAGGATTTTATTAAACATTTTTTTAAATTATTATTTTCTTTCTTCTCCAGCCCCAAATAAAATAATTTATATGTGTTTATACGTGGAATCATACTCCGACTCGCTCAATCCCACCTATCGCGTATGAGTTCGGCGTATTACTGTATATTATTTTAACTGTCATTAATTCAAAAGTAATAAAGATCCGGAAGAAGAAACAAATTAAATAATTTTTGAATAATCACAAAGCAATCATTTTTGTTAAGCGATTCATTTTATATGTTTTAAGGCCAAAATAAGTTGAGTAATTATTGTATTGTATTCAACTGGATTTTTAAAAAAAATGTTTATTTTATTTCATTTTTGTAGCGAAAATGTACTGCAAAAAGAAACTAACTTTGTAGTGTACGCAGCATATATTCATACAAATCTGAAATAAAGATATTAAAAAGATTATGATTGTTGTATAAATATCAATTAACCATTTAAAGTATTCTTAATAGCTTTCCATTTTGATAACTTATGTGTTCAGAATATACACAGCGTGTCAGAAACTTAAAACTGTGCCTAGAAACTCAGGAAGTACAAACAAAATACATGAACAATATGCATCAGATATTTTGTAAAATGAAACGGACCAGCTTTAAGATGAGTCTTTCGCCGCAAAAAATGATGCCAATACAGATTAATGAATTACATATTTCAAAATTACTTTGATGCAACTTATAGCCAAAGAAAAACTCTTGTTGCTAAAATAGCACTTGTCATTATTGACCCAAGTGTGTGTTCCTCACGAAATTACTCATTCCCTTAAATGAATGCGTAAAAGTCTTGTATAAGATGCTCTCAAATATCCTTCTAAATCGGTATCGAAATCGATCTGGCAAACTAATGCTGTTCACAAGGCTTTAATTCATACCAGAAAAAGTTGCAATGCTTCAACTCAACTCGATCGCCAATGTGAATGGACATATACAAACAGACAAGCGGAGGCCACTGCACGTTGTTCCAAGTGGCACTTCTGACATGACGTCAAACACATATCGTACACATCCTTCTTTCTTCAGATTTTTGGTTACACTGTTCTCTAGGTTTGCCACCATTTGGCGATACCTCAGTTCCTTTACCCAGAATTAAAAAAGTTACAATATTCTATTCTTTTCTAAGGTTTATATTGATATATTTGGTATAAAAGACAACTCCGATCATTCGAAATTCTAATTACATGCAATGAATTAAAGAATACAATGCCTTGATTTTTTTTATGATGTACTGATTTTGCTTATAACAAATAGATTTCTTGAGAATATATACATATTTTCATCGATCGAAGTTCTTCATTTCATATGGATGAATCAAAAGGAATTGGTTTTGCGTGAAAAAAAACTTGGAAATATTTCGCAATATTATAACAATCAAAGGATTGGGTAGAATAAATGTGGTTTTGTAAATAAATTCGAATTGAGAGCAAAACACATTTTTTTCCCACCTTTCCCTATATCAGGGGCGGGCATACCTTTTCAGGGTACGGTCCTACTAATTTTTTCACGGTGTTGCGGTCCACCCAGTGATGTAGATGTAGTGAGCCAAAAAGGTCTTCAATAGTTAATAATAAATGTGAAATATACACTTACCTACATAACTATAATAAAAAAAACTTACACTTTTAAGATCGCGTTTAAAGCAAAACGCAAGATACAAACGTAATAATAATAGCCACAAATATAACAATATCAAATGATGCATTTATAATCAAACATATCAACATACATTAAAAAATAAAAACATTTTCATCTAAAGTTAATTCTCGTAGTTATAGTAGCAGAAGACTTAGTCTGCATACTGTCAACCAATCTTGAATATATCTATATACTAACTGCTAATCTGCAGGTGGTCACCCCTCTTGCGCCATAAAACCCTACTCTCACTCACTCACGCACGCAGGTGGTCACCCTAAAATGTCTCGGCGTATGATCGGTCGATCGCGATCGACTTAATGCTTACCCTTGCCCTAAATATTTCGGAAACTGTAGAACGTGTCTGACAATCTACATAAATCCTTCGAAGTAGAAAAATTTTCAATTCGTGATAAAGTATAATAGATAAATCGATTTTTGTTAAGGTACGATTATAGAAAAAAATGTACAAAGTACGATTTATAAAAAAAATTCTTTCATTAAATAGTTTTTTTCCGATTTTTTAGTTGTTCCCTACGTATATGTATTATGAAAAACAGTTTGTTTGTTTTTTGTCCAAAATATTACAAAACACTAATCATTTTATCTTATTAAATAAAAATTTAAAAATCTATGAAATGATTTTAAAATGCTATTCTTTTTTACAATAGTTGTCTTACACAAATGAAATTTGATTTAAAAGTACGTCGAACTATTTTACGAAAGGTGGTATGGGTTTTGGATGTGTTTAGCTTAGAGCTTCCAAATTTTGTGAGATTATAAAACCATATATAAAAAAACAGTTTAGGCTAAAAAAAATTGTTTTGATTATTTTGACTCATTTTTGTCAATTGAATCGTACGGTGTACCCTCAATTTTTCACTGCAATAAGACATATAAAAAAATTAAACAATTGAACGAATACAGCAATAGAATTAAAGAGTAAAAAAAGCCAATTCTTTATTTTTCGGAGTAAAAATTCTATTATACGCTATTCGTACTGAAATAACCTAAGATATCTACTCCAAAGGGCACGGACAATTAAATGGACAACACTCAACAACTTAAAGTGCGATCCAGCGTACGATAAAATGATTGGAGATAGCGCGTTGAGTGCCAATTTTGTTTCCTGATCAATCATCAAATAATTTGCTGCTTTATTTCCAGAGATCAATGGCTAACAAGAAAACTCATTAACTGTTCCATCCTTTTGGAGATTTTCATTGACAGACACTATGAAGTGCATCAAGAGTACAATGTACTCATTATATCAAATTTCTTCCGAAGACTTTATTATGAAATAAAAAAATAATAATAATAAAATAAAAATGGCGGAGATAATTCTAGGTTTTAATGCTTCATGGGTTATTCCAAGCCAAACTTTCCTTCAAGCACAAGGCTTTCCTTCATTATAAAATTTAATGTACCGCACACATTCTGGTATCACGCACCTATAACTTCAAACTATATATATTTCAATTTTTGGGTATATTCCCCATAAAACGCGCACCCTTTTCCTTATGAAGGAACCTAAAATGTACATGTGTGTGAAGCTCTTATATTTTAAAGTCATTTTCTCGAAGGATTTCTCTCGGCTTTCGAGCAATGATATGCTGATTTGACAAGTGATAAGAGGAACACGCGTCACAGGTGACTGATTTAAATTCCGTTAACCAAAGTACGCACTGCATCTTTAACAATGAAGTCAGTGTAACAAGTTTATTGTCTGCGATTGCCGAATAATGCGAGCACGCACGGTCGATTGGACTAAACCCAAAAAATCTCGCAGGGGTTTCCAATCCCCGGAAGAATAGTTTATTAATTCTGATAATTAGTTCCGTAATAATAAGTCATAACTTTTGAATACTTTAAGCCCGCACTCCCTGTATAGTCACAAAATACACACATAATCATGTAGTCGTACAGAAATGAAAACTTGTATTTTTCACAGAAGAGAGTTTTGATTTTTCTTCTTTAATGCGTTGCCATTAAATGAAATAGAATTTCATTTCCTCGTTCGAAGTAAAAAAAATGCACAACTCTTAAAATATTATTTCTTAGGTGATGTAGTATATTAAGAGAAGTGAAAAAAGGAGAGAGAAACTTCGGCGACCTCGAATAGAAGATGCAAACACTCATCTCGGAGAGAGAGCAAACGTTTAACCTCTCTATGGACTTTATTTTCTACAGCAACCTCGGCAGTCCATTTTTACTACACCAGAAAACTTTGATGCTCTCGTAAAATGAAAAAGACGAAAAATAAATAAAGATTCAATAAGAAAAAACTTCGCTCTTCATAAAAGTTCCGAATACACACACACTTGGAAATGTCTTACGTAAAGAAGGAGGTGTTTGCAAAAATCAAGCAAATAAAGCGCCATCTTGAGTCACAAAACTTAACACAGAGTAAATGAAAAACTTTTTTTCTTTTTATCAAGAAGAGAAGCAGCTTAAAATTAGGAAATGAATTGAAATGTTACCAGAAGAAGCCTGCTTAAAATATATGAATGATTAAAATAGGTATAAACGCTATTTATCTTTATGATGGCGATTCTGTGTATAAGTGTGAGCGTGTGTGTAGTGTTTCTTTAATAAAATTAGAAATATTTACCTTTTTATTTCCGTTCTCTCTTTCAAATAAAATCTTATATTATTTTGCACAATGTGTAAAAGTATGTTTAAAAATTTTTACAGTATGAAATCTCGATTTAAAACTTATCTTTTTACAGATAATAAACAAAACTAATTTAACACAGAAAGATGTAAACAGTATGTAAATTAAATTTATTAAGAAAACCTAATTTTATGAACTAAGAGTCGAGAAACAAAACTCACCAATGAAAAAATTACTGTATTTTATTAAATAAAGTTTCTAATAAGAGTTTTAAAAGGTGAAATTTAAAAAAAATGACCTCGTATTTTCAAACAATAAAGAAGATGCATTTTCAAAAGAGAAACGGAAACTCAAGTTTAACAGAGAGACTGGGAAATATATGGCTCAGGGAAATGATGAAATTAGGACTTTCATCAAATCCCTAAGGGAGATGATTAATTCACGCAAGAGGTTAAAATAAACGTCTCTTTGAGGTCATTTCCCTAATGAAAGTAAGCGATTTGATCAAATCCCCTAACTGTTTTAGTGAAATGATGAAATAAACAAGTCAGCCATTTTTTTTTAAAGATATGGGGTTGATATTTAGGGTATCGATAGTATTACCTGTATGGTTAGGAAGTACAGGGACTCGAGTCCCTAGGTGTCCCCCCCCCCCTGGACAGCATTTTGCCAATGCAAATCCTGACTAATTCCTTTCGTCATTTCACTGAAACAGTTCAGGGTTTGATAAAATCACTTACTTTCATCATGGAAATGACCTTGAAGAGACGTTTTTTAACATCTCCCGTCAACTGATCCTATCCCTAAGGGATGATGTGAAATCCTTAAGGGATAAGAGGGGGAGATACCTGGGGGGGAGGGTCGAGTCCTTGTACTTCCTAACCATACACAGGTAGTACTATCGATCCCCTAAATATCAACCCCATATCTTTAAAATGGCTGACTTGTCCATTTCATCATTTCACAAAAAGAGTTTGGGGATTTGATCAAATCTCTTACTTTCATTAGGGAAATGACCTCAAAAAGAGACGTTATTTTAACATCTTGCGTGAATTGATCATCTCCCTTAGGGATTCGATGAAAGTTCCAATTTCATCATTTTCCTGCGACATATCTCTATATAAATATTCTCCAAAGAGATTCTACAACTGGAATTTTTTTTTTTTTACACGGTATTTTACGCCGTTTTTCAAATGGGAACGCATTTAATTCCTAAATTTTTGTAATATTCATTTATATTCTCTTACAAATATTATTTAAATATTGTAATAATAACCAAAATCAAACAATTAAGCATTTATTTATTCAAAAATACTTCTATATTTTATTACATAAAATATTTCTTTTTTAATTCGGAGTTCAGGGTTAGGTTCGTAAGAATAATAGCTAATTAGAATAATAGCTTTTTCAAAAAATAGCATCATTATTTATCTTTAGAGAATAACACGATCTTACTAAAGATAGGATCTTCGAATGTGGTGCTTAAAAATTAGTTTATTTTTCATTAAATTAGTTTATATTCAAAGAACTCGAACATTCCATTCAAATAATGCATTATATAATATATATACATAATACACAATGATTATATTTAAGTTTACATAGACATGCCGTGGGTGAATTTTGGGACACTCAAGGTCATGTCCTACTCTAAAATGGAAAATTTGAGCGCATATTTCGGAAATAATATGCATCTGATCATCGGATCGCGGAGATACCGTCCTTCAAATTTTCCTCTATTATTCTTTTTTTTCCGATAAAAAAATAATACAGAAATGATATTGTTCCATACACAAGTGGTAGTGGACGACCTCTGATGAGTTTGTGATTTTATATTGAAACTCTTTAATTAAATAAATCATTGGTTTCGTATTATTGATAACCTTGAATAAAATGTCTGCAATTTTTTATTTTCTGTTGCATTCGTACGATTTTCTTTTTCTTTTCCTCATGAAAGATTTGCAAGAATTTACCTTAATCTTTTTGGCTCTATTTTATTTGCTTTTGAGATCCAGTGGATGCATGTAATTAATTATATGCATTTTGCCGTTTCAATTTTTCCGTCCATTTAACAATGGCTATTTTATTCCAATGAATTTCTAAAATTCCCTAAGAAACTATTTTCTGTTTTGATTTCAAAATTTTCGACTGAGCAATGGCCTTACCGGGGAAAAAAATTCCAAGTTTACTCCCGTTATAATATTATTATATAATAATAGGATCAAGTACTGATTATTAGTAGACATATCGCTGATGTAGACGTTGTAATTTAGTGCTTATGATCAATGGCGTAGCGTAAAATATCAGCCTTTCCCCCCTGTAAAGTCAGGTTTTGGGCCCTCTAAAACTCTGCCCCCCACGATGAGGGGAAGGGTACGTTACGCCATTGGTTATGATCTCGAGCCTTCGTACCACTGAAGAACCGCCGTGTAGAGGAGCTGATGCATGCTATATCTGTCGAGACTCTAAGTCCTCCAGTTGACGAGGTGTGATAGTTAGAAGAGGGAGTGACAGCTCAGGTGCCATCTTCATCACTTAACCGTGGATCAAAATTACGTGGTCCGTTGCCAATAACCCTCGTGTAACTTTATAGTGCGACTTACTGGTTATATCGCTGATACTTTTGCTCTCAATCGAGTGATATAGTAATTTTAAAAGCTGCCAATCTCTCCGGTACAGTGGTTAGTGAAGCTGACTGCTATGTCGTAGAGCCTAGGTTTGAATCCCGGAAAAAGCATGGGTGTTTGTAAATGTATAGTGCCTTTGCGGCAGTGGGATATTCTAAATAGGCATCGAGCCGCAAGTCCTCTCGTGAAGATGGGGGAAGAGGAAGAGAAGTGGGTGACCACCTCAAAAGGGTATTCTCCCTCAAAATTGGGATCGAACCGAGTCACCTGCATGGTGCTCAAATATACGTCTAACGGCAGGTACCCTTTGCGGCGATGAATTTCTTGGGCCTCGATCTTACACCGGCATTAGAAAAAGCAACAGTAATTTTAAAACATTAAAAAAATGCGTAGAAATAGAGGCAAAAGTTTATTCACTAGACAAAACTAAATTAATATAAAAACTGATCAGAGCAAAAATACAATATAATTCTTACTAATTTTTAAAGAATTTCGAAACTAATTAATTATTTTATACATTGCTTTTGGTACAGAGAAGGTTGCAAGTTGCATTTCAGTTGAAATAAACCGGAATCATTAAACAAAAAAAAATATACTTATGTTGCAGAGCGACAAATTTGATTCTATAAAAATCGCTTGAAGTCTACGTCTTTCATGCAAATGCTACCGTTTCAGCTCGAAAGCCGTTAATGTGCACATTTTATCTATCTACTCTGTAGATTAACTAATTTGTTTCGTTAAAGTGCGGAATCGAGAGTTTTCCGCATATTAGCTAGGTAGTCTTCACATTAGCGGTTTTCGTACCGTTTAAGCTCAAAAGTCCTTCTCATTTTATTTTTGTTAGGAATTTTGAATGAAAACGTTGACTTATCCTAGAATGATTTTAAAACAGAGTAGCAGAGACAGTAAATGTATTCGAAAATACTCTTTGAATTAATTTATAATAAATTTCATTACATTTCTTTAATTGTAATAATATGTTAAACCGTTTGATTCTTTGAATTTTAATTTTTCAGCTGATTCATGATTGATTCTATCAACTAATTTGTTGATTGTTCGATTGTATTAACTGATTCTTTAGATATAAAAAAAAGAATGAAAGAAACATTTAATTTAAGCGTACAGAAACATTGCTGTTGCTCCACCAAATATCTTATTTTCTCTGTAACGAATGACTAGTAGGTAATGTGCAGATTAACGAGTGTCAATAGCAGTGTCTATCTAGGTAATTCTCAGATTACTTAGGCAATTTGCAGTTGCGTAACGGAGAATATTAGAACCCCCGAAAAGTCAGGTTTTGGGCCCCACGACGGATCTTAAATATTATTGCAAAACCATAACATAACATAGGCTTTGGGCCCCTTAGAATCCCGGCCCCACCGTAATGAGGGGGGATGTGGATGTGTACGTTACGCCACTGATAATTTGAGTAATGAAACAATTTTCCGCACTTTAACGCATCTCCATAGTCAATGTGGTAATCCAAATCATACTACCAAGAAATACCTTATAAAATAATTACGTGAAACACTTTTGGCACTTAAAATAAAATATCGAACTATTTAAAACTATTTTAACTATAAAATCGTATATTTATATTCTCTATTTAAATATGTTTTATCTCAGAAATTCATTCCAGAACTACAAGGTCTAAACTTTTTCACCTTGATAAAATTCCAATTCTTTGTTTCCAACAATAAATTTTTCAGCCAAAAAAAAAAAAAATAAAAATTTTTAAATTTTTTTTTTTTTTTTTTCTTTCCATTCTGTGAAGTGAAACATGTACTACATCATCAATCGGCGTCCTGTTTGACGATCACTTGGAAAAAAGAGGGGGAAAGTAAGGGAATTTTTATTTTCAGCTTTTCTTTTTTCTTTCTTCTTTTACAAACAACTTGGCTTCAAATGTAGTGGCCACTTCATAAAAATCAAACATTCACAGAACGTTTAAACATTAGTGAAGAAAGGAAAAGACGTTATTGGTTGTGGTTGGAGCGTATAAAGGCTTTTGATTTGACTTTTATTTGTTCGTCTTTGGTTTGTCTTTTTTATTTTTCGTCCTCCTCTTTTCCCATCTCGACGGACACTTGAAAGAGGTCATGGGATGGGAAAAAAAAGAAGGGAAAAAAATGCATAAAAATTTGTTACAACGGTTAATACGGATTTGGTAGATCTTATTTTTAATGTTTATTCTGTAGATATTTTAACAATTAGTAGAACTATGTTGGCAACTTTTGAGTTGACATAAAGGTATTCGAATTTTTAAGAGCTTTCATCAGTTTGAAACATTATTTCATTGTTCGTAAAACATTTTACAAGTAACATTCTATTCATTTTTTTTTATACTTATAACTGTTTTATTTATTGATTTATTTACTAAGTTATATTGAAAACACAAATGCATTCCTTGATGGAGATTTGAATCATTTACTCACTTCTATTATTATTTATGAATTTTGTTAACAGTTTTACACTGAAACTGAATTTTTAACTATTATTCTTATTCATATTCATTTTAAATATTAGACTTTCAGAAAAAATCTTTTTGAGTTTGTTTTTATAGTGTTAAATAAAAGAAAAGATCAACTGAAATTTGTTTACGAAAATTTTGATATTGATGAAAAATTTTGTAAAAAGAATATATTATGAGAGATTATTGTAATTTGGCTATAGGTGTGATTTTTTCTTAATGTTTCTTACCAGAAACAAGCCTTTCCCTTTGTATTTACGGTTACATTTTTTTTATTTGTAGTTACTGCATAATTTTAGTGTTCTAATTTAAAAATATTTCTCAGTTAAATTTTAACTTAATGGTATTGATTACATCAAAGGGTACCGCGCGCGCGAAACGGAAAATTATTCCTGTATAATTCACTTAATATCCATTAAATATTTTTAAAAAATATAAAGAACATTCTCGCTATTTATATCACTGTTTCTCATACAGTTCTACACTAAATTAATTTTAAAACAAAAAACACTTTAGATTTTAGAATACGGACGCAATCTCATTTGAATACGTCAAATATATTCCAAACAGTGTATTGATTCGATGTATTCATACCATTTGAATCTAGATTTTAAAAACTGAACGTAAATCTATAATTCAATGTTTATTTATATTATATTTTCCTCTTCTGAACTAATAGTGTCAGGAGCTGATTCTCTCTACCTGATTATTATCTTTGTTTTTGACGTATTTTAAAAATTGCAAATGGCAACAGTTGAGTTTTTATCTTATTTTAATTTTTGTGGGAATAAAAAATGGCTCATGAATTACAATATTCATGAGTTTTAGAGAATTAATAATTACTGAATAACTAAAGAATTAATAACTATTAGAGTTTTTGCTCCATTTTATGCTCTCAGTGTTTTTTAAAATGTTAAAACAATACATTAATCGAACTGTAGATGCAATTCTAATTTCGAATTCCATAACGGAACAAATAGAATATTTTTCAATCAAAACGATAATTTTTCTTAATTAAATATTGCACCTGTAGTGCATAATTTTGTTTTGTTTTGGTTTAACAATTACTGTAAAATCCGGCGTATAACGTGCACTTGTAACACAAAAAAATAAGATCGAAATTTACGGGTGCGCGTTATACGCCAGGTATTAAATTGAGAGCTTTACAAATAAAAAGTAGATAAGCACAGAGAAAAAAATTATACTTCTACATACATAGAAATATTGTTTATTTAAAAGAAATTACATTCCTTATAAACTTAAAGGTTATAAATCTAGAAGTATACTATTTTTTTTATATCTAGATATAATATCTCGTAAAAGTGACTTCAAAACAAAACAGTATTACGCATGTACATTTCAAGTTTCTTCGTAAAAAAGGGGGTGCGCGTTGTACCGCGAATATACATAAAAATTAAAAATTGCAGTTGGAAAGTACAGGTGCGTGTTATACGTCGGATTTTACGATACTTACTAAAGTTTCAATTTCAATGAGGTTTTAACTTTATTTTAAATTAAAACATGTATATTCTTAATAACTTTTAAATTATGATGATTATTGTTACATTTTTTAAAAACCGTTTGTCCCATATTTCTTTCAACATCCTTACTAATATTATAAACGCGAAATTTTGTATTTGTGTACGTAAGTTTGTTACTCTTTCACGCAAAAATAACTGAATGGATTTTAATGAAACTTTACAATAATATAGCTTATATATCAGAATAACACATAGGCTATAATTTATAAAGATATTGTGTGAAGTGTCCAACATATAATGATAATTGTCAAGTAAGTAGGAAAAAATTCTGCCATCTGCAAAAAAGCCCGCGACAGCATATATCTATCTTTTATGTATGAAGCAAAACTTTCCCTTTTTGTTTTGTCTACGCC
The DNA here is from genome assembly GCA_019973955.1 of Trichonephila inaurata madagascariensis. NCBI lineage: Eukaryota > Metazoa > Arthropoda > Arachnida > Araneae > Nephilidae > Trichonephila > Trichonephila inaurata. The sequence goes on from BMAV01023880.1 coordinate 269,903, forward strand.
AGGCGCTGGCTTCTCATTTATAACTTTGATCAGTGTAATCACTATTTTTTTTTTATTGCAGAATGAAACTGGATTTCCAAGGGAGAGGTTGTATGAAGTCTCTCTTTATTTGAATAGCTACTATTGGTTGTTTTTTTTTTTTTCATGTGTAAGCCATTATCCCCAAAATAGTGAACCATAAATACAATAAAAATTGATAATTTATTTCTATGCACGTTTTTTATGATTTTATAAAGCACATTTGGTAGTAACTTATATCAAAATAAATACTTTTATTTTGATATAAGCTTTTTTATCGCTTCCGGTATTTAAAGTAGGTAAACTTTGTCGTTCACACTACATCATTTGGACAGATTTGCATAATTTGTTTGTGGTTAGTAGTTAACTATAACTCTATAATTTTATTTAAATAGGCAGGTATTGCATTTCTTAAGTATAAAAACAATATTATCTACTGTACTGTATTTTTTTGGAAGAGTAGAAAAAGTACCTACTAAGAATTATGCCGCGAAAGCGTAAGTCTAATCTTTCCCAAAGCTCTAATAAAGCTCGAGCTATGAAAATATCTAGACAGTTGCGAATTTGACTCTATCGCCAACATTTTGCTCATCATTAAAATGCAAAGAATGGCGTTGCTTGCGAAAATTACAATTTTTACATAAAATAAATACAGCAGAAAGTAATATTAACGTATTACACTTCCATATATAAATTATTTACACTATTTTAAGCGTTCATTACACAAAATTTGTAACAATGTATTACTTTTGCTGAGCAGAGATCAGCTTAGGAAGGTGTTTTCAAAAATCGACCCACAAGAGAGTTACGGGGAGTTATAAATAAAAAAAAAATCCTTTTTCTCAGATATTAGATCTACAGACTTAAAATTTAACAAACATGTTTTTTTTTATTTTTGTTCAGCTGAGATATGCAAAAAGTTCTTTTTTGTTGTTGTTGTTTAATTTGCAATTCACGTAAGATTAACTCATTAAAAACTTTTTATCCTTCAATTTGTATCGTTTAATTTTTCAATTCACCCGTGCGAAGAACGGGTATACCAGCTAGTAAGTTATAATGCCATTTATTTTGAATCTGCACGGTTTCATCCATCCGTTTAATAGTTGAACGATGTTCTCTTAGGGTTCCCTAAAAACATTTAATTTATTGACGTCATAAATATTGTGACTGCGCACATTTCACATCTGGCTCTATTTCAGCATTGAAATTCAGGTTAATTCCCCAACTTTATTCTTCCTGGTTTACGCGCCAAAACGACTTCAGCTCTTTTTGGCAGGGGGACTTTATTCAAATAATATCCTTTGAAGCTCTAATTGAAATCAAACCAACGTACTTAGCAAATTTTGTTTCTTTTTTTTTTAAAAAAAAAAATCCGTTTCTCCTCATTTCTTTTACCAAGAAAAACTGGCGATTATACAGCCGATTTTGCGGTATGCATACATTTATAAATGACCCAAAAACTAGATGATTAATATTATTTTTACAGCAAGAACTAAAACAGAAAAATAAAATAATTATTTTAGATTATTTAAAAAAATTATCTTCAAGACTGTAGGGAAAAATGACATTATCTATGTAGTCCTGTTCCGAAATTTGCCTTCATAAATGAGTGAGGACTCTTGGCAACGGATCTCGTAATTTTGAGTCACGGGCAATTGACGAAGACGACTCCTTAGTTGGTACGCCCCCTCTCCTAATTACCACACCACAGCAGCGGAAGGACTTTGAGCCAAGACAGATTTAACGGGCATTAGCTGCTCCTCTACACGATGAATTTTTAGTGTCAAAAGCCGGCCAGGAGATCGTGACCGTAATCCACTTGGCGTTCATAAAATGTAAAGATATGATAAAAATGCTTGAATACATGATTTTGAATGATATTAAATTCAAAGAGAAATAGCTTTTTGAAATGTATAATATTAGGCGTAAATCCTGAATTGGAATAGAAACGGATTTTCAAAATAAAAATAAGCACACTAAAAGAAATTTTCTGTTAAAATGGTTATATCATCGTTACAGGTGCTTTCTTTTAAACTCGCGCGCGATCAGTTACCGAAAAGATATCTCGCGGTTTCAAGCCAGAGCCCTAATACAGAATATGTGTTCTACAATTCAACAAATTTAATATCATACAAAGATTTGATATAAAAAGGAAAGATTAGCTATAGAAAATAAAAGAAATGCAAGGTATATTCTTGACATTTCCTGGAGTTTGTATTGGAAATCCGTGAATTGGTGAAATAAGACACGAAAGAAGAGTTGTGCATTACATTATATATATAATTCTGGAGAAATATATCGCACAAACTAGCATTGCAATTAGCAAGCAGGTAATTTCTAACTTTTTGAATAATTGAAACTGGCATAATATTATCATTTTCCGTTACGTTTTGTTAAATTATTCTGCTTAAGAACCAAAACAAAGTAAACTAAACGATTTAAGTAACGAAGTCATTTCGTTAAACAAGGAGATTTTGTAATTCTTTATTACTATTACATGAGTCCTGATTCCATGAGAATTCGGGAACCGACCAAGTTATTCAAATAAATAAAAAAACTAGCTCTCATGCATTTCATGATAGTCTCACGTGAAATTTTTCAAACTGACTAAAATGTGGTAAAATACGTGTCCGAAAAGTATGACTACACTTTCTCAAAAGCTAATTAAACCTAAACAGAGACAAAGATTTCCACTTAAAGTTTTTTTTTTACTTTGCATAAAGAAAAGATTAAAGTTTCTGTTTTATGGAATGCAAACTAAATGGTGCAAAGTCCACGTTTTACAACACTCTCGTTTCAAAATGGGTGCACCACAAGGACAAGCACAAGTTGTAGCATGGTTTACCGAATTTAAGTTAGTAACACATGTGCAGCGTCAGTGGGGCACCACCAAAATGGAGTTCGGAAGTAAAAAAAAGTTCTCCGGGCGATGGATAGAAAGAGGGTTCAATATGCGGTGGCCACCTAGATCTCTCGATATAACATTTTTTAACTTCTTGTAGGAATACGGAAGAGACACTGATGAAATGAAAAGTCGAATGACAGTAGCCATTCAGATTGTTGATTCTGCAATGCTTCATAGAATGTGGTTAGAAATTTCGTTGTTGTTGCTGTTGTTACCAATGCCACCTGATCGGCAAAGGCCAGATCAAGGCCCACGAAATTCATCATGGCAAAGGGTTATGTGATGCCTGTCGTTAGCCGTAGCTTTGAACACCATACAGGTGACAGAACAATTTTAGCTCGGTTTCACCCCAATTTTGAGGGAGAACACCCTGGGGATGGTCAGGGGCCTTCCACCTCTCTTCCCCTTCCACCAACCTCACGAGAGGACTTGCGGCTCGACGGCTATTTAAAGTACCCCCATGCCGCAAAGGCACTATACATTTACAAACATCCATGTCTTCTCCGGGATTCGAACCCAGTCCCTACGGCACCGCAGTTAGCGTCGATAACCACTAAACCGCTTGGGCGACAGAAATCTTGTATAGACTTGATGTGTTGCTCGCAACTAAGGGTGAGCACATTTAAATCGTGAAATTACTCTGATATTTTTTTCATGGAACAAAAAAAAAACCATAAGTAAATATCTTTTAGTTTTTTTTTTTGTAATTGATATTTGGAAGTGCACAGTCATACTTTTCGGATACTCGGTACGTATGTAATGGATGAGCGGTCCCATCCATTAGTGTACGAGTGTCAGAAGGAAGAGATCAGCCATAGTCCAAACAAACTCAATTTATTAATAATTCTCAACAAAGTAACAAATTTCAACAACCCAAGTTAAGAAATGCACCTTAGATAAATATGGGAGCAGTAGCGAGGTACACGAGATACTAGAAGATTTAATTATAAATCGGATCACTTATTGTAAGCACGTCACGGCAATACACCTTCAAAATATTTGAAGATAAGTTCTAAGTTGAAGCCCAGTGGCTGAGTGGTTAGTGTATCATGCTTCCACACCACAGGTCCAAGGCTCAAACCCCGGGCTGGACAAGGTTCACTCAGCCTCTCATCCCTTCAGTGGGTCGATAAATGAGTACTAAGCTTGCTTGCGGACTTAACATTGGGGTTTCGCATCAGACTGACCACCTGGCCGGAACATATACTCATGCACCTCAGGGCCAAAGGTCGCATATACTGAGTTGGGAACAGTAGGCCTTGGCCCTCATTGACTGTTGCGCCATTGAGTTAAGTTTTAAGTTAATCTAATTTAATCCGACATTAATCCAATTTTAACAGCTAATTGACCAAATCGTCAATCTTAAATACTAATAAAATAATCTACGAAGCGCTCTCGACTAGCTTTACATTAATCACTCACGGCTATCCTTTACCAGTCTAACCTCTCTCTCTCTCTCGAACTTGAGATAGTTCATATTTAAAAACAAGTCTTGATTTGAATAATTCGCGTCTTCTCCTTTGGAGGAGTTTTCAATAGAAAAATATTGAAAGAACCATTTTTCCCCAAGAGGATTAGTAGAAAGTACGCGAATAGACCCGTTACACGTATTACAATATTTTCTAGTTCTATATTAAAAATTATTGGTAGCTAAACATTTTTTTTTTTACCACTAGATGCCAATTTACAAAAATAATTTGCGAAACACGATTGTATAATCTAAGGTAAGGTACAGATACTCAAATACAACAAAAAAGTATCGTGGCTCCCTCAGATGATAAAATGATATCCAGCAAACTGAGCGCAGTGAAATAAAATAAGATAAGCATTTTACTTAGTTCATACAATCATATACTTATCAATATCACATTTGTGACAGATAATTTACGAAGCATCAGTATAATGCAAGCCAGGTAACAAACCTCCAGGAGATTCTCAAGTCATCAAGATCATCAATTCAACTTGATTTGCATCATCAATCAACTAAATGCAGCGTAACTGTTACATACCACGCAGTGTACAACCCCAATAGTTATAATTTCATTAATAATAACCGTTTGTAGATGGTGTAATTCATCAAAAATGACTATTCTCTGCATTGTAAATGCGCATAAATTACACCGACGGAATATCTTTGTAACTGTTACGTAGCATTTTAATTAGGTCCGTTCATGAATTCTCGCAATTCTCATTGTGAAATTCGCCATCTGGTTGGCGAGATCAAACGGAAGCATTCAATTAAGTGCTCCCATCGATAGATTTTACCTCTCTCTGTGCCGGATGTTTTTCTTTCTTGCATTTTATTTTCCTGTAGCCACACACAAAGGGTGCGGGATTTAGTAAGTCGAGATGGGTTTCCGCGTTTTCCATTTCCTAGCGACAAAGAAAATGGATCACATTCGAAGAAAATTTGCATTCATCTGGGAAAAATTTCAAATTTCACAATAGGAATTACTACTGGACTGTCGATAATTCGAAGTTGTGAAGGGACCGATAAAAAAAACTTCGAATTATCAAGAGTCCGAATTATCAAGAGGTTAAGAAAAAACTCCCAAAATACATGAAGAGAAAATTTTTTTTTCTAACGCATTTAAATTTGAAATTATGTAATAAATCAACAGTTGTACATAAGTATAAAATTATTTTAAAGTATTTTTAAAAGGTACATATTATCTATATAAATAAAAATGAATGTTTGTACATATGAAATCGCTTCACTCTAACACCGTTCAACCGATCATTTTGAAAATTGGCATGCACATGTATTTTTTTGTGGAGAAGGTTTTAGTGCTATCCTCTTTGTTTTAGCTCCCCACCAGGTGGCGCTACAGCAAATCAAATTCTGCACCCTTCCATCTATCGCCAAGTTGCCAACGTGATCGCCAAAAATGATGCCAATTTGGCTCTATCGCCAACATTTCTCTATGTTTCCATTGAATCGTCATTATAAAATAAGGAACGGCATAGCTTGCGAATATCACAATTTTAACATAAAGTAAATACACAATAAAGTAATACTAACGCGCGCGCGTATTATACATCTAGATATACATTTTTTACAATATTTTAAGCGTTAATTACACAAAATTTGTAACAATGTGCTACTTTTGCTGAGCAGAGATCAGCTTAGGAAGATGTTTTCAAAAATCTACCCACAAGAGAGTTAAGACGCGTTATAAATAAAAAAAAAATCCTTTTTATCAGCTATTCGATTAACAGACTTAAAATTTAACAAATATGGTTTTTTTGTGTACAGCTAACATATACAAAAAGCTTTTCTTTAATTTGCAATTCACGTAAAATTAACTCATTAAAAACTTCTTTATCCTTCAATCTGTATTGTTTAATTTTTCAATTCACCTGTGCGAAGAACGAGTATACCAGCTAGTACAGAATAAATATTAAACAGAAGTTAAAAATCCTGTATTAAAATAATACATTTATGTATTAAAAGAATACATACTGTACATAATTTTTTTGATAAAAAATTCTGTAACCTTTTTTTTTGTATTATGGCATTTAATTTAACTTTAATAAATGACGATTGAAAAACGTCCGCATCAACATGATTTTGAAGTAAAAAGTTGCGTAGTTCGTTTAGTGACACTTAAGCTTCTGTCAGAGTTATCGGAGTCGACTCCGATGGTCATCAAGGGGGCTACGTCACAGGTGAGACAAGCAGAGACATTATAACACAAAACATGCAAGCTTCAACCTGTTTGCTACAGGACTCTTCATGATAGTGAGTGTTTGACCTGTCGAGTTTTATTAGATACTTCGAATTACCGCATGTTGTATCCTGGCCGGCCACAGATTTTACTTCGAAACATCAAGAGTTTTTCTAGGGGCTGAGCATATACTTCGAATTAGCGAGAGGTTCGTATTATCGAAGGTTTGAATTAGTGAGAGTCGACTGTAGTTGGTTTCTCTCATGGTACTTTCGCTCAATTCTATTCGATTGTCAGCAGCAATTTAAAGTTTTATGTTACAAGTCAGGCCATCACCAGTGGTCACCAAATTTATGAAGTGTCTGAGCTACCAACACAAAAGAGCTATCCACTTTCTTAAAAAATCTTGCATTTGTTTAATGCTTATAAACATACATTTCTCGTAAACATGAATTTAATTTCAGTTAAATTGTATATCACAAATTAAAATTATATTATACATAAGAAAGAAATTGAAATGTAGCTAGTGGGGTAAATTACAAAAATGTAATAAAATCTATGTAATTATGAATCTATGTGAGCGATACTAAATCTGCGGCCCACCTAGCCTTTATAAATGGCCCGGTCAGTGCCCATTGCTCTGAAAAACTCACTTATTTAAGAGCAATATATTAAAAATTGGTGTCAAGAAATGAAATATATCAATTTTGCTTTTTGTGCTGTCTAAGTCATTCGAGTGCGAAATGATATTCTTTTCTTTTATTTCTAACGGTTACGGTTAGTGATAACAACAACACAGTGAAGTAGTGACAGTTTTATGGGTGGAACTAATTTTTAACTATCTTTCATATGTTGCAAGCGAAAAATATTCGAAGAAAATATATCGTTTCAGATGATTGAGAGGTTGACTATTTTGTGGTGTAAAACAAATATGGATCAGTAATTGTTTTATTTATCCTGAAAGTGGTGTATTTAAAAAATACCAATAAACAGGAATCATTCAATGACACTTTGTAACGGGCTCACGCGTCTTTTCTTTAATAAATAGCCTCTGGGTTTTGGTGGCCAAGATTAAGCAACTCTTTTTCCAAGTCAAACAGAAGCGAAATGTGAATAAGAAATTAATATATGTATAAGAAAAGTTTTACTGTAGAAATTGGGAAGTTATGTTGGAAAGTAACGTGTTGGAAACTATTAAAGGAACACAGACAGGTGTTAACATTCCGCCCCTTTCTTACCAGTGATTACTAGTTTGGATTAAGGTAGGACTGATTATTTGATAATAGGACTTATAATATTATTGAGAGAAATAGGCGGTATATAATTATTTAGAGTATGGTCTAAATTACGCGATTCGGTTTAACTATCATTTGTGTTTGTTCATTATAGATTGTATTTAAATATCTAAATTGAGACATTTAATTCTATTCTTAATAAAGAAATTTAAGAATCATAAATGTCTATTCCTTTGCAAACCCACACCTCTAGCCACGCTGACAATCAAAGATACGTTTACACATGGGGGCGGTATCAAACTCTTCCTCGAAGATCTCTTTCAAGAGGTAATAAATAAATTTCTCGAATAATCTTGCAACAGACAAATGTTTTTCGATAATACCACAGTGGGTAACAAAGACATCGAAAAATTTTTTATTGGTATTAATATGAAACCGTTTACTGATGCAGAAATTGTGACGAGTGTTTATAAATGCTTTAATTAGTGTTAGCGACAAAATAATATAAAAAATGAATTAAAAGAAACCGAGTTTAAAAATTTTATCAATTTTCTCTTTATCCCAATGGTGACCCGCGTGAAATAGCTGACATGTGTAGCTGGGGCCGCGAAAAAAGTGATATCCCTTTTGCCTGACTTGTGATTATGTTGACTTTTCTAAATATACTATTTCTGGTCTAATGTTGTTAAAGATGTAATATATATGAAATCAATGTGAACAAATTTTACTAACAGCAAAATTTTCCGGATAGTTAAATCTTTAGGTACTGGAGAAGATGTGTCTACGAGTGACAATGGAATGCGCTAAACTGAGCAATACACTTACATATTCTCAGCCTTTCAAAAAGTCTTTTCGAAAGAAAATTTATTAATAAGAAAAAGGGTTGACGAAAGACATTTTTAAATTACGGTCGAAATGATCAGTTGTTGATTCTCTGTCAATTTCTGTTGTTTGCATGCAGAAAAAAATTCTCAAAATCAGGATTTCCTTTTCTGTGAAGTTATTTGAAACCCATAGTATCATTTTTTGATGGTGGGAAGTTAGTATCTTTTTTAATATTAAAAACAACTTTAAGTGCTTTGAAGTATTTTTAAAAAAATTATTGGCTGGCCAAGGCACTTTTAACGGATGTATCTTTTGTCTTTAGTAGGCCCCGTATCAAAAACCCTTTATGGCCCCCTTTTGGGGCCCCCCGAACAAGGGTTTTGGGGAAAATTTTGGGGTCCCGTATAATTGATCGGGTAATACGGCGGTAGCTACGCCCGGGATGATGTTAGTGGCGTAACTGGGGCATTTTCCCCCCCCTGCAACGTCAGGGTTTCCCCCCCTTTGTTGGGTTTT
>BMAV01023881.1:0-20804 GCA_019973955.1 Trichonephila inaurata madagascariensis
GTTTAATCTTGAAAAAAGGACGGATTTTGGCTACTAACAAAAATTATTGGACAAAATTAAAGGTTAGGATTGATTAAAGCAACTAACTTTTATGCATTATTCACTTAAGATGGTTGTTTTTTTATATCACCCGGGGTTTCCCTTTTTTGTAAATTACTTAGTTGTGGATTATTAAACTGAAAAAAAAAGTTAGATTTATCTTAAGAGTTGTGGTCATGCTTCCCCTCCCCCAGATTTAGGTGAGGGACAATGAAAAAGCATTCGGGGGAAGTGCTTACATATAAAGCGACCAAAAAATTGTCAAGAAAGCCCACAGGGACGAAGGATTGTCGGACGTTTTCAAACAAATCAGGTGTGCTGGCGATGAACCCTGAAACGTCGTTGACCCTTGCGGTAGTTTCCCTTCCGCTATAGCCACCGGCATCTCATACACAAGGTTCAAGGGCCCTAGAAGAAGAAATCTATGGGATTGAGGTCCGGAAAATCGCGGGGCAAACAACTGGTCTCCCGCGTCCAATCATCTCTGGAACATGTAGACATGGAGGTGTTGGCACTCAATCGAAATATGCGATGCACCATCATGCATGAAACAATTCTGTGCACAGTAACCTGATTCGTGCAAATCCTGGGAGGAATGGGAAATTTGCATTATATGCAGGCTTCTTCAACTACCTATGGCATTCCCATCCCTGCATCCATTGTCCACCTTCGTCTGGTTCTGTCCGCCACGACACTATTATTGTTACACTTCTGGTAACAACCAAACTTTGGAAAGCAAGCAGTGAAAATTTTTGTGTCGAGGAGGCATAAAGATGAAAGCAGTTTCTAAAATGACTTTAAATAATAATCAAGGATAAAAGTCAATGTTGCTCGTCATTGAGCGATCAAAACAATAATTTAAAAATCTTATTCAAAATCAACATTACCAGACATTACCATCGATTCGACAGTCTTCTTACAGTCTATATTAAACGAATTTATCATCTTAAAATGGTGATGCAACATACAGTTGCATAGCCAACCAGCCGCTCTCTATTTAAGAGCTAAAACACAATTCTTACATTTCCTTTCTTTCTCCCCCATAAAAACTAACACGAGCCAAGTTTAAATAATCACTCGATTTGCATTGCAGTTGCTGCCAACCACAAATCACGAAACTTGCAAAAAGTTCGGGTTCGAATCGGTTTGTTTACTTTCATTGAGATCATGGAACGGGATTGGAAAAATAACACAAGGAGACCATAAAAATTCAGATTCGAAAAATAATATTTCGCTTGGTTTTTATATGTCTAACAATTATCAAGATTTTCACCGACTAAACGTGGTTTGCCACCCCCTGTTCTATGTTGATTTGTCGTCCCCATGCTGCCTACTATCACCCCCTTTGAATGTGTCGGTCGAATTCGACAACACCCTGTATACAGCAAGGATCCATACGAGAAAAATAACTAAAATCGTAATACCTTTCTTAGATTATAAATAAATAAAAGTTAAATATATTATTTTTAGCTAAATTGTCTTACCCCATATTATTTCTTTAAATGAACTTTATATGTATGCCCATATCTCCCCTATAAAAGTTGTCAAAAACATATCTCGTTTCTCTTATCGTTTCTCAAGTACATATCTGAAACTAAAGTTAGATTTCTATAAATAAAATTCCCGATATCTCAAAGCCTGTTGAAAAGTAGAAATAAAAGAAGGATTATATATATATATTTGATTGAATGTGTTTATTTAGTATCAATCACGCTCAGTTACTTGGCAGTTTGTAATTTTAATCAAGTATCAGATTGATCGATCGGGTTTATGTCGCGTTGAAGTCACTCTGGGTCTGTTGGCGATGCTTTAATAATAAGTCAAGCGAGATCTGAGAACATCTAAATGGAACAAATGTCCTCAAGGATGCCTTACTGGAGAATTTCTCAAGTGAAAAGGGCTCATGTTTTGAATCATTAATTAGTTGGTTTTAAATTAAAAATGTAAATAGATCGTCACTAAAATAACGTGAGGTATATTTAAAAGTGAATTTCTAAATACGACTACGTTGGAATTTTGAAAGCGCGTAAATGGATATTATGATATTTGTGAGATTATATATGTAACAGTTTGGAAAGGGCATTAGACAAAAAATTTTAAAAAAATATTTTGGCAAATTAACTTAATTTTTTCCCAAAAATTCTTTGTGGGTACTTATTGTATAATATTTTGCCTGTATATAGCTAAGACCTCTGTACAGAGGCTCCCAAAATGAGTTTTGAAAATTCACATTGTTTTAGAGTTACAACCATTTGAAATAATTATCTATTTTCTTAAAAATTTCTCACTTCTGTTTTCGTAAGAAAATGGATAAAAACCCACTTTGTTTTGGTTTCAAAAATTCTAGTTGAGCCTCTGTAGAGAGGTCTGAGCTGAATACAGGCAAAAAAATTAATACAATAGAAGCATTTTCACAAAAGGGAGAACATTTGGAAAAAAAAGGGTTTTTCAAAGTTAATTTTGCCAAAATAATGTGTTTAAATAATTTTTGTCATAATGTCCTTAAAACAATTGTATACATGTATTCTAATCTAAGTGACGCTAAATATCATGAAAATTATCCATTTATGCGCTTTTTTAAAATCATGGTTCCGAACGTGTCGGATACCTTAAGACTACATCCGGAACCGAAATTTTGAATAAACGTATAAATAAGTATGAGTTTAATTTTTGGTGACAGTTGAATTAAAATATACGCATAAAAAATTCTTTTAAGACTTTTGTTTCAAGAAAAAATTATTTGGCATAAAGAAAAAGAAAGATTGATATATTTTCAAAAATGCAAAAATATGAAAAAATAATGATATTTTGCCAATATTTAGCTGGGACTTCTATACAGGGGAAAAATTTACATTAATTTCAGAGTTACGATCAATTAAAATAGAGAGAGAGAGTAACGGGTGGTTTTGTTGAAGCATCTCTACTCTGATACAATAAAATATGAATAAATCCACTTATACGTTATATATTTCAAAACTTTTCGTCCATCCCTGGTATAGATGTCCTATTTATACGTAGGAAGAATTATTATTATTATGGAGCATTTTTTATAAAAGAAGATTTTGAAAATGTCATTCTTACTTCCTTTTTTGCCGAAAAATTGCATTAAAATAATTTTTCTTTTAATAATATTCTTTAAAAAGTTTATATGTATAATATAAATTAGCTCACACTAAATGTATCAAAAATTATTCATTTACGTGCCCTTTCAAAATCACGCTTCCAAACGTAGTCAGTCACCTTAATTAGTTACAAAACCGGTTACCGGTATAACCGGTTACCGGTTATACCGGTTTTGTAAATGTATTCTTTTTTAAATATTCTTTTTCGTATTATTGTCTGTCAATAATTATTTAAATTAAGTAATATGAAATAAAAATATTTTTTTGAAAAATAAGCTTTAAATCTAAATTACTACTCTGAGTTATATACATGCAAAATATTAATATAATAGAAGCATTTTTCATAAAAGGAGAACATTTGGAAAAAAGATTATTCTAAGTTAATTTTTTGTCAAAATTTTGTATTTAAATATTTTTTTTGTCAAAATGTCCTTAAAACAATTTTATACATGTAGTCTAATCTAAGTGACACTAAATATCATGGAAATTATCCATTTATGCTCTTTTTTAAAATCTCGGTTCCGAACGTAGTCGGATACCTTAAATCTAAATTACTACTCACTATAATTTTAAAATTATCTCAAAATCAATAACTATTTAAAAGAATTAACCATTATAGTTGAAAAAAGCGATTTCATTACTAAGTAATATTTTGAATTACAAAGTTTAATTTTGTCTTATAAGATCAAATTTCTATCATAAAAAATTGAATTTTTCATTCGCAAAAGATTGAACTTTGCTTACAAAGAGATAAAATTTGAAGGTGCGTAGAAGAAGAAGAAGAGTTGAGTGAAAGAAGATATCTTACCTTTAAGAATTCGAAAAAATAATATGAATTTTTGTCAGAATAATTGCCAGAGAAAAGAAAAAGAGAAGTATGTATTAAAAATGTTGCTTTAAAAAAGGTTTTTTAAGTTGTTTTTTTTTTGTTTTAAATGCTTATTCATAAAATTCTTTTTTTTCTTTCATTTACAAAATTCTTTAACTATTTGAAATTTAATAATTTTTTTTATTTAAAAAAGAATTTTAAATAAAAATAATAATTTAGTAAAAATTATAATCTTTTCCCTTTAAAAGTTGATTTTTGAAATAAGTCACAATTTCAATAGAACAAAATTCTGAAAATAGTTAGATGAAAATGTATCTTTTCCTTATGAACTACTTATGATTTATTCATAAATATAAAATGCTCAAAAAGGCAAGGATAATTTTCAAAAATTATGAAATTGGACTTTTGTGCTTATTACAGGTGTTTATTAGCGTATTTTCCCATTAATAAATTTAAGAAAACATAAAAACGATTTTAATCACAAATCCTGAGAAAAAATACTGTTTAAACATAAATGCAATAAAAACATTTACATTTTTTTTTCGGAATTAGATATTAAGATTTAATATTGAACACATTCGTTCTCTATGTATAATACTACTTTATTTTATAACAAATATTTTCTTTACTAGTATTTACTGAATATTATAGTAGATTATAGTACATAGGAAGCATTTATTATAAAGTAAATTTTATGTTTTTCCTGAGCAGAAAAATAATTATATATTTCGGTATCTGTATGTTGTGAATTTGCCTAAGCACACATATTATAATGCATACTAAAAGCCAATAAAAAAATTCATGATAATACAACCCCTTTCAATAATGTAGGGAAACATACATAGAGAGTATGCAATGTTTTTTTTAATTATTGAAAATTTTTTTGAGTGATTTTTTTCTCATATTATTATCATATTTATATGTAGCACTATCATGTTCTTAAAATTTAAGACACAATCATAAACGAGTGCGAAAAAAAAATATTTATTTATAAAAGCTGATAAAAAAATACAAAAAAAAATTCTCCCTTGCCTCTTTCTGAAACTCAACATTTGTTATAAGGCTAGTTTTAAATGAATCTTAAATTAAATTTACTTTGAAAATTTATTTAGGTGAAATAAAAAAAATCAAATTATGCAAGGAAATTTAACGATGATAATCCTCGTATAACATAATTAATCGTATAACCTTATAACAGAATTAATATGAATCGAAAAATAAAGCAATATAAACATAATTATTAGTAAGAGAATATGATAATACAGGGATATAATTATGAATATGTATAAAAATTTAAGAATTATAAAAGTATAAAATAAAAAAATGTATACATTTAATTAATTATAATTGAAGCGTATTTTAAAAGTTAAAGAAAGAGTCAAATTACAGTTATATTTGGAAGGAAAAGAGTTTATTATATTTTATTCTATGGGGAAAAAATTTAAAATTTTAAAAAAAAATGCATTACCTGATTAAATAAATAAGTTTTAAAATCAAGCTTCTGAAAATAGTTATTTGGGTCTTGTGTCTTATAAGATAAAACAAGTGATATAAAAAAAATTTTTAAGTCAATCCCCACTTAGGTCAATAGAGAAAAATCTATCTATGTCTTGTAATGCTTGAAAAACAAATTGAGCTTTTCATTGAGCTTTCATTTGAAACAAATTTAATCCCCCCATATCAAACTAAAATTAATTAATTTTATTTAATTAATGAATTAATATTTGATAAAACTGTATTAACATAAAGTGTTGTGAGGCTCACTCGTCTTTTCTGTAAATAACTTGGGTTCTTGATGGCCAAGAAAAGGAATTTAAGGGGGTTCTGTTTAAAAAAGATAAAAGTGAATTTGAGGGCCTCCCAAAAAGAATCACGGTTCCTAGCCATTCCCAAAGGTGCATACTATTGCACGCGCGCCGATCTGTCTTTTGAAATGATTGAACCGTTGGTAATTAAAGGGGGACAGGATTATTTGATATCTGAATTGTAATATTATTAGAATTGAAAGTAGGGGATAATATAATTATTTAGATAAGTGATCCAAGTTGGGTTTCTTTTTTACTACGGTAGGTTTTTTTTATTCTATTTAATATGTTTGTTCAATATATTAGAAATTTGTTAAACTTTTAATAAAGTCATATTAGAATTTAAAATGTCATTCATTTCGAGAACCCCACACCCTAATTCACCCGAAAAAAAAAGATATGGTGAAAAGATCGACCATATCATAAATCATCCACTACAAGTTTTAAAAAATGTATTTGAACTGGTGGGTGAATAAAAAATATTTTATTTACGATTGAACATTTGAACATGATATATATATATATATATATATATATATATATATATATATATATATATAATTTATTTTATTTTTTTTAAAAAATTTTTTTTTTTTTTTTTTTTAATTTATTAATTTTTTTGGGGGTGAATTAAAAAATTTTGTGGGAATTTAAAAATTAGCCCTTTTTCAAAAATTTTAGAATTTGAGAACAAAGAGGTTGTATTAAGTAAAATTAACACCCCTTGATAATAATTGAAGCTTCACAAATTTAAAAATATTAATAAGATAATACGTTAAAAAACTACCAAACAAATCAATGTAATAAATAAGCTAGGTAATACAATGAGAATGGTTGAATATAAATATAATTTATATAAAATGATACAGTGCAAAATCTAAATAAGGCAATATGAATAATATCTGTTATCTTAAATCCCATCAAAAGCTTTAGAGCAAATGTTATTCAAAAAAATCAAAAAATAAATAAATATGTAACTACAAACAAAGTCTAATGTTACAGAATGTTGATTTTATCCTTATTTTTATATATTTTATCGTATTTGTGAATAATTTGTGATCTCAACTGATGGAACCCAACAATAAACATAGTAAAATAAAATGTAAACTTTTGAGCTGTTATTAAATTATACTTATTAATATTAAAAGTGGCGTAAGACACAAAAGGCTAAATTTATTTTTAATTGAAAAAGAGCACAACAATCAGTTATCCGCAAAAATTATTACACATTTGTAGACAAATTTTCAGTCATTTATTCTTTTGAAGGTTCATAATATTAATTTCTTGGGTTCTTCATTTCAAATTTCATTCACTTTTCTCTGAAATAATTTTCTTGTGATTTAAATTTTATTTGAAAGCCAACAAGTTAAAATAAATTTTTAATCATTCTTTTTACCATGCAATTTTAAAGAAAATATTCTACATTCTTATTCTAATTTATAAATTTCGTTTCTAAAAAAATGTTTTGAATATTTTTCTTTCCCTAAATAAAACTACACTACAAAAAAAAATTGTCTTTGTTAATTATTCAGTTTAAAAAAAACATAGATGTTTAATTCTTTTATTATACATCTAAGTATGAATCGAAAATTTTGTGATAATATTACTTCACATTTTAAATCCCAAGAAAAGGAATTCCATTATGAAATATTTTAATGACTTAAAAAGTTAATAATATTTTTCAAAAACTTTTGCTTACGATATATAGACACATTAAAAATATTTACAAGAACCCAAATAGTACATAATTTTATGAAGATGCAACAAAAATTAAGGTCTTAGCTCTTTTGAATCATGGTACACCTCCTCATCCTCCATTTAATAATTTAGAGATGTAAAGTATTTTTTTGAAGTTAATTCTCCTTCAAAATTAAATCTTCTTAAACTCTAGCAAAAAAGAATATTTTTCTCTCTAATTATTACATTTAAAAGAACTATGCAAATATATGAAACGAATAATGTTTGAACTTAAAGGTTACTGCGCGAAAGTTATTTTAGAAGAATTTAGCGTGTGTATGTGTAACCACGTACATTCAAATCAGAACATAACAAAAGTAAAAACACGCACGAACATACCAGAGTTGAATAAATAAACATTTTACGAAAAAAAAAAGTTCTTCAATTACATGCGACATACAAATTTACAGCCTCGCTTTTCTTAATAACTACTTTAAAACATACACATTAATTTTGAATTGCACTTTGGTCACCAGCAGTATACATCAAACATGACATATTTTTAAAACAGAAATTACTTTATCATCGAATATAATTTGCATCAAAAATACTCATTTTGAATTTTTGTCTCTTTTAATTGTTCCGTAATTATACTGCGGCTACAGATTAAAAAGAACTTATATTCTGTAACCCAGTTTGTATGTGTTTGGTATGTAAGTTGTATGAAAGTTAATACAATAATTTCATTCAATTTATACCATGAAGAAATTATATATATAAAATCACGGAAGCAGTTTATCATTGATTTTCGTGAAATTGCACGAAAAATTTAATACTTTTAAAGAGAAAATGACACGTTAATTGAAACAGGGTTTTATTTATGACACCTCTTTTCCTTCTTAAAATTAAGTGGCCCAGCTAATTACTCCAGTTCTGTGAAAATCTGAGGCTCACTAATTATGTTAAAACACTTAAAAGATACATTTGTTTACCCTAATTTACGTTTCGGTATAGAAAAAGGCAAGGTTTTGTTTACTAAAACGGAAATTGCTTTTTGAATTGCGGCTGAAAATATTCAAACTGTTTTCTTTTAGAGTGGAAATTTGTTATTTCATATGGATTACAATAAATCTTTTTGACTTTTTTTAAAACAACGTTATACTTATTTTGCATACATATGAATGCCTCTTAAATTACTTAAGTAATCTTTTTTTTAAATTGCAGTTTAAATACAGGGTGATTCCTAAAGAAGTATACGGTTTCAAAGCACTATAAATCAAGAAGAATGTAAGGCAGGGGTCGGTAACCTTATAGCTGTGACGTGCCAAACCAATGTACCAATAAGATTCAGCGTGCCACACAGGGGGACCTTTTTGAAGCAATTCGGTTCCCTCTATAAAGCATGCAAAGTTAGAGAATAGAGGTCAATAATATAGATTTACAGATTCATTACAGGGCCATGGGCGAAGCAGGTGGATTTAGAGCATCGGGGCTTTCAGACCGAAAGGCCTGGGATTGATGCCCGGTACTTACCAAATACCCTCGAGTGCACACGGAGTACTTGCTCGTCATCAGTGGGTCCGAAAGTCTTGTGGACTGAATCACGAGTGCAGGGGAACTGGAGAATATTTCCCTCCCCTTCAGTTCCATGCCTAAATTAGGGAGGTGGAGACAAGTGGTGCCGCCAGCTATCGTCCCTTCGGGGAATTTCGCCGAGCTTTCACCTGTATTGTGATCAAGGCCAATGACAGGCGTTCTTCTAGCCCCTTGCCACAATGAATTTCGTGGGCCTCGATCAAACTACGTCAGACAGGTAGCATTAGCCACAACAACAACAGATTTATTATATATTAATTTTGCATCATTTAAAGATGTTTCTTTACAAAAAAAATAAACTGCATAAAAAATATAAATCTGTCTTTAACAAAAATAAAAAATAAAAAAAACATTAAATTTTATGTATATTATGTATTTGTAAAGATATTTATTAAAGTAAAAGTATAGACAAAATAAAATATAAGTATTGCTCTTCATTATAATTAAATGAAAATATAAATACAAATTTTAATGCGAACCTTGTGCTTGCACCGCTTTATACTTTCACATTGCAAAATCAGGGGTAGGATTTGACTTTTAATTTGACGCGATTTTGAGCATTCAGTTGTTGAACAATTTTTTTTTGTGGACTCGAAATATTTTTATATGAGGAAAGATTTTTCCTCAGATATGTGTGACGGATCAATACGTGTTCCTTCAATTAATCCTCTTGGGAAATCTTTGGGCTATCAATTCAGGTTATTCACAACCAACTCTTCGGTAGAAGAGAATCGTGATATTTAAATTAACTTACTATATATGTAGTCGAAGTTTTCTAGCTTGAATAGAGAGTATAAGAGAGGAGTTATACTCGAATATGATGTTATATTCATATATATATGATATATATGATAATATATATGATGAGAGGAGTTATATTCAAATATGATGCCTTCTGCTTAATCTCACCTGGAATTGCTACAGAAAACATCACTATTTAATGCAATGATAATATAACTCATTAGGAGGAGATTTTTAAAAGTGACGATTGTTCACTGACATTGAATTGATATTAGATTAAATCGGATGATAGGTTAGAGACATTCTCTTACTATTATTAGTTGAAATTGTGCCTTTTCTTTGTGTGATAAATAAATAGATTAGTTGGATCACGTCGAGTGTTTTTTCCCTACCTCCCACACATCTGGGTGCCCGAGAGAGAGGTGCTAGCCTCTCACATGTAGTATCAAAAGCGGAAAACAGAGTACACGCAATTTTCTCTCATCAAACAATTAAATTTCTCCAGCAATTACATTCAATAATTTACAAAATAGCTTTCGGATTATTTCGTAATTCCATAAATGTCCATGATTCTGAAGATGTTTGTCAAATAAGAGGTTCATTACAAATTTATCAACTTCCATCCATTCAAAAATTAACAAATTTGTAGAGTAGTGCAGAGTGTCACTGAGAATTGTACCGCGTGCCATAGGTTGCTGACTCCTGATGTAAGATATTATGTCACCTGTAACAGAAGTGTATGAGATTATTTAAAGTTTTGTTAGAGACAGTCACAGATATTCAATGCATAAACCCTTAGTCACACAACACACATTAATCCGTTAACCCTTTAACTGTCAAGTTATTTTGATGATTTGGGTACACAAATTGTCAAATTTTTTTGATAAAATAACTTCTAACCTCTAACCTTTGAAGTCTTCGTAAAGTGCCCATCTATTGAATTGAGCCCATTAACTTTCGAAATCCGTCGGGTTTGACAAAGAGATGGCCAAAATAACGTCTCCCGATATATTTCGGGTAAAACAATCGATGAACGAAAAAACCCCAGTAATACTCGGGCATGACGCCCCGAACACCAGTGCTGTGTCAAAGTTATCTCGGGCATGACAGTTAAAAGGTTAATCCACTTTTGCCGAAATGTGAGCTAAGATATCTGAATCCAAGTCCATTGATAGCGGTTGTGATATATGTTTCAGCTCCGCTAGATCAACAGGAATGGTAAGCACGAATACCTTGTCCTTTACATACCTTTGCACACACCCACTGGAAGAAATTACACAATTTTTAAAATTGATCAATAGTGAAGTTTTTAAAAAAATTTTTGCTTGTGAAAAGCTTGAAATATTTAAGCGATAACTATTTTACCAAAAAAAAAAAAATAATATCAATACAAAGATAAAATAAATTTTAATTAAGTTTTAAACAACACTATTAGTGCATAACTTCACTTAAATTTGAAGTTATGCAAATAAAATTGGAAATGATAATTAAAAAGAAGTACACGCGCGAGAAATAGAATGTAATGATAATTTACTAATGCATTAAAAGTGTTTACCCAAATACACATCCGAGAAAGAATTTATATTATGAAGAAACACAACTAAAAAGTCTTAAAAAAAATGGAGGTATCATAATTTTCCTAATGTTCTAAATAACTTTTTCCTATCTTTAGAGATTTGTTTGGTTCCTTAAATACGAATTAAGATATTAATCATTCTAAGAAATTTTACTTTAATCTAATATAAATAGAATAAATCTTTATTGTTGTAATATAATCATGGAAATTTAGCTCATTACTGGTGAAAGCAATTGAACAAAAAAAAAAATCCTTATTAACTTTTTTACTTTACATATTGGGTTTTTTTAATGCAGTAGGAAAAAAAGCACTAATTTCTTTTTATAAAATCATGTTTAATCATTTTTTTGTATTTTATTAAGCAGTTTCCTTTATAGTTTCAATTTATACTTATACATATCAGACATATAAGAAATTCAAACAAAAAATTACTGAACTAAAAGAATAAAATAAAATTTCAAAAAATTTTTTAACCTTTTCAACATACATTGCATTGAAATGTTATGCATGTTAATGGTTTTAACTTCAATAAAAAGTTGAAATTTGAAGGAAAATTTTCTTTCTTGAAATTTATCAGTGATGTTAAAATAAATTGGGAATCGTGTTCGTTTTCCAAAAGTCGAAAAAAAAATTTTTAAATTTTACTCTCTTTATTTCGTTTTTTTTTTTTTCCCCCACTCGTCTGGTTCTTCTAAAAGGGGATCGTTTTCATACCTACCATCTGTCAATCATTTCTAAACCATCCCCTTTCTATAGTAACGATAGGTTACCAGACTACAAACTTTATTTTTATTGATGTCATCAAGTTGCAATCAACGCCATCTTTGGATAAAGGAGATTTGTAAAATTAGACGACGGTTTAAAAAACTTTAAAGATTTTCAGCAGTAAAGTTTTAAATTATAACACTAAATTAGAATAATTACTAATTTATCATTTTCTAAATAAAACAAATTACGGCTTTGTGTAATTGCGTCATCCATTTTTTGTTTCACTTGGGGGCTTAAAATTACAAAATTTGTTGCCAAAGCAGCGTAAGTTCAAAAAGCTCCTTTTTAAAAAAAGTTAAATTAATAAATCTTATTCAATCGTCAATCCATTTTTTGTTTATTAAGAACAGTTTTATTCTTTTAATATTCATTCCCATGTTCTATATATCACTTCATAAATTTTTTTAAACCAAAACCTTTTATTCAAAATCGTTTGCTGTTCTGAATAATTATGAAATTTTTTAAAAGAAAATGGATCATACATAACATGTTTTTTTGCTATAATATTTCCAAAATTAAATTTCCCTTTCCCGTGTCAAACTACAGATAAAAAAATTCCGACTGGAAATCCCCTTGATTTATTCTATCTTATAAAAAATTTAACCCAGACTGAGCAATTAAAATTTTTTCACGGGGTAGCAAATTCAAGAGCTGAAAATACAGTTAAAAAAATTTATATTTTAAAAATGGTTGCTTAAAACAAAATGAAAAGCTAATGAATTTAATCGATTTTTGAAAAGTCAACATTCAAACTGGAATCATTCTTATTTAATTTTTGCAATTGTGGTTAGTTCAACCTAAAAATTTTGAAAATTTGTAGTTCAAAACTTTTTAATGTAGAACAATCAAATTTAACTATGAATATAGATGGTTTTGAAAAGGGCGGATATAAATCAAAAACTGCCCAAAAAGTTTTGAAAAGTTTACGTTAAGAGTGGATTGGAAAAAATTAACTATTAAATAGCCTTTATCAGAAAATTTTGATAAATTTTATTCCCCATGCGTGGCATTTGTATAAATCCTTAGAAATATTAAAGTATTCCAGATATCGAAAATTTTGCTAGTTTTTTGGGGAATAATTACAATTTAGGAAGTTCTCCTACAAATGAAATAAAAAATTTTATAACTTCAAAGTTTATATATATATCCCAAAAATTACTTAAATTCCAAAACTAATTAATTCTAAAAATAAGTTGACTATAACAATTTTTTTTTGTTCAATATAATAATGTCTGTAAATTTCACTGCTCGTCTTTAAAATTTAAATGATGTCTTTATGATGATGTTAAAATGTCTTTGATAATTCTAACTAAATACTGTTCTTCAGATAGAAAAATCTGGTAAACTCTATAATTTAAAATAAAATGCAGAGTGGGCCAAAAAGACCCCACCCAAAGTTAAACACAAATAACTTTTTTTTTTTTTTGATATAATTATTTTTTTTTTTTGTAGGTTATAATTGAATTCTTGGAAATTTGTTGTGGTACCATACAGTACAAAACAACGCATTAAAATTATCGAATTTTTCTATTCTTGTTAATGATCAATTGTTAAGACGCAGCGTAAATATATCAATATTTCAATTCAATATCATCTCCAACAGCCTTCATGATTAGGAGTTTTATCGGTCTTTTTGAGGAATTGGGTTCGGTGGCCAACCCTCCTGGAAGAGGTACCTATCGAAATATTCGCACTGAAGACAACTTGGAAACTGTGCGTCAGAGTGTTGCAGATGATCCGTCTGTCTCAACTCGCCGTCGTTCCAGCCAAATGAGCATTTCCAGAACGACATTACGTAGAATTTCAAAGTTGGATCTTAAGATGTACCCATACAAAATTCAAATTGTTCAAACACTGCTACCGCAAGACCACGTGCTGCGTGAAATTTTTGGTGAACGTCTGATTTTAAAAAATTCAGATTTTCCATGGCCACCTCGTTCGCCAGATTTAACTACACCCGACTTTTTTTTATGGGGATATATAAAAGACAAAGTGTATGTTAATAAGCCAGAGACTATTAGGCAGCTGAAGCAGCATATTAAGGGTGCAATATTGAACCAGAAACATTACGTGGTGTAGTGGAAAACGCGGTAGAAAGAGCCAATCTCTGTATCGAGAAAAATGGAGGACATTTGTCTGATATCACATTTCATAGATAATTTCCATAAAATATATTTAATGCATAAGAAAATTAATCAAAATAAATGATTCTTGCAAGAGTTATCCGTGTTTAACATTAGTAGGTCTTATTTGGCTTACCCTGTATAAATCGAATATTCTTCCTTTAACCGGATTTCCGTAATTTAGAAGTAACAGGTAGTAACAGTGCGGAGACAGTCTTGTGACACCCTTGCCGTATGAGGCCTAGCATTGTCTTGTTGAAAAATGGCTCATGAGTGCCGTTGCATGAGTGACAACACATGTAGTTTACAGAATGTCATGGACATACCGCTGGGATGTCATGGTGCCACGGATCAATAAGAGGGGTGACCGTGTATTGTAGGCACTGGCACCTCATACACCAGCTGGGGGAGCGGTGTGTCGCTGTAAAGCAAAGGCAGGATTGAGGCGTTCACCACGGGCTCTCCACACACGAACACGATTGTCATCACTGCTGAGATTGAATCTGGATTCTTCGCTAAAGACGACCTGGTTCCATTCCGCTGCAGTCCAGTTTCCTCGTACTCTGCACCCCTCCAAACGGAGGCGTTGATTGGTGGGCGTCAAGGGCAGCACACGTAATGGACGCCGCTATCTCAAATGTCCTTCAGCCAGGCGCCTTCGTAGGGTTCGAGAAAACACGGGCCCCTAGTGAAGGTGCTACCTGTGCCTGGATGGCGGCCGATGAAGCAGTTGGCTGTACGCGTGCATTTTTTACGATGTGGTGGCCTTCTCGATGACTGATCTGTCGAGGGCGTCCTGAGCCTGGTCTTCGTGTAAATGACATCTCTCGGATCCACTGGTCCCAACACCTCCTCACAACACAATCAGAGCGGCCTAATTGACGAGCTACTCGCCTAGCTACCACTCAGCTTCCATCATGCCAATGATTCTCCCCCTCTCAATCTGCGACAGTTGCTCATATTGCCTTCGAAAACGGCGTAATGGCATGTCTAAAACAGCTCTTCCTTTGTATTCAGCACACTCAAACAAGCTTTGGTTACCTGTTTTATACTCCACGGAGAACGACGTTAAACGCCCTCTACCGGCTATACGTAATGCGCAATCACGCTTCTTTTCTAATCATTCGCATATTTCCCCGACATGTACTTTAATGCCAAGTTTCGTTACGATCCCACAATTATTTCTTGGTGCGCTAATTTTTTTTGTCCATGAGTGTATCTCTGCTTGTGGAGAAGTTTAATACGTGCAATTATCGCAAATTTATATAGCAATGGTTAGTGACTTGTAATTCTTTTAGTATTATGTTTTTGAGATTAAGCCATCCATTCAGTAGATTCAATTTTACAAAACTTGTTTTTTGGAAGGATAGAGCTGATATTGCAGAAAGTACTGAAATGAAAATTTTTTAACATATTCTAACCGTAAGCGGTATTCAAGTCAAAAACCAGTTCTTGTAATATATCATTAAAAGCAAATTCAAACCATATATTTTCGACTAAATAGTCAAATACATTTTAAGTCAGGTTTAGCGGGAATAATCAAGTTTTGGAAAAATTTAAATTTTTAACAAATAACATCAGAAAAATTACAAATTTGCGATATGGACCCCATCCATATCTGAATGTATTGGGGCTCTGATGTTGGGGGCCTTTTGAAATGGGCTTCCTGATTGGGGAAACGGGGACTTTAAAAAATTTTGTTCTAAGCCACCTGATCGGGAAAGACTGCCGAGGCCCCCCGAAATTTATCATTAAAAAGGGTAAATGACACCGTCGTTAGGGAGCTTTGAGCCCTAAAAGGGGACAGTACGATTTGGCTCGATTCCACCCCCAAATTTGGGGGAGAAATCTGGGGGGGGGTCGGGGGGCCCCCCCCTTTCCCTTCCACCAACCACACGAGGGGGACTTGCGGCTCGAGGCTATTTAGGTACCCCCCGCCACAAGGCCCTTTTCAAACATCCATTTTCTCCGGGGTTTAACCCAGTCCCGGCCGTTCATGTTTTAACCACTATAGGGTGGACGACTACCCAAAAAATAATCTTTTATATATAAAAATCCTGTATTGTTTGTTCACAATGAACTCCCCAAAAATATTCAAGATCTTAATATAATTTTATATTGTTGTCATTTTTTCCCCCCAAAAAAGAGATGGGGGCAGTTTTTTTTTTCAATTAAAAATTTTTCAATATTTATTAGGGGAAAAGCGAGAATTCGGGAAGTGGGGAAAAATTTTAAAAAAATCGTAAAGCATGCATGTCGACGGAAATTGATTTTTTTTGACCCAAGTAAAAAAAAGTGAGTTCCGGTATTTCGGGGGATAAAACGAATTTTTTAAACGGGTTTCCCCAAAATATCTGTAACTTTTTGAGATAACCCGGGCGACCTATTTTAAATACATCGTGGCGGACGTTTGGGTTAAAAAACCCTTGGGGCGAAAAAATTGCTCCTAGCTTTTTTTGGAGACGGAATTGAATCTGCTACCATTAAAAATTCCAGTAATTTTACCGGATAACCCGGACGATAGCCTTTACGCAAGGGGGCGGGGTTTACCCTAAAAGTCGGGCCCTAAAAGATTTCTGGTGTATTTTGGGAAGAGAAAAGAATTTTAAATAAAATTTAGAAATCTTCGAATTTACCGGATATTGCTGGGAAAAAGGGGGAAGGTTTTGATTTTGGTCCCACGGTTTTTGTTCCCTAAAGTGCTGAACTTGGCGCTGAAGCGAAAAGTCACCCAGGTGGTTTTTTTGGAAACAAATCTGTGTTTTAAGGGGTTCCAATAAATTTTCCGGGAAAAGCCGGACGACCTTAAATTGGTAAAAAAATTTCCAATATTTACCCATTTATAAAATTAAACTTCATATGTTTTTCCAAAACTTTTCGTAATTCATTTATTATACTATATTCAAAAAGGACATGAATAAAATCGAAAAATAAAAACATGTTGTTTTATGCTTAATTTGAACTCTCCGAAATTATAATTGAAGATTAATTTGACTGCATTGAGAATAGCTTAGAGTAATATTAAATCAACGTATTACAACAAAGCCACAGCAACGGGTGGCCTGGTCAGCTAGTTTATTATATAATTTAGAAGATACTATTGTAACTGAATAATGTTTTAAGCAGAATACAATTTTAAAGAATATATAACCAATGTAAAACAGTAACAAAAGAATTACACATATTTTTACTTCGACTTACTGAATCAATGACCATGTCACGTCGAATAATGCACAGTCTGGTTCTATAGAAAAACAGCAAGAGAGAGAGAATGAGACTTTTCAAGATTGATTCCCAAACGGGGAAATCAGGCACGTTATTTGAATCGAACGGATTACTTTCTCTCTTGACTATATATAATAGGAAGAGATTATGACTTCAAAACTAAAAAGTCGTGATATAAAAAATCAAATGACCCAAGACTCCTGTCTAACAATGGAACGAATATTAAGTTGTAAAGCAGCACATTCATAATGTTTTCGCAGGGAGAGATTATTACAGCGAAAAGTCTATTCACGTCTTCAGTGGCGTTTGCTGAAGAAATAATGGCGGATGATTAATGATACGGAAGTTTGGAATTCTGCCATGGACTACGGAAAATTGAATCTCATTCCATGGCGTCTGCAGTGTCCGTAAGCGCCTATTGACGATTTGTTGAGAAATGCCATTTTTTCTCCTTAATTTCTCTTTATCTTTCTCTCGGATCTTTTAATGGAAATTTTGATCTGATATTTCTAAGCCATTTGTAACTTAATTTGACAGGCTTGAATGCTATGAATATTTTACGCATTCAGTTTTGTGTTTGATACGAATACTTAACGGCTCTGCGACAAAAGAGAGCGAGATAAAATTTTTTTCTTCTTTTTAATGGTGTAAAGTAATTGAGTTAGCGTTTTTATAGATCGTATGCTTAGCTATTTATATCTTAAATACATAAACTTAATTATGACTCAGTAAATATTAAAATTCTATTTTTAAAAAAATGGATTTTAAAATTAGGAATCCATTGTTATGCCTAGCCTTTAATAGACATTGAAAAAAATAATTATGATTTTTTTCTTTTAATTTCTTTATTAAGCTCACTATTATAAAAAAAATTAAACATTCTATATTTTTATTTATTCTACGAGGTTTGTCTCAGGGCTTGGACTTCTTTAAAAAACCGATAATCACATTCAATGATATTTTAAGTATACATTTCGTAATAAACATTTTTTAAATGTAATATTAGTTCGAATTATACTTCACATTATACTTGGTGACGCTGAAAATATAGAACAAAAGGAAATGGCCAGAAAAGTGAAAAACCCCAGCAAAGGGGGGTTAGTAAAAAACAATATAAAAAAATTTAGTGGCGTAACGGCCTGTGAGGGCCAAGGCCTTCTGTGCCTATCTCAATATTCGTGACCTTAAGCGCTGAGGTGCATGAGCAGATGTCCCGATCAGTGGTCGTCTGACGGGCCCTTTCGGTTTAGCCCCGCAAAGCGGTACTCATTTATCGCCCCATTGAACGGATGAAAGGTTTAGTCAACCTTTCCCAGCTCGAGGATAGAACCCCGTACCTGCGGTTTGGAAGCACGATACGCTACCACTCGGCCACTGAGCTTCACAGTAACAAACAATAAATAATGTTAATTTTGAAATGATAGTATTAACACACAGAAAAAACGAAAAGTCAGTGAAGTTGTGAACAAAAGAACAGTGATCCTAAACAGCATATCTAAGTACAATCAATGCGGAACGTGGCCTCCCTTCACTCTCTGTTAATCATTGTCATAGTTTATCTTAAGATCCCCCGTTGGAACTGTGATTTTTAAAGTCAAAATGGATATATTTATGATATTTATGTCCTTAGATTAAAAAAATATATAAAATTGTTTAAGAATATTTTCTAAAAAATTATTTAAATGCAATATTCTGACAAAAATGAGCATAGAATACCCTTTTTCAAAACATTCCCCTTTTTATGAAAATGTTCATTAAATAATATTTTGCCAGTAAATATTGACCCTGTAAAAGGCTCAACAGAATTTTAAAATATATAACTTAGAAGTGGATTTATCAATTTTTTTACAAAACGGGGGAGAAATTTTAAAAAAAAACGCCGATAATTATATTTCAATGGGTAGTTACTCTAAAAAAAAGTAAATTTTACAAAACGTTCAGACTCTCGGGAAAAGTTTTTAAATAAGCAAAAATTATTATTCTATAAAGCATTTTTAAAAAAGGAGAAGCTTTAAAAAGGTTATTCTAAGTGAAAAAATTTTTGTATTTAAAAAATTTTTTTTCGTCATAATGTTTAAAAAACAATTTTATCTTTATTCAATCAAGGATCAAATATCATAAAAAATTTCCCATTTATGCGTTTTAAAAAACCCCAGTTCCAAAAACTCTTTATTAAACGCGGCTCAATTTTTGAGACGGGTTCGATTGGGGAGGATTTGACAGTAATTACCGGGGAAATCTGCATCTTGATATTTTGGTGATGCTTTAATGTGGGTCAGGCTTTATCCTGATTATAAAAGGCATGAACACACTTTCCCCGATGAAGGGGAATGTCCCTGCAGCATACCATCCTCATATCTTTGGATCGTCATACTTCCCACCAATTGTTACTATTATACGCGATAGCTACCAAAAGCATGCTTTCATGTTGTGGGGCGTTCCACAGATGTAAACATATTGCACTGGTTACCACATCAGCGCCACACTCGTTTACAGCGACTGTCATTGCACAAACAAAAGCGTGATTTTTCCTACCAATGCTGTAACGTCACTGATAGCTAGATTTACAATCCATAAGCTCTTTTTGTAGAGCAAAGGGTGGAATTTTAAAAGGGTAGGTCTTCTAATGTTTTTAAGGTATTGCAATCCATCCAGTGCGTAAATGTATGTAAAAAATTGTATGTCTGTATTAAAATTGTATGTTTTCTTTTCTTAACACTTGTTTCCGATATTGTACTCCTTTTTTTTAAAAGATGACAGATTACTATTCTTATTTAAAGAACACGGGAAAAAAAATTTTAAATTCAACGCTTTTTACAACTATATGATTGCTAGATCTTGTAGCGTGGACGTATTTAATGCAGGAAGAACGTACAACCAAAGGGCGAAACCCAAAGTAGATTTTAATTGTCCCTGATGAAACCCAGGGGGGGATCAAACAAGAACCAAACTTTGAATGCGCGATTTTGGGAAAGATACCAATAGAAATCCCCACGATCGTAAAAAAATATCAACAATATTTATTCTCCCTTTCAGTCGGTGAGTGGGGAAAAATTCATTTTTAAGCTCGCATCCGGTATTTTTCCCCCACGTCAGAGTGAACGGGGTTTTGTGTTATTTTTCAATGAAGGTACCCTTTTTTTTAGTATGAGCGCAGTAAGGGGGTTTCACAAAAATGTCTTGGCCGTCCACCGATCAATCGTGATCGACTTAATGATTCTCCTTGTTGTAGAATATGATTTTGAACTTCCACTTTTAAATCCACAAGTTAATTAATGGGTCTATAATCCCTTTTTTTAAAAA
>BMAV01023882.1:0-19270 GCA_019973955.1 Trichonephila inaurata madagascariensis
CACGTTAAAATTACAATTTGTTTCTTACAAAAATTTTCTTATTTTTATGTGCTTATTATTTTAAAATTATGATTATATTTTAGACATTTTATACTTTTTTGAAATTTTTATTCCTTTATAAAAATGTGTAAGAGAATCAAATTATTTCATTTAACCTAAAAAGAATTATTTCTAGTCGAAAGTTGTTTATATTTTGTGCTCTCGAAACATTTTTTAACTCCCCTGAGACCCCTTAAACTAAAGCGAAAGCTTCTGCAACAAAAATATTCGGATTTATTTAAGTGAAAGCATAATCTTCTCATTTCGCCACAAAAACTAATTTATATTTGATCTTGAATACTACGCCGTCACCCATTTAGAGAAAGAACTCGTTTATTTTTATGAGCAATATTCTTTTGAATATTAAGATAGCGATAAGTATAGGCAAACTCAAGATTTTATTTGTCATTTAAATACTTTCATTCTCAGCTCTTTCTTTTTTTATAATACCAAAGAAGAATCATCTCATCTTTAACTTAGAAAAAAAAAAGATATCCAAAGCTCCTCTTACCAAATCATTTTTGCTTAATTTTACGTCTTTTTCTGCTTCACTGGAGAGCGTTGATAAGGACAAGAAAAAACGTCCAATTATTTCTTATAATAAGGATTATGACAAGTATTCCAGTGAAATGATATCATTTTGCGACGTAAGAAAGAGCCAATTATCAAGTAATGGCAGTACTAGAGTGACTTTAAATTTCGCTAACGATACGAGGGTAACGAAGGAGAATATGATAACATTAACTAGATTTATAGTCAGTTTTTTTACTGGCGCAATAGAATGGTGGCATTAAGAAAAATGTAAGTTTTTTTGGAAAAAATAGAATACCTTGGCTGTCAGAGATACTAACACTATCATTTTTTTCCCTTTTTTACATATTTAAGTGACAGTTATGCTTTATTAAGAGTTTTTAAATAAAAGCGTCGTGTGGTTTGTATTTTATTTATCCGTCATGTATATCTTATAAATTCCAAATTTAACTTGATTTTAATTTTAAAAAATAAAATAAGTTTAAAATTAAAGCTTTTGTTTATATTATGAATTTCATAGATTCGCTTAACCAAAAATAAAAATATATGTGGGGTATATTTAGATTACATTTGATGTTTATATGTATACTTTTGTCAATTTTATAACTGCAGTGAATATTCGATTTTTTAAATGCAATGTGTTTATATTATTTTTCATTATTATATACAAGTTCATATTAGTTAATTGTGTGTATATGATCCTCTGAAGTTTTGTCCATATGCTACTCAAGGTATTTTACATATATAGCCGCCTGGGTGTCATATTTGGCTAGGTTGTGGACTTGTAAGCCCAAATTTTTGGGTTTGAACTGCAGCCTAAATAGGTGGATTTTCAAGGTGCAAAAAATCGACTGCGTTCATATCGTATAATTATGAGGTATGTTAAAGTTCCCTAGAGTGTCTGTTTGGCTCGAATTTTCTTAGCAAAATTAAAATTCTTAGAGCAGTTTCACATCGCCAGAGCTCAGGTGCTTCCATCTAAGGAGGAAACTGGGCTTTAAAATTATTTGCGGTGATTGCTATAACACCTATATGGTGCTACACTAAAAAGAGATACCAACTCTCTGGTAATGAACTAGGTCTTGAATGTTCTACGGTTCCAACAGAAATTTAAAAAAAAAAATATTTTACACCTAAGTGGAAGAGGCATTATAAAAACCAAAAAGCACACAGATATTTGTTAGATTGCATAAAATATATTTAATAATTTTCGTCTGATAAATCAATCCCAAGCTAAATTATAGTTAAAATACAAATTAATTTGGAGATGTATTTCTCTTAATCAAGTTTGAACCATATACGGCCATTTTAATGTTAAGAATGGTTAGAAGATCCTTGTAAGAAAATTTATACACCAAATGTTTTTCATAGTAGATTTTGCACAGTAAAATAATCCCGAAACGGCAGATTTTTTTTCCCCCTGATTCACATATTTTTCCCTAGACTTATGCAAATTACATACTGAATAAAAAAAAAATTTAATAAGCAGACGTTTTGCGGGGGGCATAATAATTACAGTGTTTTTGATAATATACCAATAATGGATAGTATTTAGGTATGGATAAATTTATGAAATTTAATTGAATTCTTAAGCTATCCGACTACATTCGGAACCGTGATTTTTGCAAGGGGTAAAATGGGTAATATTTATGATATTTAGTGTCACTTAGATTAGAAAATGTATATAAAACTGTTTTAAGAGCAGTTTTGGAATAAAAAATTATTTAAGTACAATATTTTGGAAAAAAATGAACATAGAAAGCCCAAGTTTTCAAAATATTCTCCTTTTTGTGAAAATTGCTTCTAATATAAAATTTTTTTTGCCGATATAGCTCAGCCCTTTGTACAGAGCTTAAACCCTAAAATTTTTGGGAAATATATAACTTAGAATTGGGTTTATCCATGTTTTACGACAACAGAGGGGAGAAATTTTAAAAAAAAAACGCCGATAATTATTTAAATTTTTTTGTAACTCTGAAAATAATGTAAAATTTTTAAAAAAAAAATATTTTCAAAACCTTTTGGAAAAGGCTTTAATTTATATAAGCACACACACACAAATTAATACCATTTTAGAAGCATTTCTTATGAAAGGAGAACATTTTGATAAAAGGTTATTCTAAGTTAATTTTTTGCCAAAATATTGTATTAAAAAAATTTTTTTTTTGTCAAAATGTCCTTAAAACATTTTTATACATGTATTCTAATCTAAGGGATACTAAATATCATGAAAATTATCCATTAATTATCTTAAGATCACGGTTCCGAACGTAGTCAGATATCTTAATTATCTTTTTTATAAAGGTTTTTTTAGTTAAAAAACTCTTAACCCCCGGGTTTTTAAACCCCCTATACCATATAATTAAAAAAAAAAAAATATTGTTTACTTCTCAAGTGCAGTAATCTATATATACCATATTTTTCCAGTCTCTAATTGTTAAGTTATACAGAAGACTGGAAACAATTTTTAATTTTCTGTTTCATACAAACAGAAATAAAATAATTCAAAGCATAGTTTAATATTGTACTTTTATAACAATTCAGTACGGTATTTTAGAAAATGGGTTCATTACAGTAATAAGTCATGTTTCTGGAAACCATATCCAAAAAAAAACTGTTTAAAAGCATAAGAACTGATTTTTAAGGCTCTTCCCAAAAAGTCTGTAACACTTCATTAAAAGAAAGTTTGTTTATTTTTAATTATAGCTTCATATATATTCAGGTGGTTTTCAAAATTCAATTCTATTATGAACTGAATATATTACCAAGGAAATTTTCTAAGTTGTAAAAGGCATTCCGTAAGTTTAGAAAATAGTCTAGACAAATATTTATCTCTCTTATTTCACCTGTATTTGATATTTAAAAAATATAAGTTTACAATGTTTGTACTGAGAGAATACAAATTATACGAATAGTTAAATTATTTCGCGTGAAACGAATCTAATTTGAAGTTACTTTAGCATTAGTAGAATATATTCTTGTACAATAAGCATATTTTTTTTTAAAAAAAATAACCCAAATCTTTTATAAAAAAACAGTTGTTTTTTGCAATTGAAGAGAATTAGTAATTACAATCTTTCATCGATACTGAAATAATTCCATTTTTATTATTTAAACTTTGTAATTCGAAAAAATATTATCTTCAGTATAAAAATAAATATCTTGTGACGAATGTAATGAATTATTTCGTGTCGTAAAATATTTAATTTACTTTTATTACTCACTTAAATATCAATAGTATAAGGAATAATAACAAATTGTTATTAAATTCAACCAAGATCACGTGACAAAGATTTTTCAAATTATATATATAGGTGTATAAATGCAATGAAAATACGAATAATTTTGTACTAATAAGAAATGAACATTCATCAAGCAAAACCGAAAAAAATTCAGATTGTAAGATAACCAGACATTGAAGGATATATGAGAAATCAAAATTATAAAAAAAGGGTTTTTAAAAATTTTAAAAAAAATAAAAAATGTTAAAATATTATAAACATTTCTGACTTAGGACAGCTTATATATAAAAAATTTTATAAAAAATGGGGTTGAACATGTTTTTTGGCCCGCCAACTTTCCCCTTTAAAGTTAATAATCTAGGAAAACCTATTGAAAATAATGGATAGAATATCTAAATCCATTACAGGATAAATGTAACTTACCTAAAAATTGGATTCAAAAATGCAGAGCCCACTCTACTAAATCTGAGTATAATAATAATAATAATAATAATAATATATATACAGTAAGACCACGCTTAACGCGGTATATACGTTCCATCAAAGTAGAGCGTAATATAAAACAGCGTTAAGGTATCCGACTACGTTCGGAACCGTGATTTTAAAAAGCGTATAAATGGATAATTGTCATGATATTTAGTGTCACTTAGATTAGAATACATGTATAAAATTGTTTTAAGGACATTTTGACAAACAAAATTATTTAAATACAATGTTTTGGCAAAAAATTAACTTACAATAATTTTTTTCCAAATGTTCTCCTTTTGTGAAAAATGCTTCTATTATTAAAATATTTTGCCTGTGTATAGCTCATACCTCTCTACAGAGGCTCAACTAGAATTTTTGAAAAATTCACATTATTTTCAGAGTTACCACCAATTTAAAAAACTATTGGCGTTTTTTTCTTCAAATTGCTCCGTTCTGTTGTCATAAAATATGCATAAACCCACTTCTAAGTTATATATTTCAAAAATTTTAGTTGAGCTATTGTACAGAGGTCTGAGCTATTTACAAGCAAAATATCATTATAATAGAAGCATTTTTCACAAAAGGAGAATATATGGAAAAAATATTATTCTAAGTTAATTTTTTGCCAAAATATTGTATTTGAATAAAAATTATTTTTGTCAAAATGTCCTTAAAACTATTTTATACATGTATTCTAATCTGTGACACTAAATATCATGAAAATTATGCATGTACGCACTTTATTAAAATCATGGTTCCGAACGTAGACGGATACCTTAAACGAGGTTATCTCATCATGTAAATAATGGAGTTAGGGGAAGATGGGTAGAAAATTGGTCAGGTATTTTACCATTAAATTTATTAATTATGTTTTTATAGCAGTAAAACAAAAAGTTATTTATTATAAATATAGTAACATAATAAATGAATATGCATATAAAAATATATAAAATTCTAAGTCAGTATGTTTACATTTCGGATCATTCAGTCTCTTCTGTAATTCCAATTTTTTGCCATTTTATCAAGAAGATAGATTGGCTTAATAGCCTTTTGCGTTCAATTTCGTCATCAAACCATATAGAAAGTCGTTTTTCCATTTTCTGTATTGTATTATTTCTAGAACGGGTAATTCTAGTTGCAGAGCTTGTCATAGTTGCAGTTACCGATGACAGTATTTTTTCTTCATTCTTAAGAATGGTCCTTATTGTTGAAGTTGCCAAATTCATGCAGCACCAATTTGAGATTGACTTTCACCAGTATCTAATCTTCTAATCACTTGCATTTTAGTTTCTAGTGAAATGTTTTTTGTATGCTTTATTTTCGTGTTTTTTATTATCACCCATGATAAAATCATAATATTTGTCACTATATAACAATCGTTATATTATATTAATTTATACTTACAATAACGTAGACAAATGTTTGAAACGATAAAAATACTTTCGTATAATACTGACTGAAAGAAGAAACAAATAAAACTGCTTTAACCCGGGGGTTAAGCTCTTATTTCGGGGGTTTATTATAATATAAATATAATTTTTAATGGGCCAATTTAATTTTAAAATTTTATTCATACTTCACATGTTTGCGTAAAAAAACGACGTAAAGGAAACCAATGCTTTTTACCATTTAAACCCCAACTATGGATCTTTTTTTTTATGAGTTTACAAAAAATTAAACGCATACAACAAAAAAAAATTTTTAAAAAATGTTTTAGTTGGGTATCTTTTCGGAGAAATAATTGGGGAAAAAACAGGAAAATGAATAATAATTAAGTTTTATAAGGGAATTTTTTTTAAATTCGTTAATTAATATATTATAAATAATATTAAAAAAGTGTTTGGGTGGTTTGTTGGGTTTGGTGTTTTTTTGGTGTTGGTGTTGTGTTTTGGTTTGTTATTTATATATATCTATATATATATATATATTTAAAATCAAAAAATGGTACATAAAGATGATTTTATAGTGATGCATACATTTTTGTGACACACTTTCTTAAATAATTTCGAACTCAATAATCAGTTAAATTTTATTTCACAGTACTATTATAACATTGACAGAAATCAAAAATTGAATTAATTCAAGTTCGAAAGAAGTGAAAAAAAAAACATTTCTGATTTATAATTTCGTAATGTAAACAAAGTTTTAAAATTTTTCCTTCTGCTTAAAAAATTGAGATACGTCTCATTTTCCTCAAAATTATTTACTGCATAATTTAAATATTATTTTATTTCCGCATCGTAATTATAATAGTAACTATGCTTTACATTCTCGTAACCAATGTTCTCATAAACTAACTTAATAAAGTGTTTTTTTGGGGATGCATTTACCCCGGGTTTTACAAAAATAGGAAAACTTTTTTTACTATTAACTTTTTGGGTTTTCTTTTTTTTGGGTTGATGAGCATTTATTCTGCTAAGCATGAACTGTACAAGTTTCTGAAAATGTCACGGAAGAATATCAACTAGCGTTAACAATATATTCGCTCTACATTTTCTCAGATTTTGAATATTTTTACAGAGTGCTTATCACCAAAGACCTTCTAAGGATTCAGCTTGATTAAAACGGGGTGTCCTTGAGGCAAACGAAATTCTAGATTATGTTCAATTAACTAATTTTAGGTAATCTTAACTCGATGGCAGGATGCATTTGCCTTAATTATATAAATATGATCCTCGGAACCCACTATGGTCATAAATGAGCAACAACGAATAGGAACTTAGCGTTGGCACTGACAGATATTTCCACCAGACATAAGGACCAAGAGTATAAGGGGAAAATAACCCCGACTTTTGGGTTTTGTAGCCCCCATGAACAGTTGTTATGTAGAAACCCATCCATGGGGTTTCTATTTGCCCACATATCACCCCCTTTTTCAGCAATCTTGACTTCAACCGCACGCCCCCTTTAACCCCTCTTTTATTACCACATGTATGAAAGGAATCTTTGAACTCGGTTTTACCTCTTTATAAGGTCAATTAATTCGAATTCTTCACACTTTGAAGGTTTATGACAAAAACAATAAATTTTAAAAATTTTATTCCATTGACCGATCAGGATCATCGAATTAAAATTCCCCCTTTCTGGATTTGCGATTTTTTATAGTTTTTTGGGAAAAAATTCACCCTTAAAATTTTTCCGTTAATACAATGTTCTTTTTGGGGAAAAAAATTTTTTGTTTACATTTTTTCCTTAAAATTTTTAAAAGTTTTCCCGATTTCTTATTTTTTTTCACATTTTCAAAATTAAAAATGGGTTTTGGGTTTTAAAACAAAAAATTTTTTTACAATAATTATAAAAATAAATATTGTTTTAAGTAACAAAAACACGCTTTTATTGTATATCGAACTAATAAATGAAAAATAAATTATAGTTAAAAAAAAAGCTAAAAAGCACGCTTTTATTGTATATCGAACTAATAAATGAAAAATAAATTATATTTAAAAAAAACTAAAAAACAATCTTTTATGTTAAATCGAACTAAAGAAATAATATAATAAAATGATTAACAAGAACATTAATGTCATTGTATTAAAAGCGTGTGGAGGGCTTTGTACTACATTTTTAAACTAACTCTGCATTTCGGAAGAGAACTATTAAGAAATTACAACAATTAGCATACTCGAGCATCCTACGCTTTTACCACAATGACATTAATTTTCTCGTTAATTCAGCGTTTCTCAAACTGTGGGGCGCGCCCTCCTAGAGGGGCGTGATAACCCTGCAAAGGGGGCGCGAGTATATCGAAAAGCCGAAAACAAAGGATTATTTAAAAAAATTATTAATTTACTGAAAGGAAGCAGATTAAATAATACATTGTGACATAATTAAAAATAAAATACGCATTTACACTAAAATAATACACTTATAAATGTATCAGTACTGCACCATCTATCTCATAATTAATTTAACAGTACTAAGTTAAGAACAAGTTTAATAATTACCAGTGACTCTATGGGTACGTCATCAAATTATATACAAATTTAATATTTATCTTGATAATTTGTACGGTTTATAATTAAGAATCGGTTGTAGATTTCGTAAAAGTATTATTTGAATTCAATACATTATTATGTATGTAGGGAGGTGCGATGAAAATTATGACTGAAAAGTGGGTCGCGAGTATTGAAAGTTTGAAAAGCACTGCGTTAATTGTTTTATTCTTATATTAAGAATTATTTTTTATTCTTTAGTTCGATTAAACAAAAAAACTTGGTTTTTATTTTTTTAAACTATAATTTTATTTATTTAATTTGTATTGTTAGCTCACGTGATGCATGAGTCGAAATTAGAATGAAGATTTTTATAGTTTTCGGTTTCTGGAACTTTTGTGCGATTTCAGTGCTGTTCTAAACATAGATACCAAATTGCATTTAAGAATTTTAAACATTAATTGCTTTTTTCATTAATAAATATTTGTCCACTGTCAATATATTATTAGCGAGAAATGCTTTATAAATAATTATAACATTTTATCTATTTTAGTGCATGTATAATTCCCAAACCTTGGGAAAATCAATTGTTTTCATATTTCTTGAAAGCTGCTATTTTAATTATGCTGCTAAAAGAAAATGAAAAATAATTTGTATGAATTTGCACTAAGTAAAAAATTATTTTTGGAGAAATAATAGTCTTTGTCCTAAACACAAAAGCTGTTAGTAAAATATTTTGTAAACAATTTTTTTTTAAAATTTTACACCATAAAAATCATCAAAATTTTAATCCATAAAAACTTCTGATGTTGAATCTTGAATGTAAGAATTCCCGATATTTTTCAATTTATACTATTAGTTCGCATTCTCCATATTTATATTTATTTATCTTGTTCAAATTTTTAATCGCTAATAAAGTACTTTTTATTCACCCACTCAAATTCAAATACATTTTTTAAACTTATTATGGATGTCACTTGATGTTAATACAGTTTTTTCAAATATTAATTCATTAATGAAATTTAATCAATTAACTGAAGAACTGGACTGCTCGAAATTCACTAGAAAGGTTCCTTGCAATAATGAAGCATTACAAGAGTTGGATAGAAAGCGAAATTATAGATCACCATCTGCTTCATAAATTAGAAACCAAGAAAAAAGAAAAGACATGACAAGCGAATAAACAGTAACAAACAAAAATAATAGTCTATTACCATATATAGCAAGGAAAATGGAAAATTGCAAGGAAAAATTCACTTTCTATATTGCCACTTAATATTGTAATTCTGTGCTATATATATACATATGTACATTAATTGTAATCGTTTAATAAAAAGTAACAAAAATAAAAATTTTCTTTGTTGACCAAAGAAGGAATTAATTTTATAAATGTTTTATATTACTTGTTTTAATTGATTTACAATTTTATAGGTATTCGTACCAATAAATGTTTTATCAGTTAATTCAGTGGTTCTCAAACTCTCAATGTTTGCGACCCAATTTTCAATCATAATTTTCATCGCGCCACCCTCGACACAATAACATTGTATTGAATTCAATAAAAATGTACTTTGATGCTAAAGTTACAATACGATTTTAATTATAAACCGTACAAATTATCAAGATAAGTATTAAATTTTATATATGGCAGGCCCATGGGTAAACTAACTTATATTAACTTGCCCATTACCTCAGTATTGATGAATTAATGATGAAATACATTGTGCGGTGTATTGATAAGTATATTATATCAGAGTAAATATGTACTTTATTTATTATGTCAAAATGTTTATGTCAATGTCTTTTGTTTCCTTTCATTAAATTAATATTTTTTAAAAACAATCTTTCATTTTCGACTTTTCGATATGCTCGTGCCCCTGGTAGGATTATCACGCTCCCCTAGGGATTTGAGCCCGCAGTTTGAGAAACAATGAGTTAATTTCATAAGATAAAAACCCTTTTTCTTAGCCAGTACTTTCTTTCATTCAATAGAATAAGGTTTCCCTTCGCATAAAAACCATGTTTTGACTTTATCTTATGATTTACGAGCTGCCGTCAAAAAACTAAGCCTCTAAAACTAAAAGGAATATCTCTTCTTTTTCAAATAAAAAAAGTATATATATTAATATATTGCTTTATTCAAATCGAATGCACGGTCAGTATTCAGAAGATATATATTTTGCATAAAACTTTTATGCTTCTGGAAATAAACTGCCAAACAAATATGTTTTTATCCAAAACGATCCCCCCTTGCAACTCATCTCGATGCAGTCAGTACCTCCACCGAGATAAAAATAGCCAATCCATTCAAATGGAGAGAAACTCCAGAAGACGGTTTTTGTTGCGAACTAAATCTTCCACACATGCGAGAAACGTTCCTTTTCACCCTTGCAAAAGAATCGATTTCTGGTATTTGTCATCAATCTCTACACCAAGTGTTCGAACGACAAATCGAATGTTTTTTCCTACTTCCTCTATCCGTTTTCCCAGACAATTTGATTACCTTTCTATGCGAATGCTGGGAGTAAATAGATTACATCATTCATATATAGCACTATTTTCCATTATTTGTCCTTCGTGGTCAATATGCTCTGGATGAATGAGATATACGATGTAATAAACCATGGATATGTTTCCCATGTTCCTGTATTGGAAATGTTGCTGTAATAATAAGCGTAATAATTTCATCTGTATATATGTAGGAAAGGTTTGTTCCAATAAATGTAACGTCTTAATATTGGATTGTTACGGAAACCTGATATTCCTTATATCCGCGTTCCTCAAATTGTGGGTCACGCTCCCCTAGGGGGCCGTGATAACTCTACGAGGGAGGCGCGAGCACATTGAAAAGTCGAAAACAAGATTATTTTAAAAATTTATTAATTTACTGAAAGTAAACAAAAAAAACATTCTGACATAATGAAAAATTAAATACACATTTACACTGATATAAAAACCCTTATAAATGTATCAGAACTGTCCCATGTATTTTATAATTAATTTACAATACTAAGTTAAGAACAAGTTTAATAATTCCCAGTGATTCCATGGCCTTTTCATATATAAAATTATATACAAAAATTGACAATTATCTTAATAATTTGTACTGTTTATTATTAATCGCTTAACTGCTGATTAAAAGTTACGCAATTCGCTCCCCAACGACACCGTTCTTAATGCAGACGCACTTTGTGAAGCATGTGATGTATAGGAAGGGGGGAAGAGGAAAGGAATAAATAAGCAAAATCCTCTGAAATAAGTAA
Source organism: Trichonephila inaurata madagascariensis (assembly GCA_019973955.1). Classification (NCBI taxonomy): domain Eukaryota; kingdom Metazoa; phylum Arthropoda; class Arachnida; order Araneae; family Nephilidae; genus Trichonephila; species Trichonephila inaurata. Next base: position 11,476 of record BMAV01023882.1, read on the forward strand.
ATCCTTCGCAAACTGTCAAAGTTCTTTTATCGCATTTCAAGGCCTTCTGAATAATGTTATGGGCAGCAGTGCACAGAAAAGATCGTACTTTGGACCGACATTTATATACGCCCCGGACAATTAACGTTTTGGCTGAGTGAGACGTATATATACGCCAGTGACACTTAAAAGGTTAAAATCATATTGTAGCTTTAGCATCAAAGTTTTGTATTATTGAATTCAAAACATTGTTATTGTATGGAAGGGGGCACGATGGATATTTTGATTGAATATTGGGTCGCAAATATTGAAAGTTTGAGAAGCACTGCCTTATATGGAGTATATTTTAAATAATAAAAATGAACTTAAGTATATACCATAAAAGAAAAATTAAATTCTTAAAAAAGTGCTGTTGCTAATCTGAAACTAAAAACATTAATATTTGACGGATTATTACGTAAATGTGGTAAAAAGGCACATGGGAAGAGTATTATTTAATGCGCTTTTATTAGCTTCACCTGCATGTAACGGAATCTTTGAACTCGATTTTTATCCACTTTAAAAGGTCAGATTAATTCGAAATTTTGCCCACTTGTCAAGGATCGATGACAATACAATAATTCCTCAATTCTGTTCCACCTTCCTGAAGAGGATCATCAGGATTAATGATTTCCCATTTCCAGATTTGTGACTAATTAAAAAAAATGGTGACTAAAGATTAAATTACAACCTTAAATCGAAAACGCTCATGGTTAATACGAATACTGAGCTAGCTCTTTTTAGTGAAAATTATCATTAACATTACACCTTTTTCAGCATTAAATATTTCAAACTTAGCCCTTTCCGATTTCCTTAAGTTGACTGACCCTACATCTTTCAAACCATCATCGACGCACTGATAGGATGCCAATGCGTATTCAAACTACTAAAAAAAGTGACGCACACATTAAGCAAACATACACTAATTTTGCAATTTGCAGAATGCGGTGCATTGATTGTAGCTAATCATAAAATAATAATCAAAAATGGAATAAATATTCAAAATACAATGTGAAATATAAACCTCATAAATTTTATTTAAAAAATAATAAAATATTTTTTTTTTAAATTTGGAATTTATGTAACAATTTTATTTTTAAAAATAAATGAATATAAGCACTTTTTAGAAATAAGTAATTAAAGAATGATATTCCTCAGAGCCGCTAGTAATTTACCCACTATTAGACAAACGACCTGGAAAAATTCTACTAACTTCTTAAATAAAACTGCCAACTCTGTTTTAATAAATCGATCACTTGCATCGAAAAACATAGTCATGATCTTAATTTCCACAGACCCAGATCAACCCTAATTGAGCATGCTTTTCCTTATTTCCTAAATATGTTCTATTTTATTGAATTGTTTATCTTTTACATTTATTCTTAAATTCTCTCCATTTTTTTGCTGCTCGAGTTCCAAACTACCCAATTATTAATCGAGCTTCTCACCAAAACTTAAATGCAAAAATAGTTGACCTCTCTGGTCAACCAATCACAGAAGCTCCCCTTGATACCAACTTATTTTAACTTTTTATATCTAAAAATTTTCTCTCTTTAACTCAGACTCATTTTCTGCAACTGAATTGGCTAGGCATCGCCCCGTCTACTTCCATCATGAAAATTTCTCATAGTCAAGATTTTTTCATCAATGTTTCAATTTATTTTATAATTATAATTTTATTCACATCAAGTAATTGTTTTTATTTGAATTTCAATAGTTATAATTTAAATTTTAAATTTTATTTATAAAAAAGAGCAATTTTAAAGCGATTTAATATCATCCAAAATGTCGTTAACGAAGTCGAAGGTAATTAATCTAAATGCATCCACTTCACCAAACTACAGTGTATGATATTTACGAAGCTCTAAGTTACTAATATTAAATTACATTATTCTAATACGAATAAAAGATGCGTCACTGTAATTTAGCCTTTTAAATTATGTTAAAGTATAAATTTAATTATAAATTTGTACTGATAAATTTTTTAATATCCCATGTATAAAATTCATAGTGTTATTTGTATGATTCTTAACGTAAAACACCGAAAGAGAAATTAACAGAAAAGCATATCCAACGTCAAAGTGGAAATGCTAAAAGATCTTCACAAATGTTTTAATTACAGCTTGCGAAATCCCTACATGATAGAAAATGTTTGTCATGTAATCCAACATTGTTTAAGCTTGTTCCAAATGTGTTTTATTCTATCATACTGATACTCATTCTGCAATTAGTGACATCAATTTCATTTAGACTAGGGTCTACATTTATATTGGTACTCGCATTATGTGGAAATTGTATTGAAAATACTCTTTAACTAATTAGTACGTTTCACCCTTATCTGTGATGGCATCCAAGGTTTAGTGTAGCTTAAGTGCCTTTATGAAGTGAAGGATTTTGCATGTGGACATGTTTGTAGTTTTAGGTGAGCTTATAGTCATTCTGCATGTGTTTTATTAACAATTATACTCACCTAAATGCAACAGAAGTATCAATGAAATTAGATAAAGGATTTTATTTCGGTGGAGATTGAAAGCTTTCCTAACTAAAAACATGATCTACATTAATATAAACACACGTTGCAAGTCGGGTTTACGGTTTATATATATAAGTCAGTTAATATAATTTAATGGGATTATATAAAACTCATTTATTAGTATCATATTAAATACTTTGTACAGTGATTTCTACCACTAGGTAATCTAGGTATTAATAATTCATTCCATGTTTTTCCTATTCTTCTAGCAACAATATTTATAAATAAAATCACAAAGACGAACTCTCTGTATAAGCTAGACATGCATCTTTAGTGTTAGTGTGTATATTACAAATCTTTAATGAACTTGTTTTAATACTGCAATAATATCTATAGTCCTGGTACTAATAACAGAATTTGTTTAGTGTCATTTGCTACTTCATAATTGACCCAACTATGAAAGATTAAAGAGAAACAACCCTTTTTCTCTGGCAAAACTAATACTTCCTTGATACTAGTCTTAAAACCGTTAAAATGTCTATCAGCCCTTTGGAAGGACTAGCAAGAGTACATTTTAAAACCAATATCACCCCTTACTCTATCAAAAAATGGGATTTATCAGAATATCTTCAACAAATTACTTATGAAATACTTAACAGTACTCTCTAATACTCTTCAAATTTTTAACGATGGCAGTAAAAAGTGGCAGAATGTGGTAGTGGTATCTTTTTAAAAAACTTTCTACTAACTATTAAATCCAGATCATTCCTAAGTTTTTGATGAGAGCTAGTTGCAACTGATGAGGGTTTGAAGCTGCCAACTTCCTGCAACGCCTATAAAGATATCTGGGCATTCATCGATTGCCATAATTTCATACAATACTCAAAAAGGCCGGTTTCATATCAGTGATAGAATTTACAGTCTCCACTCTAACCTTACAAAACCTTTCTTTCTAAAATTTATATATACTTTCACACACACAGCAGGTCCATTCCTAACTTAGGATCAGAGGTAACGAAGTGGCTGATACCTTGACTAAAATGGGCACTTAAATGATTTTATCAAAGCCGCCTTAATTTTTAAGGGCTCTACTCAAGAAATAAATCTACTTTAAAATCTTCACTTTCGGTACCCAAACAGTATAGTGGTACTCTTTCTATCTCTCTCGGTTTTTGAAGATGATCGTGTCCAGCATACTGCAATGACAAGACTCATAAGTAGTCACTCGAGATCTCCAAAATTTGATTAGAGGAATAAAATTTTCCCATCTGCGAAAAATGTGATATTGCTTAAGGTATCCGACTGCGTTCGGAACCGTGATTTTCAAAAGCGTATAAATGGATATTTATGATATTTAGTGTCACTTAGATTAGAAAATTTATAAAAATTGTTTTAAGAATAGTATTACAATAATAAAATTATTTAAGTACAATATTTTGACAAAAAATGAACATAGTATGACCCATTTCCAAAAAAACTTCCTTTGTGAAAAATGCTTCTAGTATAATAATATTTTACTTGTATATAGCTCAGACCTCTGTACAGAGGCTCAATTAGAATTTTTGAAATATATAGCTTAGATGTGGGTTTATTCCTGTTTTAACAACAGAGGGGAGAAATTTTTTTAAAAAAACGCCAATAGTTATTTAAATTGGTGGTAACTCTGAAAATAATGTGAATTTTTCAAAAGTCATTGCTGAGCCTCTGTACAGAGGTCTTAGCTATATAAAGGCAATATATTATTATAATATAAGATTTTTCACAAAAGGAGAAAAATTTTGAAAAAGGTTATTCTTAGTTAATTTTTTGCCGAAATATTGTATTTAACTAATTTTTTTTTTGTCAAAATGTCCTTAAAACAATTTTATACATGTATTCTGATCTAAGTGACACTAAATATCGTGAAAATTATTCATTTATGCACGTTTTTAAAATCACGGTTCTGAACTGTTTGGAGTGCACTCATGTCTCATAAGCACTACAAATTTCGAAACATGAATGCCATTCTTCGAGATTCAAACCCAGTCCCAATGGTAGAGCAGTTAGCGTCCCTAACCACTGTACCGGACGGGTGGCTATTGTTTTCAGTTATTATTAAAGTGTTCGGGACTTCAATTACCCTTAAACGTCCACGTTGTTTTTCAAACATCGTAATATTAAATATATAAAATGATTGAAATAACTAAATAATTGTAGATCTACTGTTCTGTAGAGTTTCGTTTTAAGACTTGTTAATATTATTTCATGTAATTATTTATCATACATCATAACCCTTTATATCATAATAAAAAACTGATGTTGACATTATGTTTTGCAAAGCTTGTTGAACCACTGCTTTGTCGCAAAACATTTCGAGTCGCAAATTTTCCACGAAAATAACTATTATGCTTTATGCATTATGTGCCATCCCTAGTGACATATATATCATGATTTACTTTAATATTGACAGTGACATCTGCACATTCTTCAGATATTCTTCGTAGTCACTTTCACTCAATCTTATGTCTTCATCGGAATCTAAATCAGAGCAAGGCACACAGAGCTAAGCATCATCCGATTCATTCTCAGAACGATCTCACAACAAATTAGCAATTCCATCAGGGCTTAGACATTTTCCTGAAACGAGTTATCGTTTCAGTTTGTCTGCTGTACACAAGGTTCAAAAATTGAATAATTTTTCTTATGAGCAGAGATACAATGATTTTGGTATAAATGACTCATTTCGGCAGTGAATTTAATAACTCTACATTTTCAAGGTCAAATACATCTACAATATTACTTTAGAAGTTGGTTTTCTTCAATGCATCTACTTAGTGAACTATCTTTTGCTGAACGATTGCAATTTATAATGATAAATTGCTTTGGTGTCGAAACGCCATCTCAGAAGACGTTCTAGGTATATTTAATTGTAAAATCTCTTCTAATTAACTTAGAGTCACAAACAGTACCGGTTTAAGCTCATTTCGGACCCTGGGTGCAGAAGATCTGCAGGCCCCTTGGCGCTGGAGGATCGAAATTTATAACCAGAAATTCTTCTTAAGTTCAGTTTATCCAACCCCCGTCATGCTCCTCTGGGCCCAAGGCCCTGGGTGGCCACCCCAAGTGCACAGTGGATAAAGCAGCATTGGCCACAAAACTTTTTCTGTGTAATTTCTATGGAAAATGATTAAAAGTCACGAGAAATTTTCAAATTCCCTTTAATAATGTGGAAAGGAGAACAACCTAAGCTGACTTCGGCGTCTAATTAAAACCGAAGGTCGTTCTAGTGTTAATAATCATTTTTTAAATTAGATTCTTAAGCAACTGACGTGTGTGTTTATTTCATTGCTAAGTAAACATTTTTAAACACATTTTTCTTTTTTATTTTAAAACCAATAAGCCAATATTTTCAACATTTCTTAAATAAGATAATTAGCTGTTCTTTACAAGATTTTTAAGTAATATTTGTGAATTTATTAAAACAAAACTCAATTACACTTGCAAATGGAGCATAATTTTGTCACCCTAAATAACAATTAAGTTTGCCATTTTCGTGTTGACAAAAGCGCGTAATTCAGTTTTCGAGTGAATTAACTACTTTTAAATTCAATTTACTTTCCATCTCGTCATCTTCTTTCTCGATCACATTTCACATAAGGCGAATGAAGCAGCGGATGTGTAGAATTTGCATACATTTCAATTGGATTTGAAGACAACATTCACGATTAAAATAAAACTTGCAGGTAGCTACTCTATACTCTGTAATTTAGTCGCTTCCTTGGAACGATTGATGAATCTTAAATTTCTTTTATCTTATCGAACTTAACCTAGAACGACAATTGAAAGTAATTAATATGCTTTATTTTAAATTAAACACGAGAAAGATTTTATCCTGTACATTTATTCAAATTTTCACTGGTAATTACATATGTTAGAAAGAACTAAAAGTTTTGTACACTGCTTTTAGTCATAAAATATATAATATATATTTTTCTCTTTAAAATTATTTTTATATTTATATAAGGGGAAATGTGACTCATTCACTCGTTCACTCATCGCCCATCCGGTATAGTGGTTAGAGACGCTGATTGCTGCACCGTAGGGCCTGGGTTCGAATCCCGGAGAAGGCATAGATGCTTGTAAATATATAGGGCTTTCACGGTTGGGGGGTACTTTAAATAGCCGTTGATCCGCAAGTCCTCTTGTGAGGTTAGTGGAAGAGGAAGAACGGTGTGAGGCTCCTGCCCCCCAAGGGTGTTCTCTCTCAAAATTGGAGTGGTAACAGGCCAAATCATACTGTCACCTATATGGAGCTCAAAGATACGACAAACGCGTCAATTATCCTTACGCCATAAACTTTATGGGTCTCGATCTGGCGTTTCCGATCAGTTGGCGTTAGTAAAACAACAAAACTCACCCATTCATTATAAGATCTGTGGAACAATTAAAAATCTGTAGACTTAAAACTGAAAAGACATTTTTTTCTTGTTGTTGTTGAGCAGATTCGTCAAAAATGTATTTTGCAATGAGTGAGTAAATATTAATGTCACACTGCACACATCGGCTCAAAGACTTTTGGTGACGGAGCTCGTAATTTCGAACCATGGTCAAGTGACGAGGACGACACCTAGCATAATCACTTCCCAAAAGGCCACACCACTTACGCTAAACTTTTGCTACTTAAAAGGTTCCTAATTTGCATAATCATGCTTCGCTTCTGGATTTGGTTGGAAAGAATTTGCCTTTTTCGGCCCCAAAGAACCCAAGAGGAGTTTTTAGTAGAAAGCGCGATGAGCCCGTCACAAAATAACTGAGCACTTAAATGAGTGTGATACGCTGAAATAGCACTTGCCAGGTTTCACCCGGAATAAATCGATATTCCAATCCAAACCTTCTTAACAAGAAACCAAAGCTTTCGACATTCGCTTCGTAAATCTATATTAGCAGACTAACTCTTACACTCACTTTACTTTGGGTTTAAATGGTATTCAAATCAGTAAAAAATCAAGTTCTCCCTTCGGAAGGTGGTTTTTAAAAAATCAAACAACAGTTAAAGAATTACTTGTTCCCAAGTGGATTAGTAGAAGGGCTTGAATAGGAGTCATCTTACAAATATATATTGAATATCATATACATCCTTGCACACTGGATAATTGTACAAATATGTATTTCAATAAAAATCGATAAAGTACTCATTAATTCATTTTCAAAGAAAATATTAATACAGTAAAGAAGATATTTGCAATATTTTTTGAAATTGCATTCCATTCCACAGATAACTAAAAATCCTTTACATTCTAAAACGGGCAACTAAACGAACCCCCC
>BMAV01023883.1:12463-28961 GCA_019973955.1 Trichonephila inaurata madagascariensis
CTTTTATTTAAGGTTTATTTCATTTGTAGTTGTTGATTTGTGGTAAAAATTCTTCACGTAAATAATAAATCATTTTGTTAAAAAAGAAAGAAAAAAAAAAAAATAACCGGAATTATTTTTAAAATCAGAAGCAAAAATACCAAATATCAGAATGCATACAAATTGATGCAAAAACAACCTTTTCAAAGGAACTATCACTTTGCAAGAACAAAAGAGTGGCATATATTGAAGCTTTCTTTTTCGTTATTGTAATAATGTAAATCTTTTCATTCTTAAAAATGTATGCATGCAGAAATTTTAACTTAAGATTTTTAAGATTAAGAGCAACATTATTTGAGTTTTTATTCAACATAAGTTTTTCATACGGATTTAGTATTTTGGTATTAGGTAAAACCAAAAAAAAAAATAATAATAAATAAATAAATCTATAAATAAAAAAGTTGCTTTTTTCAAAAGATAATTAATTAAGATTTTTAATAGTTTATATTTTTCTTGTTAGGTCCAATTAATACAAATAAAAAAGTAATCAATTATTAAAAATATAAACTACAATCACATGAAAATTCAACAAGCTCTGAAAAAGGTATACTTGATGTCTTAAAGCGACATTTCAAGCTAATTGAAGCATATAATAATTATTTTCTAAAGCTATAAACTTTGAAACAACTATTCAACTCTACAGTTTTTTAAAAGGTAAGTTTGCTTGCAACTATTATTTTATATATTTGATATTTTTGTTAATATTTTCAACTATTTCACACAAACTTGCAAAACATTTTTTAAATTAATTCATGCATATTTCGTTTACCTATTTTATACGAAATCATATGATGAACGGTGGCTCTTTTTTTTTATCTATATATTATTAAAAAAAACCTATTCCAAAATTATTACATGGTGATGCCGGAATAGCAGGTAAGACGATAATAGCGCTCTTGTAGGTAACATAATGAAGAATCAAGAAAAGGCTCTTTGAAGAGTTTTGACAATTTTTGTTTCTTTAATTTGTTAGAGCCCTCCTTTTGAGGGCGCTGTGAAAGCACGGATATATAAAGATGTAGTGGTGTTTACGCCCACACACTCAGATACGAGACTGAGGGTTCTTAGAAACCCATATGACCGCAGAAATGTCCGTAGATTCCGTAGATACGCCCACTCACTCGAGAGTGAGACACAAAGAAAGCAGGTATGCGGCCTGTTGCATGTTTACGATATTATTTAGTACATTAATTAGTGGTGTGAAGAAGGTAGTAGAGATTAAAAAAAATGAAAGTCGATCTTTGACAACATTGGTTTAAATAATTGTGCCTTACATCCAATAAGAATCGTGATTTAAATCTGAACAATAATATTGTAAGATCGTCTCAGAGAAGGCGGTACTTTAAAAAAAGGGGCCAAACAATTGGTTAAATTTATCGGAACTTCCGTCCAATCGGCGCTTTTTCAGGATCGGAACAATTAAATTTAATTAAGTAAAGAAGGCGGTACTTTTAAAAAAAAGCCAAACTACGAAGATATTGTACAAAATAATGGAATTTACATCCTATCAACACTTTAGTGCACAATTTTTCAGCTATAAAATCATTAAATCCCTTAAAGAAGGCGGAGCTTTTCATGAAAAGACCTATGATTCCATTTTTTTAAATTACCTAGTTATGGTTTACATCCAATCACATCTGTCCTCAGAATTTGAGCAATAAAGAAGGCGGTACTTTAAGAGGAAAGGATTAACTATTCCAACATTGGTTAAACTTACTGAGACTTTCAACCAACCACAGGTTACCTTTAAATTGGAGCAATTAAATTTAATTAGTGTTCAAAAGAAGGCGGAACTTTAAAAATACAAGGGAATCTAGGGTTCCATTGGTTAAACTAAGTGTGGATTTTATTCAATCAGCTCTGCAATTTGTTTCTGGGTAATAAAATAGGTGTATTAAAGAATGCGAAATTTTAAAAATAAAAGCCGAGATCTGTGTGGTGACATTTGTGATTTTTATCCATCTAACGCAATTTTGAGCAATTTCTACAATAAAATGAAGAAATACTTAATGTACTTTAGGACTAACTAAGATTACCATGATTAAGTTTACTGATACTTACACTCAATTATAACGCTTTCATAGCAATCAGAGCAACACAATTTTAGTTAATGTTTTAAAGAAGGTGGTACTTTAAAAATATATGGGAATCTCTAGGGTTCCATTGGTTGAATTAAACGTGGAATTTATCCAATCAGCTTTGCCATTAGTATATGGACAAATAATATGTTTTAAAAATGTTATAAGTAATGCGTTATACTTAAAGAGAAAGTCGATGTGTGTTTGTTTATATATATATATTGATTCAAACAATGGCGCACATCGGGTACGCCCCCTCTCCTCCAAAGTTTTTCATATTTTTTTTTTATTATTAATTCTAATTCTGTGCATATAATACGTAAAATTTAATTAAGTATTTGTTGTTAATTAATGCAAATTATTTATTCAATAATTAATTTTTAATTTTTTACTGTTTTCTGTTCCCGAAAATCGTAATTGCGACTCATATTCAGTGGATGTATTTTGTATGATCCGTCGAAGACTGAATAAAAATGTTCTACGCATTTGGGTTATGATGGTAGCCTACGTTGTTAAATGCGCAGATTGAATTATGTACTTTGTGTTGACTACGTGTCCAAATCTAAAAAGCATATTTTAGCATAGAAAGCTCTTTGTATTCTCAGTATATTTTTATAGAAATCAGGCTTTGCCCACAATTAATTTCTCAGTGCATTTTACATTACCAAGTTTAGAGCATTTTTACATAAAATCCTTACTGAACAGTCATGGAAAACTTTCTTTGCGTTTTGTATTCTGAGTAAAACTCTGACTTGTTCATTTGTTATTTATTTGATTTTTACCTTGATTTTAGCACCCAAAATATTTTTTTTATTTCTAATGGGGCTGCGGATTGGTATATTAATATTGCAGTCCTTGTACATTGAGCGGGATCTGGAATCTCTTTTTTAGTGCGGCACCATATAGGTGGAATACCAAACACTGGAAGTGATTTTGACGCCCAGTTTTCTTCCCAGAGGAAGAAACCAGAGCTCTGAGGATGCAAAAACCGTACTAGGAATTTAATTTTGCCAAAAAGCACCCAAGCCAAACAGGCACTCAATAATAGCGATATTTAATAGCGTGTAACTATAGTATATTTTAAAAGTGTATTTTAAAGTTCTGTTATATTTGCAAAGAAGAGTGTGGAAGTCAATGATTTTGAGTAGTGACTGAGTTATTCCATCCTCACCTAAACGTGAAATCCCTTCGCATGAATGCTGGTTTCGAGTGAGGCTATAACAAATTGTAATAAAATAATTTGTAAAAAAAGAAGAAGTATTATAAAGAAATAGAAAAAACTACTCTACTGCGAAATTTTATTTAATTTTTACCACAATCTTTCCCGAAGAAATTATTTGAATAAGTTTACGTAAATATTAAAGAAAACTACTTTAATTAAAGCTTTATACGTTTCTTTCAATGTATTAATTCCTGTTATTTAAAGCACATGAGTCCAATAAGAGTCATGTTATTAAAAAAAAAGTTAAAAATATATGAATTGTTATCATAAGGTCATGCTTTGTAGCATTCAACATTTTTAAACATCGTACGATACATTACTGATGCCTTACATTCGGGACAAACTTGTAAAAAAAAAAAATGCTGCATTTACTTAAACAGTTTTTTAACCTATTTAAGGAAGTTGCTTTATGTAATTTTGTTTTTAATTCAAAAACTACAAAAATAATTATATATTATTAATTATTTTTTAATTTCAATCGAGTATTGTTTATAGAAAATAATATCAGGATTAATTAGTTCAAAATCGTTTCAAATTAAGGGGGTTCCCCCATGTGACGGCCAATTTTTTTAGCATTTTTAGGAAATTTTTTTGACGACCAGTAGAATGATAGAACTTTACATTTTTTATCATTTACTTATATGTATCTTAAGAGTATATATATAAATCTTCATCCAAAAATATCCAATAGAACGTGTGAGTTATAGTGCTCTGAACACACCCGCCTAGAAAAAATGGACGCTCACTTCACGATTCCGGCTGATTGTTTTATCTTAAATGCACCGAATGAGAGAGAAAGAGAGAGAGAGAGAACTATACTCAATTGTGAAAATATCAAAAATTGGATTATTAGTAGACCTCTGAAGAAAAAGTTTTGAATTTCATGGGGTTTTTTTATATGTTTTTCTTATAAAAAATAGAATTTTTTTGAATTTTGGAATGATCGTCGTTTATTTGGTGCGTATATTTATGCTGAGTCTACCCTATAAATTTGAAGTCATTCGGTCAAACCGTTCTTGAGATAAAATGGAGAAAATTTTGAAAAACCCAGTTTTGAGAAAAACGTGTTTAAAATTTCAAGACCGATTAAAAGAATGAAAATCTTAAATTAGCGTGATGAACACTTGCTCTACTAACACTTGCTTCTTCATAACGGCTTCGAATTTAAAAAAAACCACTCTACCACCGTATTCTAGACATATTAAGAAAACAATTCATGAAGAAAAAAATAATTTTGATTTTTTGAGCCATGGTCACCTTCTTGAAATATGAATAAATTTTCGGAATTTTGAAAGCTTTCCATGGTTTATTATGTCAGAAGGGCAAATTCAAACAACGAAGCAGTAAAACAGAAATATATCATACTACTTATTCATATGAAATAAACATATAATAATTACACATAATAACTGCTCGAATATAAATACGTTGCAGATCTTGCAATTCTTTTTAAAAAAAAATAATAATTAGGTCTCGTGACGATTTTTCATTTATTTAAAACAAATAAAAGCAATAAGATTGCTGATGCTTATTTCATTTTAATTAAAAGAAGGTATATTGATCTCACAGACAATTGCAATAAGAGTTTAAGTTTTCATTGCCGTCAGCTATGTCTCTTCATTACTCCTTAACTTAAATAGCTACTTTGTATATTATTTTGAATCTCAAATAGCCGCAAACTATTTAAATCCGAGGTTTAATCAATAACACAGTTACGCAGAAGTTTTAAGTTTTTTTTTACTTAAGGATTTCTTTTTTTTACTTTTTCAATGATTCATCTTCATTAATAAAATGTATCTTTGAATTTAATACCCTTCGTTGCTTTCCATGTCAAGAATAAATAAATATTTAACTCAAATCGATGATGCGACGTCCTTAAAGAAAATAAATACGATTTCTTAAAGTCAACTTTTATTTTCTTTCCTGCATAAATATAACGCTAGTGTTATGATAGGAAGAAAATAGCAAAGAAATGTTATGTTCTTTAGATAAGCGTAAGAAATAAATAGTTAACATTTTTTACAAATTGATTGAACTCCTTCTTTTCATAGTAAGTATTTTTCTTTCATTTTGGTGTTTAATTCCATTTTAAGGGCCATGAAAAAATTAAGAAAAAATAATTATTTATAAAATAAAAATATTAAAAATCTAAAATCTGAAAACATTTTTTCTCCACATACAGTAAGACCCCGCTTAACGCTGTTTCGGTTTAACGCTCTTTTATTTGAATTGTTGGGTTCCCCGAAATTGCACCCAGCGTTAGGCTTCCCGATATCGGAAGCAGTTTATCCGTGTTTCTTTTTTCCTGTGTTATTATACGAAAGTGTTTTTATCGTTTCAAACATTTGTTGATGTTATTGTAAGTATAAATTTATATAATATAACGATTGCTATTGTGACAAATATTATGTGATTTTTAATTTATATTATGGGTGATAATAAAAAATACGAAAAAAAAAAGACAGTAAGAAAAATCATTTCACTAGAAACTAAATTGCATGTAAGATTAGATACCGGTGAACGTCAATCTCAAATTGAGGCTGCAATGAATTTGGCAACTTCAACAATAAGAATCATTCTTAAGAATAAAGAAAAAATACTATCATCGGCAACTGCAACTACGACAAGCTCTGCAAGTAGAATTACCCATTCTAGAATAATACAATAGAGGAAATGGAAAAACGACTTTCAATTTGGATTGACGATGAAATTGAACACAATTTGCCATTAATCCAATCTACCTTCTTGACAAAAAGGCAGAAAATTGGAAATACGAATTAATAAGTAAAAAAACTATTTAAAGCGTATTTTGTTTATATATATATATATATATATATATCGGTTATAATAGCGTAATATACATATATAAGATACAATTCAATAAACAAGCGCTTTGTGTATGTATGAAGATAATACGCCATCCAATCTTGAGCACTGTTCAACTCTAGGAAGGTTTGAAGAGATGCGGGCGGGCGCCTTGGACCTAGAATCTATTTTACTGGTGTAAAATACTTTTCAACAATGAGAGAAATGGATCCTAGGTGACCAGTGAGGATGTGTCTAGATTCATCTAAAATAACGAAATAATACCCATATGATTATCTTCCTCCCAACTGCCCGACAACCAAGATGCCTTTTATCTAATAGCCTGTTCCCATGGATTATTATTCGTGAGCACTTCTTATAGAACTGTGGAATGTCCAAGATATTTTCATACCCTGTAGTGTTTCTTTTTCAATTCCTACTCTATTAGCTCACAATCTCTATATATTTATTTATATATTTATTTATTTATCTGGGTGGAATTTTCAATCGTTAATAAAATACATTTTAAAGCGTTCAAAAGAGCTGAAATTTTATATACAGGTTTATTTTGGATGACAATACAATAATATAAAAGTAATTAATAAAAATTAATTGATTAAAACTAATTATGTACAGAATTACAAATACAACCACACGTTGGTATTATTTTTGGTGACTTAGCGACTCTTTTGGCGACTTGTATCAAAACTTGAAAAGGTTTTTTCTAACGTGTTAAAGTGCTCAGTTGAACTGAAATTTATATTGGATGATAATACAATAATAGTAATTAATTAAAATTAATTAATTAAAAATAATTATTTAAAGAACTACAAATACAACCACTTTGGTATCATTTTTGGCGACATAGCGACCCTTTTGGCGACTCGTGTCAAAACTTGAAAATGTTTTTTTCTCACGTGTTGAAGTATTCAGTTGCACTGAAATTTATATATAGACGATTGTCTTGTATGACAATGCGATACTTTAATGATATTGAATAAAAATTAATGACCACTTAATGTTGTGATTCTGTCATACGTATATACATATTTATATTAATTGTAAATATTTAATAAAAAGTAGCTAAAATAAATGTTTTATTTGTTGATCTAAGTAGGAATTGACTTAATTTTTTTTTATGTGTTACTTGTTTTTACTATCCCCATACGCACTTTTCAATAAGACAAGACCGAAACACAAATGGCATGTGTTTCTATTGCTTATCTTCCTGCTTCTCAAAAACTTTTCTGCTAGGCACCAACATTTTTAATATTTTCTATGATTAGAATTGGCTTATGTATTTGGTTTATAATTTTACTTATGTGTAAATTATTTTCTAAGGACATTTTATGTATTACGCCTAGTAAACCAGCCCTGCATGCACCAAGCTAACTCGCTTATTGAAAAGTATATGTATGGCAAGAAATTTTACAGTGAAATATATGAATTTATTCTAGACCTAATAACTGCATGTATCATGGCCAACTGTGGGTTAATGAAGGCTTCATTGTTTTTTTTTCCACTTGTAATTGTATTTCACATATAAAACATTCAGTCTTTATGATATTGTTAGCGTTTCGTTTTTAATTAATGTTCACTGATTGTCGCCAACCACATTTTAAATAGTTCTGATGATAAATATCTGCTTATATTTTAAGCTTATCCAACGGTCTCTGGATGCCCCAAGGTAACTCTCCATTTGAAATGTGTTTAGTTAGAAATTCTACACGTGTACAAAAAAAATCATTAACCATGTTTACTTTTTTTACTTGTTACAAAATCAGCAATATTTAATAATTTTCTGAGGTTTGTTTTTCACTTTTAATAAACAAAATACAATAATTTATAATTTATTGTGATTTGCTTACAATGTTTTACATTTCGAATATTGTGACATTATATGTGGAAATATTATTAAGTATATTTCTTATAATTATCCAACACAATTCAGATTCCTTTGAACTTTTGTGTACATATCTTGATAAAAAGAAAACCTCCTGGTGATACCGACTTTAGATTCAACATCACACTTCACTTTAAGTAATTTGTTCTAGGGTATAGAGATAAAATAAATAAATAAATAATCGAGTACTGCACTAATATATATATACTTACTTACTGACAATATATAATTATACTACTTACAATGCATTTCTTGTTTCAAGAAATATATTAATCAATGTATTATTAATACAATGCATTTCCTGTCGATGTTAACCCTTTAAGCTGTCTGCACTTAAAAGTCTTGACATTCTGGAGATGCTTCAAAAATGCACCCCACATATTTTTTTGCTTTCAGGTGGGGTTCTCAAAAGCGGTTGAGCCGTATTTTTCAGAAAGCGGCTCGGCCGCTTTTGGGAATCTTGCTTGAAGGCAGAAAAAGCATCTCTGGATGGCGGAATTTTACGTGCAGACCGCTTGGAGGGTTAAAAGTGAAAGTATTTCTGTTGCATTAGATATTTATATTTATTAGTTAATGTACTATTTCTTTATAGATATGCATGCATGTTAAATTTTTATATTATTAACACAGTAGCATTTTTCTCCCAGAATACTCAAATTTTAACTTCATAATTTAATGTTCTAGGCACGTTTGTGATAAATTATTTTTTACTTCGCCGAACTGCCATTTTCTTGTATTTCAATAACTATCCTTTGTATTTTTCACGATACATTAACGGGAACTCATAAGCAAATACATTGTACAACCACTTTGTTTATTAATCAATTAATATCCTTTTTTTATCTGAGGAAATGGTTTAAAAAATGTTTTATATTTGGTCGCAGTGCTAAATGTAGTTGCCAATAATTTAAAAAGTAAAGTAAAAAACAAACAAACGGTATAGTCGTGCACACGCGTGGAATGTTTTCTAATCTTAAAGACGAATTATTATTCAGGAATTATTATGAGGCACCTTAGGGAATTTTTAAAAAATATATGGACATGCTTCTGTCAGAAATTATTTGATATCCATATTATCAAGTAAAGACAATCTTGAGGATTGCTAACTTTTTATAACAGGGGACAGACTTTTTATTTCTTATTTGTAGTTGTTGCCTTGTTATTTTTCAAGCATGGATTTATTGAATTTTCATTAATGCCACACTTTCATGGAACATTAGGAATTATTTCAACGGGGCTCTGATTTTGAATCTCGGTAAAGTGATGAAGACCACCTGAGGTATAAACACACTCTATTAATTTCTACGTGAGGTCATTGAACGTCGGCAGCCCCACTACACGGTAGGTTTTCAGCGGAGCCAGGACTTGAACAATCAAATCGGAAACATCAGCCGTGATTTTTTGAACATTATCAATGGATATTATGGTTACTCCGCTTTACTTACAATATTTAAAATAATTGACTATTAAAAAAAAATCTAGATTATCCTTGTTTTTGTCTTTCTCATTTTTTGTAATATTATAAATGGAATTTTTTTTGAAAAGAATATCAAAAATTTAAAATTTAAACAAAGATCGCAAGCACCCAACTTGCCTTAATCGCTTTCCATATCTTTAAAGTTCTTCAGAGACGCATTTATTTAAAGTTCCCTTGCTGTTTTATGTCTTTTCAAAAATGCTCTTTCTGCTATAATAAGTATGAAATATTTAATGTCATTTTGAAAAAAAGAAAAAGAATAAGACAGGAAGAAAAATGTTAAATTTATCATACTTATAAGGAAAAATAGTTTTTTTTTTAAAGTAAGATTTTCCTCATTAAATGCAAAGAATATATTTTTCTTCCCAAATAGTTAATGAGATATATATTGCTGCAGATTCTCTGGTGATTCATTTCAGTTTCATGCAATTATACGTTATGAGTTCTTATTCCGATAAGAAAATTTTGATGTACTTTTAGTAATTACTCCGTGGATCCCTTTTGTATAATGAATTTGGGAAAAAAGTTCTTTTTAATCTTCCTTTTCTTTCAAAGTAACGAATAAAAAAATTAAAGGATATTTTAAGTTCAAATCATTTCATATGAAGAAAAATTTTATATCTTATCTTAAGAACAGTTTTGGTAGATACAATATTTTAAAAACATGTCAAAAAATACGTTAACTAAATGAAAGAAAAATGTATCTCAATTTTAAAGAAAGGAAAATAATTAAAATTATATCTAATAATTTTTATAATTATCTTTTTATGCAATGGGTTATTTTGATGCATATATTTAAATATTGTTAAAGGTAAACCTGTATGTTTGTAAAAGTGTACATACTTGTTGCAATTTCATGCATAACATTTCCCATTCAATTGGGAACCAAGCTATTTAGAATGAGTGTTACCTATATTTATTTTGCATAATGTTTAATTCTTTTTAATCTAGATACTTAAGATAAAATTATTTATTACATGATGGGGAAATTTAAAATGGCAGATGTTAATGAAAACTATACATTTTATTTCGTTATTTGTAACACTTATTTAGAATGTAATGAATTTTATAAAAATAAACATAAAAAAAAATATTTTTTTAAAAAAATGCTATTTATTTTTACTTTTAAATAAAAATCAGAAATATTTTCAAATTTGTATTCAATGCTAAAAAAATTAATTTTTATCATGATAATTATGATCTGTATGTAATATTTTAAATTTTATCAAAATATGAATAAAAATTCATTTCAAACTACTGTAAAATCCGTTGTATAACCCGCGCCCATACTTTCAGGCTATAACTTTTAATTTTTAGGAATATTCACCGTATAACGCTCACCCCTTTTTTAATGAAGGAACTTGAAATGTACGTTAGCAATGCTATTAAGTTTGGAAGTCAATAAAGCGAGGTATAATTCCAGGAGTTTCAAAAAAATTGTACACTTCTGGAACTGCAATCTCTAAAGTTCATTAGATATGCCATTTCTTTTGAATAAACAATATTTTTATTTGTGTAGAAGTCTAGTTGTTTTCTATGCTCTTTTTTTTTATTTTTAAAGGTGTCACTTTTATACCAGGCGTATAACGCGCACCCGTAAATTTCGATCCTATTTTTTGAGTTAAAAGTTCGCGTTATACACTGGATTTTACGGTAATTGAATTTTCAGTATAGTTAAATTAAAAAAAAAATGAAAATATAATCAATCGCCTTATATTTAATAAAAATAGCACGAAAATTATATTTCTAAACACAAATACAACGAAATACATTTCAAATACCTTACGTGATTTTCACTTTTCCGGCTAAGAGATCTTTTGCATTGCAATTTTATGCTGTAAATCGAAGAAGAATCATTTTAAATAAACGGAAATTAAATTTTCGAGAGGTCAATACCCAGGTTGCTTTAAAGCGTGACACGCTCTCCGAAACAGTGAATCAACTCATTGAATATGTTTTTCATCGACTGCGCCATAACATTTCATTCCCTTTCTTCCCTCTTGAATACATTCATCTTCTTTTCGAGGAAACGGCTTTAAAAAGAGACATGGGACTTTCTTGATGCACTTTTAAAAACGAAGAAGACACCAAATGACGTTGAAAGAACTTTCCAAAAAAGGAAATGATATCTTTAAATTCTACAGATTATTCTGCGAAAAAAGGATGTATACCGTTTGCCTGATTTCCAACCAACAAAAGGCAGAAGGTTTAGTGAAAAATAAAAAACTAGATTTCATAAAGTTGTATTTGGAGTTGGAGTACACATTTGATTCGGTTTATGAAAAGTATGTTTCTTGATTTATTTATAAAAAAAACCCGTGAAGCAATTTCTCTCGTCTGTTCACTTTTACGAGTTTGAAAAATATTCGCGAAGCAGATTGCTTTTAATACGGAGTTTTAAAAAAAAAAAACAGTTTTGATATTCAAAAATCGATAAAGAAGGAGAGGGGACCGAGCCACTTGAAACGTTTTGCGAATCTTTTTGGTACTAAATTGAAGTTCAAAGACGAAGTTATTTGAATATCACTAAATGTATTTAGCTGGAGTAACGCAAATCTTTCAAACGTTCATTATATGTGTAATATCTAAGGATCATTTTTTATGCTAAAAATTAATGCTGTTTATTACTTTTTACTCTTTTTACGAATCTTCATTTTTTTTAATGCATGGGTAATAATAGTTATTATTTAAAATCTGTCTTAGTAAAAATTTCAGAACCACTTGTTAAGTTTACTCGAAGGAAAATATTTTAAATGTTGCATATAATTTTATATAAAATTATCTAAGCAGATAAAAATAATTAATTTAAAAAAAAAACTCAAAATACATATTATTTTTTATGCAAAAAAGTAATTATTTTTATTCCTGAGAAATGATTCTTTGGAAATATTTATTTTTCTATGAAAGTACAGAATTAATTACCCACTTGGAAAACTGTTTACTTAAGGCGAAATAAATGCAGATTTTTACAATATTATTTTATTCTGATAAATTGTTCATATTTTTACATTTGTAAATAATTAATAAAACAAATTTCTGGATTTAATTATTACATATTTATAACTATTTAACTATAACCCAGTGCTTCTCAAACTTTCAATATACACGACCCACTAATCATTTTCATCGCCTCCCCCCCTCCATACAACAATAATGTATTGAATTCAGTAATACTATACTTTGACATTAAACCTGCAATACGACTTTAACCTCTTATGAGCCACCTACGTATAAAAACGTCTCGCTCAGACAAAGCATTAATTTCTTGTACGTATATATACGTTTTTCCGAAGTTCGATCTTTTTTGTGCACTGCTATCCATCCAATTACTCCGAGGGCTTTGGAATGCTATAAAAGGATCTTGACAGTGTTTGAAAAAGATTTATTTATTTCAGAGGATTTGTGCTTATATATTTCTTTTCTCCTCCCCCTCAAATAAACATCAAAATACACTCGACTACATGGTAAATGATGGCATAGGGGAGCGAATCGCGTAACTTTTAATCGGTAGTTAAGGAATTAATTATAAACCGTACAAATTATCAAGGTAAGTGTTAATACAAGCCCATGGGGTTACTGATAATTATCACACTTGTACTTAACTTAGTATTGTTAAATTAATAATAAAATATACATTGTACAGTACTGATACAATTATAAATGTATTATATCAGTGTAAATGTGTATGCTATATTTAATTATATCAGAAAGTATTTTATTTACTTTCAGTAAATTAATACTTTTTTAAATAACCTTTTGTTTTCGACTTTTCAATATGCTCGCGCACCCCTCTTGTAGAGTTATCACGCCCCCCAAAGGGGGCGCACCCCACAGTTTGAGAAACGCTGTTATAACCCGTTAATATGTATACTTTTTTCCTTACAATTTCTTGCAAATGTGTAAAATGTAATTCCAAGCATTACACTCTACAACTGAGCAAATTTTCAACATAAAACAGATTCTTGAAAAATGTAGAGAATTTGGAATTGAGACTCACAATCTTTTTATTGATTTTAGAGCAACATATGTTTGTTTTAACAGAGAATTTATCTTAAAAACTATGCATAAATAGAAAATTCTTGAAAAGTTTGTTGCACTTGTAACTTGGACTCTCAAAGAAACCAAAGTTTAAGTAGGCATACAAAATGAATTCACCGAACAGCTTGAGGTGAAAAATGGAGTGCGAAAGGGGGATGCACCTACATGCCTCCTGTTTAATATAGTACTTGAAAAAGTTATTAGAGACTCGAATATCAACNCTAGGGGAAATATTTTTAATAAGTCAGAGTTCAAATATTGTCTTATGCTGATGACATTATAGCATTATTACCCGAACAGTACCAATTCTTAAACATGCATTTATGACATTAGTACAAAATGCTGAACTATTTAACTCATCTGGAAACGAGAATAAAACTAAATATTTACCTTGTTTAAAGTCCAACTTGCGACTTAATCGCATAGAAATTGGCAATTATAAATTTGAAAAAGTTAACAGTGTTACTTATTTTGGAACGGAGAGAAATAATAAAAATGAGCTGGCCCCAGAAATTTATTACAGTATCATTGCGGTAAACAGATGTTTTTATGCCTTGAAGAGTTATTTAAAATCCAGTTTTCTCAAATTAAGAACTAAATTGCTACTTTACAAAAGCCTTATAAGATTTGTCCTGACTTACGCACCAGAGACTTGGCGGCCATTGACTTTACGTGATGAGGAACCTTTGGGAATTTTCGAGAGAAAGATCTTACACTGCATTCTTGGAGGGATTCAAGTGAATGGATCGTGCAGAAGAAGATCTAACTTAAAACTTTACAAAATTTACAAACAACCTGATATTGTAAAATTTGTCAAATTAAAGAGACATAAATGGGCTGGTCATCTGGCTAGAATGAATGAAGATTGTTGGTGCAAGAAATTCTTTCTGGCAAAGCCCATTGGAAATAGACCTCGGGGCAGAGCCCCGTTAAGATGGATTGGCTGTGCTGAAAAAGGCTTAAAAATTTTTAAGGCAAAATAAAAACAGTTGCCAAAAGTAGGGATGGCTGGAAAATACTTCTGGAGAATGCCAGGGCACACCCCGGGTTGTCGAGCCATTACAGAAGAAGCAGAAGCATGACACTAAAGGTTCTTTGTTTTTCTTATCTTCTCATTTCTTTTGAAACCCCAGTAAATAAGTCATCATAAACGATATCTCATGACTACTAATCTTTCGTCCGAGTTGAAATGTTCAGCCCAGATACCATTAAGAATCATCATGTGGAGGATAGGATTTAGGTTACATGTACTGAGGATTTCATGTCATATTGGGTTTACGTAAATTTTAAGTTAGGATGCTGATCTAATACCTTGTCAAATAGCCATATCTCAAAATAATTAGATTAACACTAAAAAGAATGAAATTTAGTACTTATATTGCCCAAAAGAAGTCAAAATGACTGCATTGTGAAAGAATGATTAATGCGTAAAGAAATTTGTTTTAAATTAACTTTTAATATTTTTAAAGTCATATAACAAGTTATTAGTAAATATTAACAATAAAAAAATTACTTCCTTTGGAAAAAAAACATATTCTAAAAAATTCTTAGAAATTGTGCATTATATTTGTAGTTGATTTTCTAATTAAAATTAAAAAGCAGTCAAAATGACTTCCTTTGGCAACCTAGTGTAAATTGACATTAGCTCCTAGTTTAATTATACTATGCAGTTAAGCTAACCTAATCAATCATATTTTCTCATTTTAAGTTTATTAACATATTTTTTTTAAATAAAAGAATGTATTTGTAGGAGGTTATTCAAAAAAATTCCGTAGTTTGTTTCCTTTAATAAATTCTCTAGTCATAATTATTCTTAAATAAACGGTTCATGTGTTATTAATTTTTTTTCATGATATAAAAGTAAGTATGAGGAAAATCCAATTTTTATAGGAATTCAAGAATTGTTTACATCTATCTTTCTTTATATATATATAATGGTTTTGTAATTATTGTTCTAAAAAACAGACAAAGATCAAATTCTGAAAAAAATTATAACCAACAACTCGAGACCTATTGTGTCAAGAAAAGTTCAATGGATAAAAAAATAAAGTATTTAATTTTATGAGGCTATCACTGACTTAGGATAGTGATATGAGGTTAAATTTTTTTATTTATAGGAACCTAACATTCTCTTACAGAAGACAACATTTACATTATAGTATAAGAAATATATTGAAGAACACACACACACACACAAAAATACACAAATGCAGAATACATGCCTAAAATGTACACTGCTAACATTAAAACTGCAACACGAAGAAGGAATGGTTTGACGAACGTCAAAATAACATGAAAGAAATAAGAGTTTGGAAAATACAAATTATTTTTATTTCATGGTCATTAGAGGATGCAGTATGATGAAATGACATCTGAAGCACTACATAAAAGTAAATTGGTGAATTGGATTTCTCCCTCTGAAACCACTTTATAAGGTCGTAATTTGCTCAGAATATCATGTTTGTCCTCGAATAATAAGAAAAAAAGCTTACCAGTAAGGATCGGGATTCGATAGAGGCAGAATTGTTGCCAACCTAGAATGTGGATTATCATTCCGTGATATTGCTCTTCGCACTGGTAGAAATCCAACCACTGTCATGTGAAGAAAAGAATGGGTTGCTGAGGGTCATATTGAATGGCAAGGAAGATCTACACGTCCTCGTAAGATTAATGCCGAATCGGATAAACATATTATAAAGTTGGCATGCCGTACAACCACATCACTGACCATTATTCAGGAATCGGACATGTTTTTGCAACACGCTTCGTAACCGCTCATACGGGGCGATGATGCTTTCAGCAGCGTGGATGTCACAACGGTGATCATTACTTCTGATTTCCTTGGCAATGCTGAATTTCAGCATGCTGGATTGGCGCAATGTTGCCTTTTCAGACAAATCCCGGTTCCGCGTTAAGTATTGGTATGGACCGAATAC
>BMAV01023883.1:31961-108697 GCA_019973955.1 Trichonephila inaurata madagascariensis
AAATACATAATTATGAATACATGAATGATTATATTATAATTATGAATGATTATCTTATATACCCATTTATTCAAATAAATGTATATTTATATATTGGAATTAATTATATCATTATCTATAGCTAAAATAAATATCTATGAAAGGTTATTTATCTATTTGATTAATGACATTTTGTATTTCATTAGTCGAAGCATGATGGCTGAAATAGTTGGCCATATAATGAAATCGACATGCGAAATTAGGACATGCAGTGGTATACAGTGGTATCATGATGTCGCATGTGCAATAATTTATATTCCATTTAAGCAAGGACTATTTATGAAGGGGGTTTGACGGAAAATAAATGATGGGAATAACAGATGATGAGAATTTTGCATTACGTAT
This sequence comes from Trichonephila inaurata madagascariensis, assembly GCA_019973955.1. Lineage (NCBI taxonomy): Eukaryota > Metazoa > Arthropoda > Arachnida > Araneae > Nephilidae > Trichonephila > Trichonephila inaurata. Next base: position 32,346 of record BMAV01023883.1, read on the forward strand.
TAATCGTTTCAGTGAGCAACTATGTAACTGTTTTGCACCAAAATTCATTCTCACGATAAACTTCAATGGTTTATTATGTATCAGTCGACTTATTATGATTGCATTCAGAAAACGATTTATATGTATTTTAAACTTCCGACATTGTAAGTGAATACACATACAATTTTTAATAAATGTATCAGATTCAATTCTTATTTATGTATTTGTGTTTTAACAAATGCCATGTCTTGCAAATTACTATATTCACTGTGTTATTCTAGAGATGTTTCTAAAGAAAGACATTCTAAGCTCTTGAAGTTAAGTATTTACAATGGAGATACTTTCTGTTCTCCTTTCTCAGTTTTAAGATGAGAGAAATAGAAAATTAATATTTGATGTCTCAAGAAATTTTAACAGACTTGTTTCATTAATTAAAGCAATTAAAGAACTAGATTCCAATTGGATATTTTCAAATGAACTTTTTCTCACAGTAAAACTTCATTAACCTTATGTACAGTAAAACCGGTTTTTATGCGGTAGATAGGAACTGCATAAAAAACGGCACAGAAAATATGCGAAAATACAATTCATAAATACTTCAATAAAACTAACAACTTTATCGACATACTACAGATTTTTTTTGGCAGTGGAAACAGACCGCATAAAAATGTTGCATTTTAAAAATTGGTCAGTTACTTACGAAATTTATAAGAAAATACTTTTAAACAGAAAAAAAAAATAATAAATTCCACGTGGAAAAGTTTAAAAAACATTTAAATTATCATTGTATAATACATGGTTATGTTTTCAAAATGCACGTAATAATCCAAAGCGTGCTTCTTCCTTTGATGAATTAGTTCAAAATCATTTTCGTCATTTGAAGATACAATTTTAATTAATTTACTTTTTGGCACCATAAAGTAAATGGTAAGTTTTTGCGGAGATAGTCGTTTGGTCAGTTGCTTGTGAACATCATGATAACCAGATATGCATAATCGAAGCTCTTTTTTTGGAATTTCAAACTTTTTTTCTGAATTGGTATGTATTTTAAAGAAATATTTTCTCAGTTTGCTGGAAAGCTGGATTACTACGTATGTTTCATCCGTTCTCAAAGAATATGGTTCTTCTTGTCCGTTTTCATTACCTATCAAGTTATGGATAATGTCATTGTCATTGAATTTCGTCTTCTATCAATAGCGTGCTGCTAGTGCGTTGAGAAAAAACAATTCAACGTGAATTGTTAAAAGATTGTTTATAACGAATGAAAAGAGCGTCTTTAAGTGTATGTATATAGATTAATAGAAAACATTACAGTGGCGCCAAAGCCGTTTAAGGTATCCTACTACCCTAAAATCATGATTTTTTTCAAAAATTGACAAATTTGTTTTATGATTTTATTTTATAGACTATCTTATTAGCTCAATAAAAATACCAAATTTTTTTTCCATTCCCTAGAACAAAAACTACAAGTGTTTTAACTAAAGAAGATGCCATAAATTTACACAAGATTTCAAACTTTAAAATGCGTTTTACTCGAAATATGTTTTTTTTTCGAAAAACTCAACTGCGGACAGCGATTGCTTAAAAAGTTTTGAAAATAATTTAATGAAACTTTTTGCAAATGTTTTGTATAACAGTAGAAGTATTTTGTTCTTCAGATTTATCAATCACTGTATTATTTCAAATTTTACAGTCCTTTATGTGAATATAATCACTGGTTTTTTAAGCAATTTCATATAGTCACTAAGATATAGGTCTGTAGTTTTTGTAAAAATTAAAGTACTTATTGTCCTGAAGGTAATTTCAAACATGAATAACAAAGAACACATTAAAAGTGAAAAATTGAGAATTTGTTCGAAAATTTTTGTACAGAGTAGGCCTCTTTTATGTAATTTATTGTACATTTTTTACCAGTTTTATCCCATTTTAATAATAATAAATTTTTTTTTCTTGCTTAAAATATACTGTATAAACCTAAAAATCACAAAAAAATCCCCATATCTTCATTTTTTCAAAAAAAAGTTGTCGCAAGTAGTCGGGACCATAAATTCATGCACCGCTTAAAAAAAGATTACACACATAAAAAAATCGTACAAAAATAAAATCGCACAAAATTAAAATTGCATAAAAAAAGGACCGTACAAAAACGGGTTCTACTTTATATATAAAAATAACTTTTCAATTCAAGTTCCTTGAAACTTATCCTTCCTTGATATAATTCATAAATACTTAAATCAAGGCCATAATTTAAGTATCTCCCTGTCTGCAATCGACATTACCACTAGTGACCCGTCGTATCCCACACAATCAACACATATTATACAACATAAAATTTATCAACTTGCAAAATTGCCCTATAATGTGTGCAAATAATAAATAATGGACTTATGTAGTTCCCACAATGATAGTAAAGTTTTTGTAGCTTGACATGTGATAGAAAAGAAAATGACTTTTTTAAAAAAATGGTACATGAATTGCTTTTTTTTTTTTTTTTTTTAATTTAAATTGTAACAAGATTAAATGTTTCCGAGCATAAAGATTCAATTATAAAAATTTAGAAATTTTTAAAAAAAATTCTAAAATATTTTAACACAATTCTAAAAAATAACGTAATCTAACAATTCTAGCAAATTTCTAAATTCTAACATTTTCCAACAATTCTAACAAACTTCTAAATTCTAACATTTTCCAACAATTCTAACATTATATATATTTATTAATTTACTGTTCATAAAGAAATATAATTAAAATATAGGTATAGTCCATATATTTAGGCGTATAAATACACTTTATAGTAAAAAAATAGTTACGGAATTTACGAGAAAGCGCTATACATCGTATATAAAAACGATAACTTTAAAATGAGAATAAAGTATCTTAAGATTTGTATAAAAAAGTAGATATCTACTACATATATATATACATTTAAATTATGTTAAGAAGTGACAAACTGTATGAACTTTATTATTAGGTAGCTTGATAAGTTTTTGTCATTTTCTTTCTCCATTATATTTGACGACACATTATCACATTTTATTTGATCTTCCACCATCACTGTTATTCTGAGCTATAAAAAATAATAAGTTTTCGTTCCATCTAGATCTTAAATTGTGCTATATTTTTAAATGACATTCGAATTATTCAAGGTTCAATTGCATTTCATACATTGAATATCAACTCACGCATCGTATCTAGGTATTAAAAGATAATACGTGTGCTTTTTAGGTTTCTTCATATAAAACGATGCGCGTTATATTGTAAATATACCTAAAATTAAAAATTGCAGTTTGAAAGGGTAACCATACTTTTAATGCCTAAATATGTGGTACATGCATTCTTTCGCATTTATATAATTCCGAGCGGAAAGAAAACAAAACAAATGTTCTACAATTTATCACTTAAAAATTAATGAACAAGAATAGCACATGCCTTTTATTATTTCTTCTACTATACTTAAGGCACAAGACATCTTGTATTTCTTACTAGTAGTATTCAGCATTGTAAACACACTATTAGTCTATTACTTGACAAAAATTTAATTACGGGTACCCTAATTACGTATACAATGTACTTAACATTGTCATAGTACGTCTATTGCAGAAAATGTGCTCTCAGCATCAAAATTTAGAGATAGGAAAGGCTGATATATAACACTAATCTAATCATATTATGATACACATTTAAATGACCAGAAAAAAATATCTTACTTTTAAATGAAATAGTAAAAACATATATCCTAACTATCTATGTATTGTCACATTGAAATATAATTTCTTTTAATGGTAACAAAATTCATCTGTTAGATGAAACCGGAATTTTCTCCCACTCTTTCCTTTGGCGTCATTTTGTTTCCTTAAACACCTTTAGTGCTAATGTGTGTTGAACTAGTAGTTACTACATCAACTCGGACACGTGAAATCCATCATCGGTGAAAGTCGAATCCACCTTCTCCACATGCTACATTATAAGACATTCTTTCTGATACGGGTTAGACAGTTACCACTTTTTTATGCTTTGATTGATTTTCTCTTATGACCTCTAGAAGGCTAAGTGCTTGTAATCAGGGAAGCATTTGAAAGGGATCTTTAGAAAAGGTAACAACAATTACATAAGAAAAGAGATTAGACACATATGTAAGAAAAGAAAATAAATTTGAAAAAAAATGTATAATTTGCTTAAAAAAATGAAAATCTATCAAAACTCCAAAATAGTTAAAAAAACACTTATGATTTCGAAAGTACTTAAAGCAAGCCATTTTTTTTAAGTTGAATAGATTATGCACTTTGGTCCAAATGATACTATAATGAAATTATTAGATCGGAAATGTTGAAAAATATAACTGTAAACATCATCATACAGAGAATTGCATATCACATCCTTAAATTAGGGTATTAACTTTGTTTTCTATTTCAAGAAACAAAGTAGAAAAGGAAAATACATAAATATAATAGTCTCTTAGAAGCTTTGAGCTTTAATAAAACTTTTAACGTGTTAGATAATTTCAATTTATTGAGCTTGAAATGGAATTTTAATAGCAACGAAAAATAATAAAAAAGGTAGACTAAGCATTTAAAAAGTTGATTGACATAGAAGCAAACAAATAAAGTTATGAGTGTAATAAGAGTTCACGTAAAATATCATACAGCATAAAATATAATATTCCTCGCTTGGAAAAATTTAATTACAAAATGGCTGTATTTTGACATAACCTGTTCAGGGCTACGCGATTTTTCCGGTTAGGTATATCTACATTTAAAAATTTCACACAAAATCATTATTGTAATAAAATTAGTAGAAATTTATTGTTTGTAATCATTCCAAATTATATATGTTCCGAATCCACCGATATGGTCACAGGCCTCGGAACGTGGAAAACTCCATTTTGTATAAGATACCGTGTTCCCTGAAGTGGTATCACAAATATGTGATCATGGTCCTGCACGGGCTAATACTTCACAGTCCAGTTAGAGAGATTTTCCTTTCGTCCGATGTCTATTATTTGTGTTATCGTTGGTTAGCACTGATCTTAAAAATACAATATATTAAAACCACGTAAATCTTCTCTTCTCTTTTCGAAAACACTTTTGTATAAATATGATCATCCTAATTAAAAAATGAATAATCTATCGAGTGGTTGGTGTTCAGCTTCTTGTGTCCATTGGCAAAATGAAAAATGTCTGCTCTGTACCTGCAATGAAAAATGCCTGCCATCGAAACAAAATTGCCTAAATAGTTTTTGGCATAGATGACATCAGCTATTAAGGTTTTAGTTTTACGGTGACTGCCTACCTTGAAAATGTCATTTTTCGTCTACATAAGCCATTTTTATTTAATTTCAAACTCTTATAGTTTGAATATTTTCTTTCCAAAACAGTTTTTCTTTTTCCTTTACACGAAATAGAAATAAAGTATTGTGATTTTAAAAAACATCAGTAGGGCAGTAAGATAAAACTTTAAATGCGTTTTTCTCAAAATTATGTTTTCGAAAGAAACGCTTTACCAGATACATGATATTTTAAGAACCAAACCAGGTAACGTTTTGAAATGTTGTGGAAATGTTTATTATACTAATTTTCATAAAGTGGACCGTAAGTTTTGTTGTAGATTAAATATTTTTTTTTTCATGTAGAGAGTAGTATTTAGAAAAAAAAAACTTAAAAAATATCAAAATGTTCATATTATTATGTATAATTGTCTGTAATTTTTCTGTATTTAAATATTTCTCTTAGAGTTTGGTTCATTTTGAAGAGCACCGTAATATGTATGTTGTGTATAAAGGAAATTATGATAATTGTATTAGAAGCTTTTATACGTAGTTACACGTTTTAGTAAAAATTTGGTAAAATTTCTTGAAAACAACCAATTTTTCTAAAAGTACAATATTTATTTAAACATTTTTATGTATTTACATATATTTTTTTTTTTAATTTTTCTTCCTAAAAACACTCAGTTTGTTTCAAAAAATTGTTTTTATAAAAACATTGGGTCCGAAGGTAGGCCACACAAACTCTCTCTCTGTCTCTTTTTTTATTCAAACCGGGGAGTGGTTTGATATTTTTAAATGATACTTTTTTTTACAAATTGTGTGTGTTTTTTTTACTAAAATAGGTAAGCTAATGTGTGCTAAAAAAATTATGACTAATTTTTCTTTCTGCATTTTTTTCAAATGAAACTTGAAGACTTTGCTTAAAGATTATGATCAAAATAACAAGTTATATATTTTTTAACTTGTTCTTTCAAAACATCGAGAAACCTCTGTCTTTAATCAACTGCAAAGTGAAATTATAGAATCCAAAAATATTTTTTCTTTCAAAATGGACTGTGGATTGATAATTATCATTGCATACTGGCACATTCCTCAGAAGCTGGTATCACTTTTTAAAACAACACCTACAGGTAGATACCAATAACCCCAATGTAATTTTGAAGACCTGTTTTCTCTCCAGAGGGAGGCACCTTATATTAGACAATGCACAATTGTTCTAGGAACTTAATTTCACCATGAGTGCCAAAGCAAAACATGCACTCTAGAGACTTGTAACATGCCACATATAAATGTTAAAGATGAATGCTGGCAATTTTCTGTATCATGAAAATCCCCTGATTTCCGGGAACGGGAATTAAACCCGCACTCTTGGACGTAAAAGGCTAGGACCTATTCAGGGCCGAGCTAGTATCCTTCTTTATATATATAGGTATTATAATGGCTCTTCGTATACATATTAACTTTCATTTTCAAAAAATTGCATGCGTTATTTTCTTTTTAATATATCTGGACGTTTTCATTACCATTTAAGTTACGTTTCCTCAGGTATGAAGTAAACGTTTTTAAAGACTGTTCTGTTTTAATTTGAAATATTTATTTGTAATTAACAATTTATTTTGGAAAAAATTCTATTCTGCATTTTCGAATAAGATGTTTTTCTTTTTATTTTTTGGTTTTATGTAGTCAGTTAAGTCAAATAATGGGAATAATTTAAAATGCAATAGTTTATAATTCTTACATAATAAAATAGTAATTCATACATAAAAGATTGGTCTGTTTCGTATCTGAATTTAAATTTTTGCAGGTTTCTTTATGTATATATATATATATCTATATATATATATATATATATATATATATATATATATATATATGTATATGTCAGGTTTAAAAAGTTTAGCTTCAAAATTAAGTAAGTAATAAATAAAAATAGAGCGAACTCTTTACCATCGGGTAAGGATTTGTGGGTAAATAAGCCTATTTAAAGGTGGAGCGAGCGCTGACGAAGAAGAACGCATACTCGAAAAGGCTTAGCTGATGACTCTTGCCCGAAGTATTGTTAATGTTCTACTCGGTTGCGTGCCAAAGGGCCACCATGTTGGATTTTATGTGATTGAAGTGAAATAAAGAAGTTATTATATAGAAGAATGCCTTCCTCATTTTACCAGCAGGCCTGAGGCCTGACATATATATATATATATATAGTCTTATTTTCTACAAGCAAGAGATAACATCTAACAATCACATTCGAAAAACACATAGGCAGTAGGAAAATCACACAGTGAAGGACATATAAGCAACCGAGATTAAAAATTATAAAATGGATGCTGCAGTATTATAAACATTGCTGACTTAGGACAGCTAATATATAAAATAATTTATATAAAAAAGGGGTTGAACATGATTTTTGGCCAGCCAACCTCCCCCCTTTATACAAATAATACTGAGCAAAAACCTATTGAAAGTAATGGATAGGAATATCTTAAATCCATTACAAGATAGAGGTAACTTACCTAAAAATTGCACTTAAAAATGCAGAGCCCGCGATAAATCCGAGTGCAATAAATAAGTTATTGCCAGGTCCTGGACCCTAATGCAGATTTAAATCATGTGAATGGCTGAAATATAGCACTTAGCAAAAGTATAAAAAGAAAGGAAATATAAATTAATAAGAGTTAAAAATTACAGCATAACTTTAGTAACACTACAGTAAATATGAATAAAATAATAATAAGTAATTTTATCTAATATTAGAATATGGAGATAACTATAACTATGAAATATTTCAGTTTATAGTAAAAAACTATTTGCAAACTCAGAATTTTTAATCCTTACTATTTTGAATAGCTTTATTCATATAACTTTTAACAAAATTAAATGGGTATTTCTGATTTAAGCATTATTTAGAAAACTATTTATAGTTATTTATTGTTTCTGATTTTTTTGACACTAGAAATTTATTACGCTGTATATAATTAATAAATATATTTCTGAATATAGAAACATGTACATTACTCTCCCAATGAGGAACTAAATAATATTGAAATTAAATTCTTCTCATTTATCATAAATATTAGAAAGTATTACATTATCTTTTAATTTGATATGTATATCAAGATAATTTGTTTCACTGTTGTTATTATTTGTCTGTATTAAATTAAGATATTGTGGATAAAAATTAATGTTAGGTATAAAATTGGCTTATTTGCCAAAAATGATTATGTCATCTATATAACGATAAATGTAATATTTAGAATTATTAATGTAACTACTTTCAAAATAATGTAAGTATAAATTGGTAAGACAGTTGCACGCAGGGTCCACCTTGTGTCAAACCTTTAATCTGCAGATAATAGTTACCCTTATGATATATATAGTTCTCTTTAAGTACAAACCTAAGTAGTGATCCAAATCTATCATAATTAACATTATTAAATAAATTATCTTTATGTAAATTTACAAGTATATTAATCAAATCATCAATATTAATAGAGTTACAAAGATCTTCAAAATCTAAACTATAGACTGAATAAATCTTTTTATCTTTCGTTTGTTCAATAAGTGATTTACTATTTTTAAGAATGGCTGTGAATTTAAGATTATTTATTGTATCATGTAATATTTCATGGAGAATTTTGCCTGTTTTGCTGATATATGTATTAAATCCATTTGTAACTGTCCGAAATTTGACTGGCCTTTAAGAAATTTGGGAGTAAGAAATATATGTGGAAATTTAAAATTATTATTAATTTGAATTCTTAATTGTTTATGAAATTCGATTGTATCTATCTATCTATCTATCTCTCTCTCTCTCTCTCTCTCTCTCTCTCTATATATATATATATATATATATATATATATATATATATATATATATTCTATTCTTTAATGAATAAATTCTTTTTTTATCTGCCCATTAATATTAAACAAAACGGGGAAGGTCAGTGACTTAAAACATATTAGCTTTTTATTACTTTGTCTAGTCAAGTTATTTTCTAAGTGGACTCCATATTAAATTTTGATTAATTTTTTCACTACCAGATTTCTTTTATAAGAAAAAAATAATTTTTATACATCTTTTGTTTGTTTAATCATTCTGATTTTCTTATATTAATCAATTTTTTGTAGGAATATCAATTAATATAATCAAGCATATACGCCTAAATTTTTTACACGCGGTAGATACGTTCCTTGGTAAACCACAAACAAAAAAAATCGTGTAAAAAATGTATGCTACATATGGTAAACTTAGTTGTATGTTCCACAAATATAAAATTCTTGTAAGATGAAAAAACTGTAAATATATTTTTTTTCCAAACAAATATACAAAAAAAGTAATAATGAAATCTATTTTACATATTTATTAACCAAAAATAATTCATTTTTATTGCAAAGAAGTAAGTAACTAATTAAATAAAAGTATGTACAATATGTATAATGGAAGTTCACTCTATAAGTGCAAAAACAAATAAAAATTTGAAAATAAAACCATGAACTACATATTCATCGCTTACATATCGAAATACATATTATGAACTTTATCAAAAGGGGTATCATCAATAGATGTTTCAGATATGTCTAGTACAACAATTCAAATGAGGAATTACTTTCGTCCCTAACGGTCTCTTTTTTTTCTTGTTGTTGTTACAAAATCAATTATTAAATACTGTTTCTTTGGTTTCTCAAGTTGCTTATAAATTTCTTGATGTTGTGAAGAAGCATATCTCTTTCCCCTATTTTCCAACAGATCCCTTGCTGACAGAAGCTGCGAAAATTCCAGGAATTTCCCTAATTGCTGGGAAGGAATTTCGTAGCTGGGTGGTCGAGTTTCGGCACCGTTTTTGCCCAGCTGATCGGACTGTCAAAAAGAGGCGCCTTATCATTGTGTGTTCATTTTCCCAGAACTCGGTGACGACGTCGCGACTGAGAACGTAAAAATGAGCCCCAGCTTCGGCGCCTCTTTGGGGCTAGCGGAAACGAGACCGGATTTGGCGCGGCAGAGGGGTACGACATCAAGAGAGCCGAGACCGGAAGGCGGCAGCAGAACCATGGGGACTGAGGCCAACAAACAGATGAGCGGTGGATGACTAGGAGAAAGAGATGATATAAAAAGGGCGAGAGAGTCCGGACAGAAAAAAAAAGACTGGATTTTTGAAGGGAGCCATTCGGACGTCCCTTGAGCGATAGGGAGAGCACGGACCAGCCCGCAAAGTACAGCGGTCTCTTGGCTTGGAAAATCCAGGAACGGTAGAGAGTGTGAAAGAGACTAGAAATTGATATTGAACTGTGTTAGAATATACCATTTTATTTATCTTTCTTTTGAAGATTTTCATAGGGAAATAAATAGTTAACCTACAACTGAGTGAAATCATTACAATGTCATTGCTACGCAGAATTTAAAATTAAGTTGAAATTTCAACAACGACCATGTTTTGATTACACTATCAAAATTAGAATTAAAAAAATAGGGGGAAGGAGGAGGGAATCCTTGTTCAACAAAAATTCGTGTAAAAAAGTATATTGGGGAACCGTGTTTTTTTAAAAATCGTACAAAAAAAGATCTTGTAAAATAAAGAATTGGATGTACATATATATTCATTGATTTTTCTCGTTTCTCAATGGGCACTTTTTTGAACGATCGTTCTTTTCAAATAATAATACATAATAAGTATTGATAATTTTTAACAAACTATTTTAAAATGAAACATACGTTTTATTTATGGATAAATTTTCAAAAATTGTTTACCAAACGTTTTATATGAACTTATTTAATGACATTCAATTTCCCATTTTTTGTATTGTTGACCAAACTAATTTTTCAAAGATGAAAATATAAAAAAGGACAAAACATTTATAATTTATTTTCTACAGAAACCTTGTTTGTTTGAATATTTTAGAATTGTCTTTCTTTACTTTTCTTTTATGCCCAGACCATGAATCCAGGAGTCTCCCTATGTCCAACTACATTACATCTCAATTCCATTGGCGAGGAAACGTTAAACCTAAGTACGAGCAACTAAGGCAAAAGTTACTACCTTTTCTTATTACTTCGTTCAAATTATCTGTTTGACGGGAAGAATTTATGACCAATCCCGGGTGCAATAACCGAAGATTTTTATGACTAAAACGGTCGGAAAAATGTGGTCGTTTCAAAAGATGAACTTATGCTCCTGACCGTTCTTCTAAAAAGTCGCTATCACCAAAAAAGTTTCTTTAAAAGAAAGGAAATCCATTTGCGATAAATTTCATACTATTTAACAGAAAGAGAGATATTCATTGGTTCGTTGTGGCAACTAAAATAACTTTCTGCGACGTTTTGAAGTCCTGATAAGGATATATTGTGGGTTTCTCAGAGGATCTATAAATTAGTTTTGAAAGGGAGCATTTGTCGAGGTAATCGCTGTTTGACGTTGGATATAATTCATAGATGATAGGTCGTTGTCATCATAAGTAATTTTCTCATCTCATTGATTTGTTCATTTTTTCTTTCATCTGCACAGAATCTAATACTCCTCAATTTTTAAATTTGTACACAAAGTTTACTTAAATATGTTTTCTTCAATTTTAATGTTGATGCATTGTTTATACAGAAAATTTTTCCAACTTCTTCAATATCAAAGATAAATTTAAAGTTAGATCAGGTTTACATATTTCTATTAAAAGTATTTTAGTATTTAATGCAAATTCACAATTAGAAAAAGAATTCATCCATTTACTATTCATTATAGAAAACTAACTTTTTTAAAGAATAATATTCCTTAAATAGATGTTTAGCAAAAAGCAGTTAAAGTCACAAAGTTATATTAAATCAAGATTCTTAAACTTTTAGTACGATTTAATATTTTAGTACTCCTTTTCCTGATTAATAATTTGGTGACGTTTTATGTATATGTACATATATTATAAGCACCAATTAATATATTTATTGATATTATTATTAATAATAAACCATTTTTGTGTGGTGTAAATGTTAGAATAATTTTACTATTGATTACATGTGATATCCCAACTATTCATTTTTACTAAGCATCTTGATTTTGTGTAGGAGAATTTCAGCATAAATTAAACATAATAATGCATAAATAAAAAAAAAAAATATTTCAAATCTTTGCAGAAATAACTTTCCTGCCTCTTGTCCATTTACTTTTTTAAAATCTTATTAATATTTTTCAATTTATCTAGACAGAGTTAAGTAACAATAAATCCTGAAAACTTCAACCCAATAAACTTTTAAAACTGAGAAAGTACGAATAGTCTTTAATGTGTCAAGTAACTCTTATAATATATTATTTTCTGATTGAAGAATCAAAATTCGAAGAATTCCAATAGATTTAATCTAAATAAGTATTTTGGTGTATGATAAAGGTATTTGGCTACAGAAGTATAGTGTTACAGTCGCATCTGTGTAAAATTATGCAACTCTCGTTTTTAGTGAGTACATCAAATAAAGCATAATATAAAAAGTTGTACATAAAAAAGCCACGCCGTCAGATTTCAGATAATTTTTACCAAATCACGTAATGCTGAAGAATAGGATTTATAAGTATTAGCCCCGTGTTTATGGTTGCTAAAGTACTTCTTGAAAAAAAAATTTATAGATTTATCTTTTGAACGTATATCGAAATAACTTTTCTTGCGATTTATACGCAAGAAAGTCTGATTGGATACAAAATAAGTAATAAAGTAAGATACTGAATCTCTTTGAATTTGTTTTGCTAGGAAAATATTTACAGTAATTGAGTTACATTAAGTTGAATTTTATACCCAAACACAGAAAAAGACGAACAGAAAGACAATATGATATATTATCCACCATATTTTCCAGATTTTATTTCCTGCTACTTCTCATGGAATTTCATTAATTAACCTATCAATTATGACAACATATAACAATTTGAAAACATTCATTGAGAGTGAAGTATGAGTATTTGTACTAGAAATAACAGTTCCATCCCGATTTTATGAAATCCCCGGTCAGATAATTTTATTCGTTAATTATGGGTTATTCGTAATATGGGATATAAACAAAATATAATTTTTTGCACTTTTTGTGGAAATTCTGTGTAAGCATATAAACAAACAAAAAAATACCCATCATTAAAAATTACACACTTTTTATACAGCAGCTAAAAACACTGTTAGCGAATTATTAAACACCAGTTACTTGGATATTTTGAAATACTGATGTTTCATAATGTTTTATTCTTAACTCGAAGGAGTTCTTTTTCGACATTATTCAAAACACAACATACTGTGCCATTAATATCCTGCAGCATGATATATGTTTTCCCATTTTACAAACAATGTAAATCATTAAAAAAATGCAACTTTTTTTATGGGAGTTTCATTAAAAATTTCTGCATCAGAATCGCTATTAGTTTATAAATTTTGAAAAACAAAACTTTCTTTAAAACCTTACGTATAATAATCCTTACCTTTCTCAATAAATATAGTAAATTGTTTTTACTCTTAAATTATTTCCCTGCTTTGTGAAATAGAATGGGATAAGAAAGGAATCTCCTGTCCGGTTAAAACCTCCTGTGATAGGTTACTCTTATAACTCATCTACCTCTAAAATGGGCTGCATCTTATTCCATCGAAATTATCTGTTAACAAGAAAAGTCATTTTCTGTTCCGATCAAAAAGGATGAAATTTGAAAATAAATCAATATTTTCTAACAAAATTTAATAGAAAAAAAATTCAGCTATTTAAATGACGTGTTAAATGGGGTTCTTTATTCGTTCAATATGTTCTTTTGCTTTCCTTTTAATCGAGAGAAAGAAAAATTTATTAAATCGTGAAATTTGTTAAACAGAAGTTCGGTGAATTAGAGTCAAAATTTTATATAATAAAAAAAATGAACAAGAGTTTTGGAGTTTAGCTTTGGTAATGTAATTTCTTCGAATTCCATGCTTTTAAGTTGTCCTATTTTTTAAAAGAAACATATTTATTCAAACTCGAATGAATATTTCCAACTTAATACTACAACTTTACTTATAACATTTATTTTTAAAGAGTTTTCTATGAAGTTTCACATCTTTAAAATTAAATTTGCATTTATTTAATTCATATATAAATTAAGAGTAATGAAATACTCATGTACATGTACTTAAAATATTTAGTACATATATAATTAAATACTTCAAAAATATATACTTTATTGGTATTTAAATTTAAATTTTTTCAAAAATAATTTAAGGGTTTTAATGAAAACCCCGGCAACTTCCCCTTTTTAAAAAATTCGGGGTAAAAAAACAGAAAATGAACGGGGGAAAAAAATTTTTTCGAAGGGAAAAATTAAAAAGGGAAAAAATTCGGGTGAAAAGAGTTTTTTGGGTGAAAAATGAAAATCCATTTGCCGACCCCTTTTAAAAAAAATTTGGGTTTTTTTTTTTAAAATTTTTTTTAAAGGGAAAAAAAGGGGGGGGTTTCATAAATCACTTGATTTGAACTCAAAAAAAAAAGTTCTTAATTTTTTTTTTCCCCAGGGGGGAAAATTTGTCAGCACCTAAAATTACATCTTAAAATTTGGTTTAAAGCAGTCACAATTGATAAAATTTTTAAAGCTATGGTTGTTTTAAAAAATCGTCAACAAAAAATTTTCCAAAAAAAAATTTTTCTGGGGGGTTTTCTTTAATTTCCCCGGATTTTTTTTTTTGAAAAATTTTTTTTCTTGAGGAAAAAAGGAAAAAAATTGCGAAAAAAAAAAAATTTTCCCGGGATGAAATTTTAAAATAAAATTTCCCCCCTTTTTTAAAAAAAATTTTTAAAAGTTGATAAAATTTTTCCCTTTGGAAAAAAAAAAATAAGATTTTTCTTGCTTACTAAATTTTAAAAAAACGGTTTAATTTTTTATTAATTTTTTTTTTTTTGTAATAAAACTTTTTCTATTTTTAACCCCCCCTCCCAAATGTGCCCCCCGGGGAAAACAATTGTCCCCCTAAAGAAATTTTTTAAATTTGTGGCAAATTTACATTTTGTTCATTGTTAACAGTTACATGATAAGCATTCCTATGTTTGCCTTTTCATCTCTACATAAATTCAAATTTTTATGTAAGTAAAGGGCCAAAACTTTGCAATTTTCTATAAATGGTCTATTTTAAAAATTTAAAACAAGTAAAATATTTAAAGATGGGAGAAAATCTACAAAAACGCTTTATAATAAATCCAAAAAAACAAAAAGTTAATCTCTCAATTAATGTTAATCCTCAGTAAATTAAAGAATTTTCATGGGTTGTGAATTTTTTTTATAAGTAAAAAAAATTAGCAAAAAGGGAAAAAACGTTTTAATATCAAATGTTTTTTTTAAGGGGTTTTTTAAAATGTTTTGAAATTTAATGTAATGGAAAATTTAGGAATTTTAAAAAAACAATTACTTGATAAAATGAAATAGGTTTAGAAGAAATTAACTTTGAAAATACTTTTTTTTCCTCTCCCCAGATTGAGAATATTTTCTTTTCATCATCTTCACAATATCAATTCATGATCTTTAAAACCACTGTTTTCCATTGAATTAAAACAAACATTAAATAAAATTTTTTTCTTGTTGTTCTATTTGAAAACTCAGATAAAATTTAAGTTCTAAATTTTTTTTAAAAAGGGAAAATGTTTAAAATGTAAAAAAAAAAAAAAGTTTTTTAAAAAAAAAAAAAAATCTTTTTACTTTCTTTAAATAAAATGCATTTGTATACGTAGCCTTTTCAAGAAAGTTTTTGCAAAGAGCAAAACTTGGCAACACCAGAGCGCGTGAACTGATTAGCTGGAAACACAAAATAGTTTTTATCGTATGACTATGACGTCACGAGTTTTTGCATTGATTGGCTAAAATCACGCGACTATCACTATCATGTGACTATGACGTCACATGAATTGAGCCCATTACTATCCTTTAAAAGCATTAAAATTAAATTATTAATTTTATTTAATTTTAATTATTTTTAGCATACACATTAGTATTTCTGAAATAAAATAAAATACAAATGAATTTCTAACAGACTTTCTTCGCATTTCTTATTACGTTAGTAAATTTATTTTAAAGACCATTTATGTATGATATAAATGTATGAAAGATCTGAATAGTGTATGGATAACTTCACTTTTGAAATAATTAAGATGTTATAAAATTAAATCTAAAATGAAAAGAAAACACTTAAAATGTTGATTAAATTATGATGAAATCATATTAGTATTCCATAATTAGAATTGCGATGCCAAATAATTTTAATTAAAAATCTTCTAAAAACCTATACAGTTTTTTATATTAGAAACCAATCGATTTAAAGTCAATGCAATATATACAATTTTTACAATACATTTATTTCTTTTAAATTATTTTCATTCATTTTGAAAGCCTAATGTAAATTAACAGATTGCATAAAGAAATAATTAAATGAATAAATCTCTTTCCATTATAAATGCATATTATTAAGTCCAAGTTTCGCAAATACGGACAAACTTTTCTAAGCAAAAGCCCATCATGGCAGCCCACAAGAACACTCAAAATGCAAAAAAGGTTGTGCCTTTATGCTAAAAAACAAATATTTTTATTTCCCTTAGAACACGTAAAACACCTGCCTAAATAATAAGCGAATGGTGTTAAAAAATTAAATGAGCAAAGTAAAATAAAAGGAGAGGGCAGATGCTGAAAACACACATAATGTTCACTACAAAGCTTCGCGTACATTAGCATATTTCGTCGAAAGATGGCGTAATTTATTCATAGAAAAAGACAGATGGTCTGCTTTCTAGATGGAAGAAGATGATGCTACCGTCATTTACTTGATGGTGATAAAGAGTCATAAACTGTTAATATTTTTACCTGTAAACTGGGCCATGTCAAGCATGTTATTAAATGCCTTTTTGATCTATAACTTCGCTTTAAGTGGTAGTATATAATGCCTGAATAGGGAAAATTCTTTTATTAAATTGACAAGGATAAGGGAAGAATTTGTTAAATTGTCAGCAAGGGAAGGAGTTTATTACTTTTATGTGAATTATGCGTTTAGAACTTGGTCCTTTAAAAATGGTTTCTATCCATAAAAAATACAAATATACTGTATGGGTATTCTTTCAAATAAAATGAAAAAAAAAAAAGTTAAATAGTTGTTTTCGAATGATTTTTAACATTTCCTTGAATGGTCGATTTATGAAATTTAAAATTATGATGTTGCTTTAAAAATGCTTAGAAAGATTTTTGAAATTCCAAAGAGTTTTTATTAATTTTTCAAAAAGTATTTAAAACTCAGAGAATTTTTGATAATTCTTGTTTTATAGCTTAGATTTGAAAGCAAAATAAATATAATTTTCTTCCTATACTAAAATTTCTAAGCATGCTTTATCAACGACTTATTTATTGAATATTCTTGGAGTATTTATGTATACAATCTGCGCAAAATGAAATGTTTCAAAATAGGATTCGAACGCACTATACCACATATAAATATATATACATATAATTGATAAAAATGGAATATAAATCGCAATAAAATACATTCTTAAAAAAAGATTTTTAGGTTATGCGTATTTTTAAGTATATCAAAATATACATGTACAATGTACTAAAAAAACGTAATAATATAGTTTGCACATTCTACATATTAATAATTTCTTCCTACAGACTTTATAAAATAGCATATCAATGTTTAAAAATTTGAGAAAATTATGGCACTAGTTAATAAGGATATTAAAAGGAAATTATATTATTTAGGTTAAGCTATTTTTAAAATAAACATTTTTTTAATTATAAGGTGTAGTGCTGTTCTTTTGGCAACGATCCGAAATATTTTAATCAAGATATCACATATAAAAAAGGTAACAGTCATAATAAATTATAGTGGAATTTTACAAAACTGAAACATATATTCTTTTAGCCCGCGATCACTCGCGCGGGGTGTTCTGTACACCCCAGCAACAAGAAAATCTTCCCAGATTTCTAAAAAGAATGTGCAGAACCACGATTTTTTCTGTAGCTGCACATTTTAGGTCATTGAACCTTCAGGCGTGATGCAATCCCTCTTTAAGGAACGGTTGGAATGTAATGACCTTGAAAAGTTTATCTGGAGGGCTGAGAACTCTCGCGAGAAGTAGAGCATTTGTATACAGTCTGTTCTAAATGTTTGAAAAATGATTAAAATATTATTTTTCTATACTTTCTACTATCATTATCTCATTAATTGTAAAGTATATTTATTACTGGTATATACGTTTTATATATATATATACTAGTTTATGAAAAAATATAAAATTATGTGTTTTAAAATGAAAATTTTGTATGTTTAGTTTAAATTAATGTTAGTCTCATTTCTGTGCAATAAATTAAATAATTTTATATTTGTATAATACAAAACACATCTTGTACTTTAAAAATATGTATCATAATGACTTAATTTTTATTTTTATAATTAAATACACGTGTTAAAAGTTTGGGGTGTTCTCTACACCCCGCGAGTAACGAAGGTACCAAAAACAGGCGCAAGTGACCGCGGGTTAGTTATGTTACTTTAAATTGCTAGATATTGAATCAAACGATAAAATATGTTACATTTCTCAAAAAATAAAAAAAAAAAAACTTAATTTTAATCCAATCTAATTTAATCAAAATGCAGTTGAATAACATTTTCATTAAATAGAGCTACACATAAGCACTAGAGACGAGCCTCATAATTTTGAACTCCGGTTAAGTGACGAAAACGACAACTGACATAGTACTTCATTCTCCTAATTGTCAACCACGTATATCTTGAGGACAAAATAATGGGGTGGCCCTTGATTCAAGTGACTCTGGCTCTGTAATATATCATATTTTGGTGTTTTATATTTGGTGTTAGCTTACAGATAAAATAAGGCCTTTTAAATATACGAGTTTCACTAAGTATAACTTCATAAAAAAATGAGATATAAACTAACCATTCTGTGTGATATTGATTATTCTCGCAGACTATCGACGTTTCTTAGACGCATTAACCGAAGATAAATGGCTGTGCCATTTTGCTTATTTCTTTCAAAATTGCATTAGCACATATTTACATGCAACTGTTCTAATAAATATTATCGATGGAACTTCGAAATCGATATCGGGTACCTGCACATCAAATTAACACACGGTCTGCGACATTTTAAAAATCGAACTCTTTTAGTAAAAAGAAATTAGATTTTCTTACGAATTCTTCTTTCGATTCCTGTAATAATAATAAAAAAAAAACATTTATTGGTTAAAGAAGAACCAAATCTGAGAATTTTGACAGAAATTCTTCCCTCCCTTTATCTATGACGTAATACCACGTGGGTTGTAATTAACTGTGGCATTGGTTGAGGAAATGGATGACTCAATCCTGTCAGGAGACATTGACAGATGGAGTTAAGGAAATCTGTCATCAAGGAATCTTGCACGAATCGTCTCTGCAAAAGATAGTCAATGACATATTGCTGCTTGCACGCCCAGTCTTTATCTCGTTTTTCTTCCCTTTTACTCCTTTCGTTCTTCTCTTTCTTACTTATTAATCCTAGTGATGAACGGTGAGTCCCTAAGAACTTCCCCCCTTATTATTGTAAAAATGAAGGATGCCATTGTACTTCTAGACACATAATTGGGAATTCGAGGAACTTGAGTTCGGAAAGTGCTCGAAATTGTCGACGGTAAGTGTTGGGTTGATTTAAATTTTATAAGAATAATTGGCATTGGGTTTTTATACTATTATAGGTATGTTACATAGTTACATTTTTTTTATACTTTAAAATATAGATTCTTGAAGTTCAATTGAAAAGGTTACAAAATTATCATGGAATTTCGAGTAAAGTGTATAGGTGTATCCAGATTTAGCAGTTTTAATGCGAAAAAAATTAATATACCTTATGAAATAATTATTGTTGTCCATTTTTGATGACGATATTTTGGGCAAATCCATAGAATTTACATCAAAAATTGTAGAATTTGTAGGGATGCTAAAGAAAATGAAAAATAAAAAAGCCTTTATTTTTCTATCTCAAAACTGTAATATGATATCTTATCACATCTTTACTTATTTTCTTGCGGAAATACTTTAAATAAATATAAAATTACAAAAATTAATATAAAAACTGTGTCACAAGTTCATGGGTGAATATGTTTAAATTTAAACACATTTACCTCGTATTTCCGTGTACAAGACGACAATTTTTGAACTTATTTTCAGGTGAAAATAAGGGGTAAGTATATATTCGGATACGCTAATTTCTGGAATAAATGTAGTTTAAGAAGTTAGTTTTTTTTCTTTTTATTTATGTTAGCCATGCTTAAACAATTTTATTTTTTTAAGGATGTTTTAAATGGAACTTTCCTTTAAAGAAAGAAAAAAAATCATATTGTTTCTTTAAAGTCAAGGTCATAATCCGTGTTTCCGAAAAGCTCTTAAAATTCACATTTACTCGTTGGGGTATCTAAATACATATGATCATCTTAGAGTGATTTTCTTGAAAGCTTGGAATGTATGTCACCTATTCAGTGTCGTATGCGAATTTATTTTCTCGCTAATTTTCCAAAGTACCTCTTGCACAAATATAGCAGAAGACAACAAACAAATGAAATAAGCATGTTAACTTTAGAAAGGAAAAACAAAAAAAATAAAACTATCACTGTCAGTGTTTTGATTTACAGCAATTTAAGTGCGAAATATTCTACCTATTTTACCATTTGGAAACATTTTCACTTTCACGAAGAAATGTTTAAAAATTGCAGGACTTTTATTTTTAAACCTGCTTATGTAAAGATTTTGAACTCTGTGTAGTCAGTTTACATTCGGAAACAAGGGCATTGTGGAAACTTGCTAACATGCATTCAATCATTGAAATGTATCGTTTGAAAATATGCAAAAATTTCTTAATTTAATGGAAATTTCAAATAGTTAGGCAGGAGAGAGAAAAAGGTGAATATATATATACATATATATATATATATATATATATATATATGCTTATATATATTTCGAAATTTATAAAAAGCGTTTTAATATAAAAACATTTTGTTAAAAAAATACAAGCGTAAATCTAATACTTGTTAATATATTAACATAGTTTTATACCTAATTGAATATTTATCAGATCTTAAAAGGAAAAAAAAAATGGCTGTTTTAGTGTACAATAAAATTTGTTTTCGAAAAACTAAAATATATTACATGAAAAATCTTTCAAATTTAATTGAAGAAATAGTTAAGAAACTGCTTTTGAAAAACTACATTTTGCAAAAAAAATAAACACTTAGCGTTTATCACGCTCCTCCCGCATGTCAGATTTCCTTATTTAATTTAAAATAAATGAATCATTAACGACGCTATTCTAATTATTTGGATCTTAAAGAAATTTATAAAATTTAACAGACAGTTAAAAAGCCAAAACTAGCGGACACAAATACGAACCATACCAAAAAAAACTGGATTTTATTTTATCTAACACCTGCGAACGCAATTAAACTGATAAATAACTTTATGTTCAAGTTGCTAAAATTAATTAAATGCATGAAATTTGTTAGACATTTCTTTCAGCTTTCAATCTAAACTGGGAAAAAAAAAAATATTGACATTATTCCACGAGAACAAAAAAAGGAAAAATGTGTCATTTCAAACTCCATTTCGTTGCCAATTCAGGCATGCTAAATCCCTGTCCAGGAACATTTTTGTAAGTAATGCATTTCCGTGTAAGTTGACATGCTTAAATATTTTTTTCCCCTTCTCTTGCTTTCATTTTCAGTGTCTTCATTTTTTCATCAAGTTTCTCAAGCATTCATTTTATTTTTTGACGCCATTGAGAAAAATGGCTTCGAACGAAAAAGAACAGTCCATTAATTAGTTTACGCATGATGGGAAAAGTCGCTGCTTTTAAAAATCGGAAGGCAAAAAATGGCGTAATAATAAATCGGAAACGCTATCATTTTGTCAAAATTGAGAAGAGTTGTCGTTTGACAAATTGACGTTTACTTCATTAGAGTTAATGTGTTACCCTTGTCTCTTTCTTTCATCATAAATAATCTTTAATTAGCTAAATTTTGTCTAGGTAGAAATGAGGTATTTTTTGTACTTCTTTAAACTAATTTGTGGTATTAAATTTGGCTTCTTAAGTATTTTTTTAGCCATGAGTGAAGACAGCGTTCGATTTCTGATTTTTCATCCCGTACTAATATTTTTCATTTTTTACATTACCTATTTGTGGGTTCATCAGTATTAATTCATTAAACTAACAAAAAATGACGTATGTTAATAAATGTTCTTTTTTAGAAAACTTATTTTTTTCCCTATGAAAAGGGTTTTTTTTTCTAAAATAGTTTTTTTTAAGTTAAAAAAGAAACTTTTCTACAATAAAAAAGGATGGTTTTCTAATGAACTCTTGAGATCTAAGATTTTTTTAAAGATTGTTGTGAATGTAATCATTTACAATTTGTTGGAAATAAAAATAAAACAATTTAAACTGCATCAGGGTCGTTTCGAATTATCCTAATAAATACAACTTTGATATTTATTATAAATTTTCAATTGAGTTTATTAAAATAATTACAAATGTTCTAAGACACGAAATTAGTAATAATGTATTTGTATTAACTAGATAAATTAAAATGCCGAAGAGAAGTAACTTGATGGAAAATTTACTTGAGGATGCAACATTTCAAATATTGTTTGGATTATACATTTTAATTTAAAAAAAAAAACTTTGGTAAATGCGAACGAGATAAGGAAATAAAAAAAAAGACTGTTGGGGCCAAGAAATCTGAAACAATGAACTTGTTCTTTTGAGTATTACAGAAATTTTAGATATTTAGAAATATTTTGTTTGAATTGGTTCTACTTTATGATACATTATTAATTGGTAATAAGAAAGTGTTGTAGTGAATACACCGTATATATATAAAAATCAATACAAATTCTTAAATAAACCTTTTTTTTTTTCAGGTAAATTTAATTAGGTCTTCATAACCATGAATTGAAGAAGGTTAGATTTTAACAAGATATGGTACTAGACTAAGTATTTTCTACGTCGAAATAAAGAATTTAATCTTAATAAGTGTTATTTTTGCTTAAAAAGACGACATGAGATGTATGAATTGCTGCAAAAAGTTAAATGATCAATTTCTAGATCTTGTACTGTTAATAAATTCACAGAAAAGGATTTTAAAATACTTTAATGAAAAAGTTATTTCTATTTGAAAATAACATATTATATTATCGACAAAAATATGAAACAATTTTGCTTCATATCCTTACGTCTAATTCTCACTTTATCTTTCATTTTGTTTTCCAATTGGTGACTATTGATACTATTGGCTCCCTACGGACCCACAGGGCTTCCCAACACATTTCAGGGGATTCGTGGAAAATTAAAACTTATTTGGGTTTCCCTGAACAATGTCATTGGGTCCGCTCAAGGTTTGATGTAAATTTAAAAAAAGTTGATGAAACTTTATTTTTATAGAAATTTAAGCAAACAACAATATTTCCACTAGGATATTCCCGTTGAACCTTTTTGCATGTGGGCAGATTCAGATATGATTCAGATTCAGATGGGATTCAGATTCAGATATGATTCAGATTCAGATATGATTCAGATTCAGATGTACGCAGATGAATCCCTACTAATATAGGAACATCTTATTGAAATATCCACAAAAATAAGGGACTTAAAACAATGTTTGAACAAGGTTTCCACAAGTTCAGGTAACAAAATCAGATCCCAATTTTATATCCTGTATCATGAGTTATTGTACAGAAATTGTTGACTTCTTTACAGTCTTCCTTTTCTGCAAAACGTGAATTCATTGTCATTTTAAACCTCATAAAAAAAAATTCGAATTTGTGTTTTTATGGATTTTCAGTTGCTGTTCAAAATATTCTTTCAGCCGGACAAAAATACACTAATAACATCTCATGAATTTTATCCAATTCATTAATTTTTTTTCATTTTATTTTAAACAAAAATGTAATTTTAATAAATAATTCTTCAACAAAATGTTTGTTTGTTTTAATTTGTAATTTTTATACTGTGTATTTATGTAGCTTTTTCACTTGGGGGTCCGTGGGCAAGTTTTGTCTATAAGAAGGGGTCAGTGGGCTCGTTTTATCTATAAAAGGAGTCCTTGAGCAAGTTTGACTCTAAAAGATGGTCCATAAGCTAGTTTTGATTCTAAAAAGGGGTTTACAGTTTAAAAAAGTTTGGGAACCACTGATCTATATACCTTTTTCAATGTTCTGTTGCACATCTTCATTAATTTAGAGTCGACTTAAAGTAGTTTTTCTGAAGATTATTCATTTACTTAAGCATTATTTTTAATATAGGTTTTGTGAGAAACACTTCAAAGTGGATAATTAATGTTAAGAAAGAGAAGACGTAAACTATTACGTGTCATGTGGCGGAAAAATTGAGTTATAGGAATTTTAGACTTTTTGCTATTTTACTGCAAAAGACCGGAGATTTCAAAGAACAATTTATAATTCATAACATGGCATTTACTTTTTACTCGAAAAACATTAACAAGATTTATGGTTGTAGTAAATCCAGAGGGAGTGGAATCCATCTTACTACTAGTGTAGGAATTCTATTAGTTCTCCATCCACTGCTGTTTCAAAATGAATCAAACAATGGATACATACCATTTATAAAATTCGAACAAAATGTCTACAGAATCATTCATTTTAATGATTTATCCCTTGGTGGTATTTCTCTCATGACCATTTCTTACAAGAATATTTTTTTACATATAAGTTATGTTTTTTAAATATATTGTCTAATTCGATTTAGAAGCGAATGTTTATTATTTCCTTTAAAAATTAATTAAAATAAATTTTATTTTGAAATTAAATATATTAATTAAACTCATGAGAAATATTTTAGGAGTACTTTAACACTAAAACACTCATTAAATATTCATAATTAAAGAAAAATACTAAATGTATCATTATTTAACCATGTATATTAAAAAACGTAAAAGAAGTAAAAGGTTTTATTGGTAGAGCAATCACAGAATTCAGTAATTCTTGTAAAAGACCAAATTTTTACATCTCCGATGTGTTCTTTATTGTAATACTGCTCTATTTTTACTTTTGATTCAACTGATCATAATTCACTGTTACAATTATCCCTTTTTATAATCTTTTTATAAATTTATTACTTAATCTATTCTATATTATGAAGTGCGTATCTAAACTTAGATATTGTTGTCGTATATTTTCATTTCTTATATTTTTTATAATTACCGTACACTAAATTAGGCTTAAAATTTTTTTGTTCGCTCTTTTCTTTAATGAGCATGAAAATTTTGTTTTAACTGCTTAACAATGCTGAAATTTATCGAAAAAAATTCATGTAAATTAAATAAATTACATTTTTTTAAAAAAAACTAAAAAAACACCCTTTTATAGATAATAGAACTAAGTTGTAATTTAATCTTTTAGTCGCTAAATCTGGAATTAGTCACTAGATGCGGGATGGGATCTGAAAATGGGAAATCGTTAGTCCTCATGATCCTGATAAGGACAACGGAACAAAATTATTAAATTATTGTTTCGTCATCGGTTCTGGACAAGTGAGCAAAATTTCGAATTAATCTGACCTCTTATAGTGGGTAAAAATTGAATCCAAAGATTCCGTTACATACAAGTGAAGCTTATAAAAGGGTGTTAAAAATTAAATAGCTTAACATGATAACCATATTTAAGCAACAAAGTGACTAAATGCATAACTTCCTAAGAATAACTTCTAAGTAGGCTTCCTTCTTTCAGTTTTAATTAACATAAAAAGAAAAAAAGCAATATTGTTATTCCTCAAGCGATTAATTATTAAATACTCCATCTGTTCAAAAATATTAAATATTAAAGTAAACTTCATTAATAAATAAATATGCTTAAATGTATCTAATTTCTACTAGAAGTTGGGATGGGCCAAAAAGTATAGTCTAAAATTTCCAGTGCTAAAGGAAAGACGAAAATATTCACCCGAATACATGAATATTTACTTACATAGATATTCATTAACACTAGATTGCACAAGGAAAGTCATTTTGACTGCTTTTTAGTTTCAATTAGAAAAACAATGATTAATATAATGATACAATGTCTTAAACTTTTTAAGAATACATTTTTTTCCCAAGTGAAGTAAGTTTTTATTGTTAATATTTACTAACAACTTGTTATATGACTGTAAATAATATAAAAAATATTAAAAATTAATTTTAAATAAATTTCTTTACACATTAATTATTCTTTCACAATGCAGTCATTTTGACTGCTTTTGGGCAATATAGGTATATACTAAGTTTCAGTCTTTCTTGTGTTAATAGTAATATTTTAGGGAAAATAATATCATTATTGTGGATCAGGAAATTTTGGTTTCTTAAGAAATATATAAAATATTGTTACAATAAACATTTCAATTAAGATATAAATATGTACAATAAATAGATTTTTAAAAATCAGTGTTTAATGCTTAAATTTTAATACTTTGACCATTTTCTGATTTATGTACAATGATTAACATCAATTGCTACTTGAAACAACGCTGATATCGTGAAGAGGGGTTTAAATTACAACAGCTTCAATTATTGCATTTTTACACGAATGCGAAGTTACAACACATCAAATAAATATATGTATAATACTGTTAAAATGATTAATTTAATATTAAGTATTTAATAAAATCAATTTACAAAAATGCCTGAGAGTAAAAGATGGATGATTAGATTGTGCAATATCCTTAACTAGTTATGGAATAAATTTAAAGTAACATGAAAGATTGCTCAAAAATTTATACGAAGACTATATTTAATTTAAATTCCGTACTGTGTGCACATTCTACAAAGCGTGTTTAGTCATATATCTTCAATGGATAGCATCCTAGAAAAATCAGTATTTTATATCTTCACACACGAAGTTGAAAGCAGTGACTAAAACCATTTCTTCGGAATAATAAATGAAGCAATAAACAGAGGAAAGCTGGCATACAGCCATTTTCCTAATGTCTCAATTATTTATATGAAATTGGAAAGCGATGGCTCTAAACAAAACAAGAATAAGAAGAAAATCTCGAGAGAAGTGTAGTTTTGAAAAGTACAAAAACGTATAAGATAATAGGACAAAACAGAATGAAACGTCGTAAAAAATAAATGGAGTAGATCTTTAATGGAATTCTATAAATTGATGCAAGAGGTGTAATTTTCTTTTTTACAGCATTTTTTAATAAACATTTCTTATCAACTGTTCAAATTATATAAATAATAACCATGCAAGCTCAGTGATATGATTCAAGACATACTTTTAAATTAGTTTAACCATTGATAAATCTCAAAAACTTAATCGTAGCAATCTGGAGAATTCTTCGTACTGTTACTTTAGATTTGGAAAAAGAAAAATAAATATTTGTTATAATCTAGCTCTTAGTTGCTGATGGACAAAAACTACTAAACTCTCGAGTGGTTGTTTTGGAGTCTGAAATGCTGTCGAAAATAGATAAATCCTTCTGTCAGCAATCCCAAATTCGACAGCCGCACTAGTCACATTTCAAATTCTAAATGAACTGACTTTGCATAAGGTCATTCAGATATAATTTATAGGGTTGTGTGTTAAACAATTACATTGAGGTAAGTTCGATGCTGTTTAAATTGAAGTACAACATGCAACTGCTTTCCGAGTAATTCTGTACATACACAGCAAGCGCGTTTTACACCCTTCGATACTCAACCAGTATGACATGCTGATTATATACTCATATCTAATATACTTAACCCCATGTATCTCCGTATTGGTCTTGTCGCTAGCCCATGCTGATCATTCTACTGATATGCTATTTTTTTATTAAATTTCAGCTTTTTCTTCACCTCTTGCACGCAACATGTATTTATATATTAGGTTGGGGGGAAAGAAATCCATTATTTTTGCATGAAAATCAAGAATATTAAATATGCTTCTGATTGTCCGATTTGGGTCAAATATGTACCGTTTTGTTTTATATTTTGTTGCCATTTTAATAGTAGCTTTTTAATGCCTCTGCCATAGAAGTCTTAGCCCTTATTGGCGAAAACATCTAGTAATCGATTTTCACAGTTCTCTTCATCCCAATTTCTTATTCCTCAGGAGGTTTTGCAATGTGAGAAAAAGGTAGTAATCGCTTGGTACCAGGTCGGGACTATATGGCGGAATCATTAAAACTTTCCAACCAAGCTCCCAGAGATTCTGGCGAGTCACTACAGAAGTGTGTGGCCTCCAGTTGTCCTGATGGAACACAACACCTCTTCTGTTGGCCCATTCTGGCAATTTCTGATCAATCACTGGCTTCAAACGGTCCAGTTGTAGACAATAGAGATATGAGTTTAGAGTTTGGCCATGCGGAAGCATCTCCTAATAAATGATTCCTTTCCAGTCCCACTAAATACACAGTAGAACCATCCTGGCCGTTAGTCCTGGTTTGGCCACCCTTTGAGCTGCTTCACCGCACTTTGACCATGGTCGTTTTCGCGCAATATTGTAGTATGTGACCCATTTCTCATCCCCAGTCACCATCCGTTTAAGAAATAGGTCGATTTCATTCGGTTTCGCCAAGGCTTCGCAGAGGAAAATTCGATTCATCATGTTTTTTTTTTTTTTACGTTAATTGGTGTAGCATCCAAACATGGAGCTTCTTTTTGAATTCAACTTTGCGCAAATGGCTTAAAACCCTTTTATGGGCGATCTTTATCCCCTGGGTGATGCTACGATTGCCAACAAGCCAGTCAACTTTGATTATTTCTGTGATTTTATTGACGTTTCATACGACGGACGTGGGGCAACTTTAACTCAAAAAATGTCTGAACAGAATCGACGAAACCAAAATTGCACGTAATTAGCTGCTACAGAGTATCGACACCATAAACGTCATTTACAATTTCAGCCACCTGGCTTGCATTTTCGCCTTTATCAAAGAAAAACTGTAAAAATAACTGAATTTTCTCTTTGTTGACTTCTATTTTTAACACCCTGTAACTCACAACTGAATGAACCAAACAAAAAAAAGCAAAATAATTTTTTTAGTGTGAAATGTAATCTTGAAAACGATTATAATTTTGAAATTGTTTGGTCGATTCTTCATGAGATATCCTCACAACATCCATCTACCGAAAAAATAATGGATTTCTTTTTCCCCAACCTAATGCATGTGTGGGTGTGTATGCAGTTTTTAAAAATAATTAAATTGTATTTATTTTTTGCTTATTTTATACATATACTATGAGGCTCACAGATGTAAATGGTAACAGCATTATATAATTTAAAACAAAATTAAAAATACATTTAAGATAAAAATATTAAATATAAAGGAAGGGGAATACACAAATATAAATTAAATGGGATACCTATAAAACTTTCAAAATCTATACAGTAAGCAAAATTTCATTACACATTAAGGTTTTCAGTACAATTGACATTCAAAGACAAAATAGGTGGCTAGGAAATACCTACACGTTTAAACCCTTTTAACATTTTCTCTTAGACATTTTTTTTTCTTTGGGGCTATGTTAATTTAGATTTTTGCTACTTGCTTTTAATGTTACATTTTTTAACATTACTTCTAACCGTTTCTCTTTAAAACTTTATTTCCGTCCAATATTGGATGGTCAATGAATTTAGCTCCCAAAGCAATGTGTATCGCTGGAGCTATATTATTTTGGGAGAATGAACGAGAATTAAAAGGGATTATAGAAAAACGTACTTTTGAATAATGTAAAATTTAATTTCAGAAAATCAGAATCAAGTTCCTTAAACATATGTTCACTTGCTCTTTATTCGGTTGTGGTTGATCAAACTATTAATTAATTAATCAATATGTTTCCTTAATTCAAGTATACTTGAACAAGAATATTCAACTCTGTAAGTATTTTATTAAAACTAATCATTAACTATGTCAAATATTCAAAAATTTATTAAATTAAATTTTATCTATAATTTCAATAACTTGTTTACAGGAATATACATTTTTCATGACTTTTAAAATAATAATTGTCTAGTTGTATGGTATTTTAGTAGACCTTTCATTCAATAAAGTACGTATCAGATACAAGAAACTTTGCTAGCATGCACACATGCAAGTAAGCACAAATATTGTCAAATATATTACAGTAAAAATAAATGAATCATAAGAATTATTTCAGACAAAAAGTGAATTTATTAACTGTCATAAAAATTTTGAATATTTTTTTTTTTTTGGATTATTTATTTTGTATAAGTATTTGCAGCAATCAAACTCGTTGCACTTTTTCCCTTACAATAAGTAGTTTTTTTTAAAATAAATAAACGTATCATAATTTTTTTTATTATTTTTTCAATTTAATTATCAATAAGCCTTTAATTAGACATAAATAACTCACCACATGAACATAAAAATAAAATCAAAAAAAATCACAGAACATTCATGAAGATATATGAAATTAAACAGAAAAACTTTGAGATTCAGAAAACTCGGGAAAACAAATTTTTAATTCAAAAACAAATTATTTCCAATTTGCGTTTCCGTCATTAACTGTATTATTTATGTAATTGTTTTATTTTAACTTTGTATCTTTTGAAGTGTGCTTTTCCGGCATTAAATTTGTTATATTTTTAATTATTTTATATTAATTTTGATTTTTTTTTGAAATACAAATTCGTTTGTTATTTTTTTTTTGTTGTTGTTGTTCACTTGCTGTTATTTCAGAATGATTACTTAGTTAAATGTTTTCTTTTTTAATTAAATTCCCTAATTAAAATTATCTGCAAGCGATAATTATTTTCACATTTGCATTTCACAGAGGTACAACACAAATACTAGCGATGAATGAATTATAAGCAAAGACAAACAACATGTGTTGTAGAAAAAAGCTTAATTGTTAGAAAATAAAAAAAAAAAAACATTTCTTTGCGTTGTAAAATATTAAACGCGGTACTTTCTAAGTTTTTATTCCATAATAGTTTCACCAATATATTTGGAGATAATGCATTAATTACCTCTTAACATTATAGGAATTTAACAAAAAAAAGTACTTGCTAATTATTTAATCATTATTTTCATAAATACAGACATGTGAGTTTTTGTTCATTTCCGGATTCACTTGTTTACATTTGTTTTTTTCTTTTTTATTATTCAGTTACATAGAAAATTTTATAGTGTTATAAGATTTCTGTCAATTTTCTTTTGGTTATGCCCTAGATTCAAAAATATAACTATGATTATATTTAAATTTATAAGGAATAATGCTTAATAATGATTAGTTTCTCTTCTAAAACAGCTCAATGAAAAAAAAAAATTATAAATTTTTCACATTTTTAAAATAGTTTCTACTCAGAATTACTAAATTTTATGCATTAAATTCTATACATGACTGTTTAATATCAGAAATATTTGTGTAATTCAGTTATACAAAATATTTATCTGTAAGTATTGAAAGTTTTTATTATTGTATGGTTTTTGTATTTCAATACACTGTGAAATTTTTAGCAAATAATTCAGAAAAAATTATATTTTTTTTAATTTGATATTTTATACTACAAATGTTTATTATTAATCAGTTACCAATTTGTTTTTTTATGAGAAAGAAAAAGAAAAAAAGTAATTAATTCGTAAATTGATCAAAGTATGTAAAAAACTAATACCATATAACAAGCTCCCTTAAGTAAGCATAAACATATTTGTGAGTGAGTGAGAGTGAAAGGAGATACATTAAAAATAAAAACAAATGTTTAGAAAGTGCGTTATAGAGCAAAAAAATAAATAAATAAAAAATGACCGATTTGTTCAAACAAGATATAATAAATTAAATGAAAAATACCAAGCAAAGGAGTTTAACAAGAAGTTAAGAATTTTTTAAATTAAAAAAATTAAAATAAATACCTGTATGGAATAATTACATTCCTCAAAAAAATGATCATTTTGTATAAGTCCTTGAAGCTCTTAAAAATGTAATTAGTTAAGTCAGTGGCACATTCAAGGAGGGTCCTAAAATCCGCACCCCACCATTATCATCCTTGATTTTTTCGTCCGATTGATTATAATCATATGTATTTAATTAAAAAAAATTTTATTACCAATTTATTTTACTAACTAATTCCAACTATTTATTTAATAATTTATTTTGTTCTTATTTTCTGTTAACAACAATCGAAAAAATAAAAATAATATGTTTGGTGGCATTGCTGGCATATAGGGGTGTGAAGCGAGGAGGGAGGAATTTCGACTCTCGAAACTACTTAAGAAATTCCTGTGTGCGTCAGCGAGTTAAGTGTTTAATGATTTTCTATAACTAAACGTATAAAATATTTTAGTTTATAAAATTATTGTTTCAGAACCTTTTCTAAGGATGCTCCTTTGGAGTGAGTATAGTATATTTAGTATGAAATTTATTTATTTTTTTAAATTTTTAAGTGCAGCATTAAGTTATATTTCCATTTAAGTCTATGCCACCTTCTTTCATTAAAAAAAAATGTAAATGGTTAAAAAATAAGAAAAAAAATAATAATCTTTTGCTTTTAATTAAGGAATTTGGAAAATAAATAAAGACAGCAAAATATAACTTTAAAGTATATTACATTTGAACAATTGTGCAAAAATTGTGATCAAATAACAAATCTCTAATACAAAATTCTTTTCATTAGTCCTTCATAGTTCTTTTTCCTAAATGTTTTATAGTCCGTTTCGGTCTATAACATTTCTGATAGAGGTAAATACATTCATTATCACGAGATAAAAAGCACTTTTTTTTGCACCACAAACCTCTTTTTTTTTCTTATGTCTCAAATTAAATTTTCAAGAATAGCCAGTATTTTCTAAAACGTGTATGTCAATGTTTTGAGTCAATTTTATTATAAGAATAGTATAGCTAAAATTGTTTTACTATTCATTTTCTACTTATTTATTTTAAATATATGAGCCAAATACATGAACAAAATAATTGGAGAAAAATGTTAAAAAGTCCTCTAAGAAAGTAAACAAAATCCAGTATGTTCTATAAAATTATCATACATTTCTTTTTTAATGGAAAATTAAAATAAAATAATATAAAAAAAAATGTTATCACCTCACTTACAAAAAAATAATTTTTGTTAACTGACTTTTAAAGAATGAATGTAACCCAAAAATATAATTCAAAAATTATTACCGTATTTCAGAAGAAAGAAAGATGAAAAAGGACCTATATATATATTATAATTCCTTTTAATTTCATCTTAACAACATTTTGTTTTATATTGGGCTTTACTTACCCTTCAGGACAAATTTCTTGTGTCAAAAAAATCAGACATTATAAATAACTATACACATTTTACTAAATATTGCTTAAATCAGAAATACCCAATTTATTTTATTAATAGTTATATAAATAAAGCTATTCAAAATAGTTAGGATTAAAATTATGAGATTGATAATAGCTTATTACTATAAACAAATATTTTGTTATAGTTATCTCCATAGTCTAATATTAGATTAGAAATTACTTACTATTATTTTATTCATATTTACTCTGGTGTTATTATAGTTATGCTATAATATGCAACTATTTTTAATTTTTATATCCATTTTAATCTTTTGTTAATTTGCTACATTTCAGCCACTCTTTTGATTTTAATCTGTATTGGGGTATAGAATCTGGCAACAAATTGAATGTTTCCACTCAGATTTAGCGCGGGCTTTGCATTTGTAAAGTGCAATTTTAGGTAAGTTACCTCTATCTTGTAATGTGATTTAGATATTTCTATCCATTATTTCCTATTAGTTTTTGCTCAGTGTTATTTACAAAATAAAGGGGAAGGTTGGCTGGCCAAAACATGTTCAACCTCACTTTTATATAAAATTAATTTTTATATACTAACTGTCCTTAGTCAGTAATGTTCATGGCACTGCAGCATCCATTTATATTTATTATCTCGATTACTCTTTTGTCCTTCATGGTGTGATTTTCCTGCTGTCTATGTGTTTGTCGAGTTTATTGTTTTGGATGTGATCTCTTGTTAGTAGAGAATTGACCTATATATATATATATATATATATATATATATATATATATATATATATATATATACATACATGGTGTAAATTCTCTCTCTATATATATATATCTTTTCAGCATAATCTTACAAAGTTTTTTGATGTGTCACCTGTGTACTTAACCTTTCAACAGCTGAAAATATATTTTTCGATGTGTTTCCTTGTAATTAACATATTCTAGAAAAAAGGAAGTGATCACGGTCAACTAGAAATATTCTTGAAAAATTTACTAGAATTTCTGTGGAAAAAGTCTGATTCATGAACTTGAGAATTTGATATATATATATATATATATATATATATATATATATATATATATAAACATCTAGAACAATGATACAAAAAACCTGAAGTTTCTCCAAAATATTTAAATACCATTTGGATAAAAATAAATAACGTTTTTCTGAGCTATATATTTTAAAACACTCACATTATTTACAGAAAGATAAATAAACTTTCTTTAATTTTCTTTCACTAGTATTAAGATAATTATTATATAAAGTTAATCTCTGTTTTAAAACGACTGTGTTCAAAGCAAGTACTAATATTATGCAATGTTAAACTTTCTTACCTTCGGGAACAATATGAGATATGCAGGGGATTCTTTGTACTCCAGCACTGTTTTTTCCCCAACACATGATAGTTCCATAATCTCCAAGATATCTTGGTATATAATGAAGGATATTGAAAGTTCTAGGATGTCTGCGCTTTAAGTCAACAGTACTTCTGATAGTGTTATTGAGAGTCCATTGAAATGCATTCGGTTTTGGGTCTGCTTCAACATCGCAGGTAATGTTAACCATTTCACCTTGAATCACGTTGAAGGTCACGGCATCCGGAAATCGACAAACAGGAGAGTCTAAGAGGAAAAGTATAAATGATATTGAAATAAAATAAAGCAAAAAATACAAATAATTTCTAAATTTTATAGTAGTGGAAATAATTGTAATGATCTCACAGATGAGAATCACAATAAATTCATCATTCTGTACTTACGTACTATAGCAACAATGCCAACTTTCAAGATAACTCACCAAGTTAGCAACCCTGATTTCATATGTATCGTATGTGCTGAATTGACAATCATGAGCTTCGTTTCATATAATGCCACCAATACGGCTGTGATAATACTTATTTACCAACACTTCCATTGAAATGTGTATTTAACTTTAAGCACAACAGAAGAGATAGATTTAATGAAAACGATTACTTTTTTAAATGCAGGGAAACAGATTTCTGCAGCTCATTTCATATGTTTTTATTCTTCTTGTGAATAATTTAAAGAAACACATTCTGTAACTCTACTTTAACAAATTCAATTTCCATCTAGTAAGCTTGAATATAGCAGAAAACTTCAGATAAATGGATTTTTATTTTCATATAATTTAATTTAAAATCAAGTAACTAATTATGGGGCCAATTAACATGTAGAACATAGGTTTCCAACCTTTTTTCAACTAGCGTTCTGTTTCTAGTGAATAATTCGATACCGCCCTCATCCCACTCCAAGGAAATAAGAGCGTACGTAATACATGGTGAACACAAGAATTAAATTTAAAAAAAAATATTCTATTACTAAAAGAATATATATTTTTAAGGCCACTATTTTTTTTCTTTGCATTTTTTCTTTTCTTTTGCTTGCAAATCTGAAATAACTATCGCCACAAATATACAATTTTAAATACTTACAATCAACATGATGTACCCAGTATTAAAGTTTTCTTTTGTTAGTACATAATCAGCGTGTTTTTTTTTGTTGTCTTTTTTAGGATATATTTGGTTAATCTGCCCATCTGCCCATGCCCTCCATACTATCTCAAAGACCTTTAAGTTATTGGTGGAGGGGGGAGTCTTTTACTGCCGCCTGAAAGCCTCAAACGCCAACAAGGGTACGTTATCGCTTACGTTGAGAACCTATGATGTAGAAGAAGCCGTTGTCCCCTTTGGAACAAATCTGAATTCTAAGTAAAACTACTGTGAGTACATTTGTAAGTGGAACTTTCATCAGAATCTTTTCATATAAATTCGAACTGAAGGGTAATTAATGAAAACACTAATTGGTTACACTAGTTCGAAGTGCTTATATATTAGGATGCAAATATGCGGATCATGTAATTTAATATTAAGTAGATGTTGATCATTTCTCTTTAAATAAAAGTCCGTCACATCTCGCGTAAGACAATCATGGCTTTTGAGTAGTTCATTTAATTTTTTTGTAATACTCTAATTTTCGAAACATTTGCTTCTAAATCTATTTAATGATTACACAGCATTTTTCTTGTCCAATGAGAATGCATCAACATTAGGATATAGACATAAAAAGTCTCATTGATAACCCATCGCTTAGAAGGGCTGATGCATGTTAATTATGTTGATACTCAAAGTTCTCCCGTCGGCATGGTGAGGAAGTTTGAGAGGTTGATCTCGTTACTTAATCGTGGATCAATATTACGAGGTCCATCGATATTAGATCTCATGTTGGTTTATAGGATGTCATTAATAATTGCTCACTTCGTCTTATTTGCTTTAAACATTTATTGAAATAATGACCGCTATCCTCTCTTATTAAAATTTATTACAAATAATATTTTTCTGTGTACATAATACATAATATTTAAACATATTGAGTAAAGATGACCAGATCAAAATATTTCCTGAAAATCTATTTATTTCCTGTCCCAACCCGAAATCCAAAAAGAAAAGAAAAAAAAAAAAAAAAAAAAAAAAGAAAGAAAAGACCGGATAGTAGTCATAGAGAGTATAGACATTATCTCATAGATTCCGCTACACCAAATAACTTCCTCTTACTAACCCTAAGTTCGAAAAGAATCTCGACTTTTTTTACTTCTCTGCTTCCTACGATATTCAGTAAACGATGTCTTTCTTTTCTATTGTCAGCCCTCCTTGTCAGCGACGTTTCCTAGAATTGGGTCACTCTTTTGTAACTCAAAAGTACACGGTTGGCCAAGCGTTCAGGGAAATCGCATATCTTTCATAGCTTTCTTGCAGTTGCACTCAGAAGAACACATTTCGCTTTCTTATATACATATCAGGTGGAATAAGATTGAAAGGCTAAGTCCTTTTGTGGTCCCCGTCGGTTTTAGTAGATAGTTCCTGCATTTATCAGCGCATTTGTTCAGGATGATGTACTAAGAGGTACTAAGTATGAAATGTTATGTACAAGTTATGCATTAATTTCTGTTAGGATTTGTTTATTAATGTCTCGACAGCAAATAAAACTCATTTTTTGACTAAAAAATAGAATATAAATATCAAAGATATAGTTAAATGTATAGCAAAGTATAAATGTACAATATTAAGGGAATGTAGATAATATTATTCTATTCCGTGATACACTAAACAATAGTGCATTTTTTTTTTCATGTCCAATTTTTCTCTTTATACGATTTTCATTTCATGTTTTTAGAAAGACATTAGCCAAAAATTTGAACCAGCTTGTTACTATGCCTTTAATAAATATACTTTTTTCAATGCTGCAAGAATTATAGGATACCAAATAAGTCATATATTGAGAAATTAAAAACGTCAAAACATATTGTAAAATAGCAAGGAATGACATCTATGCATTGCAGATAAAAAGGCCTGGAAATTTTAAAGTGTTTAATTATGTTCAATTACACACATAGTAGTTATGCATATCCAATTGTTTATGTATATTAATCAATACAGAACATGCAGCCATTGTTTCAAATGAAAGGGGTAGTTTCTTGAAGAAGAATCAGATCTAAAATCAATATACAAGTTCCACTCCAGCCTAACTGCTTTCTGAACAGCAGAGATATGTCTAAACGCATAAATAAATTGCAATCAATTGATCTAACTCGCTTTTCAAATGAAGAGGGAAGAGTGTAAAATTCCTATTTCTGTCACTTTCTTAACAATTAAGAACCACTCTGCTCAGCAGGTGAATAGCACGTTCCCTAGTTTTCATTGTTCCATAACATATGGTAGTGCCAATCTTTAACAAACTTAAAAATTTGGGTAGGGAGCACAATGTAGCCTTAAAATTTGTTGTTGTTGTTGCTAATCCTCCAGGGTCTGACTAAATCAGACAAGATAAATTAAATCGTTGACTCTTAAAAGGTCCAGCACAAGAGTAGGATTAATGTAAATGTCTTTGCTTTTGATATCCTTACAACGCATTATGTGTTCTCGGGGAAGCCTGGTGATCTTGACACCTTGCACAGATTGAGACCTTTTGGTTCACTGAGAATGAGAGCCACTTGATGTGACCACTAGCAAGACGAGAGAGTGTAGTCTGGGATCATCTGTCACACTTGAAGGGGTCTATTGCCCGCATACCAATGGTGTGTGGGAAGTACCCTCCACCCCACCAAATATAGATATTTTTTTACAAGTATAATTCCAAGAAGTAAGGTCGAATGAATGGAGTTGGAAGATTACAGTCCTCCTTTGCTAGTTTTCCCACCATTTCAAAACCGATCCATTGAAGATGGATGTCATGGTGCAGCGATATATGTTTCAGTTTGTGTAAGATGGAGACACTGATTTTGTCACCAACAATAAACCGTTTGTAAAGGTTTTGATGTGAACTACGACTATCGGAGATAATCCAAAGATCCCTGTAATTCTTTTTCGTTAGAATGGCCTTCAATCCTACATCAATGGCTATTAGTTCACTTATGAAAACTGAGCAGAAATATAGATTGCGTTTTTTTCAGAATTAAATTTCGTTTTGAAGAGTGATTTCTTCTCAAAACTCATAATTACTTCTCTCAGTCTCCAAAAAGTTATTTTTTATTTATTTATATTAATT
This sequence comes from Trichonephila inaurata madagascariensis, assembly GCA_019973955.1. NCBI lineage: Eukaryota > Metazoa > Arthropoda > Arachnida > Araneae > Nephilidae > Trichonephila > Trichonephila inaurata. The sequence goes on from BMAV01023883.1 coordinate 71,382, forward strand.
AGTCGTAAAAGATTTTTTTCTTCAAGGACTGTTTATAATGAGGAAATTAATGAGAAAATTTTAGCGATTATAAACATGCGATAATTATTACACTTACAATTTGAAGTTACAATTTTCGGTTGTAATATCTTCAGACCCAAGATACACATATGTTTATCTTCAGTTTTCCCTTCGTATCTTATTAAGGAGTGAAAACAATCAATTGAGCCAAAGGGTATTTTTCATGCAAATTCATACTCTTCAGGTTTAACATCATATGATTATGCATATATTTTTTCTAGGATTTTCAACATACAAAGTAGCATTGACCGGCTCGACAAGGATTCCAAATAGTAAGTTAATTTTCAATTAATTAAAATGTTTGAGCTTCATGTTTTTTTTTATATAATATAGAGGTTATCTAAGAGAATCGATAGATTATATGATAATCCTACTTGGAACAGTTATAGTATTCTAATTAAAAGTAAATTTAAAAGTGCACATTTATGCACTATGGGTTTTATTCGGTTACAAATGTAAATAAGCCATTCAAACTGAAATATTCTGTGTAATGTTATTTTTTATGACGATTGTGTGCTTATTTTTCTGATTTCTAATTTAAAAAAAATTAGTTTTAAGTAAGAATAAATATATCATGATATTTACGTTCCGACAATAATTTAAAAAAGATAGGAATGCTTAAAATTTACACAGAACATTTTTTTTTTTTTTAAATTCTGGTCATCCTCATATTTCGTGGTAGTTCGAGATTGATTTGATGTTTAGTTTATTTATAAGTGACCATAAATTGAAATTTTTTCGTAAATCTTAGTTTTATTTATACACATATATTTTAAGGAATTTATAATAATCATTCTTATTCCGATTTAGATAAAATTAATTTTAGAGAAATAGAGGAAATGACGATGGTATTTCTGATGATTCAAATGAAGAGAATTCTGAAGATGTAGTTTTCCCACATGATGCTGATGCATTTGTTGAAGGTGAAGATGAAGAGAGTGTGAATAATACTACAAAAAGTAACACCATATATTACAATAAGTACCTGTTAAGTAAAAACTGTATATTTCCCTCGATTTATTACAGACAAATTTAGATTAACCTGCGATCACTCGCGCGGGGTGTTCTGTACACCCCAGCAACAAGAAAATCCTCCCAGATTTCTAAAAAGAATGTGCAGAACCACGATTTTTTCTGTAGCTGCACATTTTAGGTCATTGAACCTCCAGGCGTGATGCAATCCCTCTTTAAGGAACTATTGGAATGTAATGACATTGAAAAGTTTATCTGGAGGGCTGAGAACTCCCGCGAGAAGTTGAGAATTTGTATAGTCTTCTCTGAAAGATTGGAAAATGATTAAAATATTAGTTTTCTACTTTCTACTATCATTATCTCATTAATTATAAAGTATATTTATTACTGGCATATACGTTTTATACTGGTTTATGAAAAAATATAAAATTATGTGTTTTAGAATGAAAATTTTGTATGTTTAGTTTAAATTAATGTTAGTCTCATTTGTGTGCAATAAATTAAATAATTTTATTTGTATAATACAAAACACATTTTGTACTTTATAAATATGTATCATAATTACTTAATTTTTTATTTTTATAATTAAATACACATGTTAAAAGTTTGGGGTGTTCTCTACACCCCGCGAGTAACGAAGGTAGCAAAAACAGGCGCGAGTGAACTCGGGTTAAAATGTAGATATCGAAAATCTGAATGTATGTAGATCTAAAAGTCGTGTCGTTCTAAATGCAAAAATCTGACTTTGCTTACAAAAAATAGTTGTTTTGGAAAATTTCATTTAAAAATTTAATTATTATGCATTTCTTTCATTTTGGAAGATAATTATTAAAATGAATGTAATTGGAAAAAAAATATCCAACTTTTTTTCCCAACAAAACAAAACTACCTGTAAAAATTTAATTTTTTCTTCACATTTGTACTTTTATTAGAGGAAATAAACCACCAAAGTTGCTTTTCTCATTTAAAGTATGTGAAGTCTGAAAATGTTAAGGGATATATTGAACAGATACTTAAGGAAATTTACACTATTCTGACAAGTTTCATGAAAGGGAAAATACAAAGGGTTTATGTTGTCCAAAACTGAAATTTAATAGTATATGAGTTGTGCCCAGAGCTTAATCCAAACTGTGCGACACTGTACAAAATGGTAATTTCTAATAGCTGAAATATAAATTTAGGTTACCGGTGGGTTATGACAGGTATGTTGAAAGTTTGCTTATGCTCTCCAGAGTTATGAATTTGGTGAAGTGCCAAACCGAGATATTATGCACAGTCATCTGAACAATATGTGTAAGTGAAAATTTCCTGTCTAATCTCAGTGTGCCTGTTTACATAACAACAATAATTACATGACACATAAAACTTGCAGCTAACGTATATTTTAGTGTATAAGACGTGAAATTTTGAAACTCTTTTGAAAGTTAAAATAAGAGGATCAATTTATATATAAATTCGCTAATCTCGTAAGAAACGTAGTTTAGGAAATTCGGCATTTTTTAAAACATTTTCCGTTAGCCATACATAGTTTTATTTTGTGTAAATTCTTTAAAGTTATTGTCAGAATCTGAGTTTTCAAATTGATCTTAAAATTTACATTCACTGATTGGGATGTCTGAACGCATAAATTCCTTATGTGGCAAGATTTTATTTCAGGCCATGAAACATGGGTCAACGATTATTTGCTGTACTCAAATTTCTCTACCTGCGTGTTTTCTAAGAAAATTGGTGCTGAAATTAAGATTAGCACCGATGATGTACAAGGTAACAAATAAAGAGCAAAAATGTGTTTCCTTCTGTTAGGATTTCCAGAAATAAAACTATCATCGTTGACGTACTACTTTACAGTAAATTAATTCCAAAATTGCCCATCTATTTTACCCACTTAGCAATATGCCTGAGATTGAAGTTTTTTAAATTTTTTTTTTGGGGGGGGGCTTATACAAAATTTTAAATTTTAGGTAAACTTTTGAAGAAAAAACAATATTTCGGCTTCAACAGGGATCTGCTTACAATCAGAAATATATATTCAGTACTTATATTTATTACTTGAGAATCATTTAATAATATTTTTTCAGTTACTTTCGTTTTCCTTTTTTTCCCCTGAGAATCCTTTAATAAAAATAATTTTCTTGTAATAGGCTATAACTTTCATTGATAAAACTGATGTAATTATTCCAAACCACACATAAATTTATAAATGCAAGAATATTATCTGAATATTTTGTATATTGCAATATAATCCCTTGCATCAGTGTTTATCAAACTGTGGCGAGCCCCTTGGGTGGTGTGATCACCCAATGATGGGGGCACGGTCGAAAAAAAGAGATTTAAAAATATTATAAATTTTCTGAAAAGAAGAAAAACAAAATACATTCTGATCACAAGAAAAATAAAATACATTCTGATCATAAGAGAATAAAATGTACATTTACTGATATAATGTATCACACTATTGCCCAATGTATTTGATTATTAATTTAACAATCTTGAGTTTAAAAAAAAAGTTTAATAATTACCTGTGATTCCATGGGCTTGTCATATATAAAATTATGTACAATATGTAATACTTATTTTGATAATTAGTTCGGTTTATAATTAAAGTCGTATTGTACCTTTATCGTCAATCTACATTATTATTGAATTCAATACTTTGTTATTGTGTGGAGGGAAGGAGGGGGGAGGTGCGATTGAAATTATGATTGAAAATTGGGTCGCAAATACTGAAAGTTTGAGAGGTACAGCCTTGCGTACCGTGTAACAACTAGTGGATAAAGTGAATGTACAGTGCAAAATACCATATCAACCTCATGCAGATACACGGCTTATTTAGGTCTACAACCAGTGTAATCAGCACGAGAAAAATTATATGGTAGATTTTCTTTTATTTGGATTGTATAAAATTACAAAAGTTAAATTACAAATATTTGAAAAAGTAGAAAAACTAAAACTCTAAAATTACAAATACTTGTAAAATTGTTTGAAATGTTCCTTGCAACAAAAAGCTTTTACACATGCGTTACATAAATGTATTGCTATTTTTGTTTCATTTCTTTATCTTCATCACAAATAGTTAAATCCATATCATAGTCTCTGCCGTATTCATCGGTTTCTTGTAAATATTCTTATTCATTTTTAATTTAATTGAAAGCCAATGACGATGTCATATTGGCAAGAAAAAGTAAAAATGAAAAACATAAATAGTTGTACAAACATTAGAAAGCGAAATGAAACACAAACGAGCGTGGACCTTAGCGTCAAAAGAAAAAATTAAATGTTCATCGTAACGTCAAAGTCAGTATTCCCAGGAATCCTAGATTTCTGGGAATACTAAAAAGCGAGTCTGGTACGCAAAGGATTAGCAGACAAGTGTAAAAAGGTGCTGCTGCAAAATTATTACAGCAAATAAAAATATGAAGGAAGACAATCATCTATCATGTGATCTATAATTTCTCCAAAAATTTATCAAGAGAAGAAGAATTAACAACATATCACATGCAAAAAAAGGAGTATATCACTATTATACACCCAAGCCTTGAAGCTGTTCAATGCTCTATTGTTCTGTCTGTGCCAAGCAAGTGCTTAAACGGCTGGAAAACAAAATTCATTTCCCTTCAAAATCAATGCCACTTTCTCGTCAATCGAGTGCATAAGCGCTCCTCGATAATACTATAATCGCTTGATGTATGAGCTTTTAAAATCTCTCATAAAGATATCTTCCTTTCTCATGTACAAGCATAAAAAAATCTCTGTTTCGTCCTGCTACTCTTCCTTCCCAATTTCCTCAGCAATTTATTTCGATTTTATGATTACGGATGTGCTTCATCTATGACGGTGCTGTCAATTTTTTGCTCCTCCAAGTTTTTTTATTAACTTTTTTTGTAGCTCTTCTTGAGGAAATGACGTTTCTAATGTCATTTATAAGAAATGATCGTTGGGGCAGGCGACGTCTTTTGTATCATTTTTTTTCCTATATTAGGTTTCTTTTTTTCCCCCCCCCTCTTTTTCCTTCCTTCGTAATTTTCTTCCCCCTATTCCAGTGACGGGTCAATTACTCTAAGATATCTCCCCAAAACGTTTTATCTTGATTCCCGTACGCCTTTGGGCCTTTTACTTACCCCCATCGACGAAAGCAAGTTCCTGAAAGTTAAGGTGGGACCACCCCAACTGGAAAAAAGGGAACTGGGATGAATTTTCTGTTTAAATCTAGGTTGCGGGACATACAGTTCCATTTTTCAATCGGTTTCGAGATATCTGTGAAATCATCGAGCCTTTGTAATTGATAATACTTACAAGATTGATGAAATTTTGGGAACAATTTGATGACGGGGAGAATTATCCGAATTATTTGAGGCAGGAAAGCGACAGGAAAAACCGCTAATAAAGGAACCGATATCAATTTATTTTCGGAAACAACTATTTATTTCTACATGGAAAGAAATGTCCGTATTTGTTTATTATACAATAATATGTCTTTAAAATTATTAAATTTTTTTCCGAATTATTCCATTGACTAGAAATTAATAATATAAATTTTCACGAATTTCCTAATAGTGGATTTCTGGAAACTTTCAATTAAGTACAGTTTATTAACCCCTCAATTAATACCTCCTTAAGGAAACTTTTTTATTAGTGATTAAACTTAAGTAGTCATTGGTAACACAGAGAACACATATAAGCATATTGCCTTGCGACGGGCTCACGCGTCTTTTCTTTAACATAACCTCTGGGTTCTTTGGTGGCCAAGATTAATGGCAACACTTTTCCAACCAAAACCCAAGAAGCGAAATGTGGACAAGACATGCAAATAAGATAGCTTTTAGAAGAACAGAAGTTTCAGTAAGTGAAATGGCAATTTGGGGAAAGTTTTGTGTGAAAGAGATTAGAGGGAATTGACAGCCTATCGTGAAGTTACCTGGAAAAATCAGCCATTAATACAAGGTGCATACCATTGCACGCGCGCCCAGACGTTCCATATAAAAATCGAATCCAAGTTTGGATTAAGGTAGGACTGATTTTTTGATATTTGGACTTGTAATATTATTAGAAGTAAGAGTAGGTGGAATATAATTATAACTTAGAGAAAGTTGTCTAAATTACGCGATTCGGTTTAACTATCATTGTGTGTGTGTGTTCATTATAGATTCTCATTTATTTAAATTTACCTAAATTGTTAGACATTTATGTTCTATTCTTAATAAAGACATATTAAGAATCTAAAATTTCTATTCCTTTTGCCAACCCTACACCTCAAGCTCACGCCGACAATCAAAGATACGGTCACCAAAGGGGGGGGGGCGGTATCACAGCCTTCTGTGTTTAAACTTCAAGAAAGAAATGTGGGGAAATAAAATTCATGCTGTCAGATTTTTCCTTAAAGTTATAAAGAATCTAACACAATTAGAGTCACTATTTTTTATTTTTGTGTTAACTTTCTAGTATATACATATGTATGTATGATTGAAATATTTCTTATGCCTTAAAATTAAAATGTTCTATATTTTACAAATCCACTCTAATGTGTGTGAGTAAAATCCCTCTCTAAATCCGACTTAAAGATAGATATTATGAAAATACATTAATTATTTTCAAAGAGTTAATGTCCAAGATATATATATATTTTTACTTGAACAGAAAATCTTTTATTGTTAAAGTAAACTAAAATTTTTCTTTTAATCAAATATTTGCTGAGTATAACCGTAAGCAGTTTCTGCGGAATTAAGAGACATCTACGATGAAAACTTAATACAAAAATTAAATACAAAAATGTTACTTTAAAATAATTTGAAAAAAGTTAAAGCATCATTTTCTTTTTGTAATCGTTTTCTATAAGAATACTTTCCCATATAATTTTAAAATAAATGATGTGTGCGCTGAACTTTTAAGCCACCATAAAATCTTTTTTATTTCTGTTTAACTTTTTAAACTGCTTAACACTTAAAAAGACAATTATATAAATTTAAATGCATTTCATAGTATCTCTTCTTATTTTTCTTTTTTAATTAATAAGCAAATTGAAAAGATCCTTTCAAAAATTTGTGTTTTTAAGGATTTAACAATTTATCAGAATGATAGAATGAAATTATTACACACCAAGCACAAATTTTCCAGAATTGACAAAAAGGTGAGCTTATTATAAAAGGAACTAGTGGTTATAGAATTCTTTATAAACGATATATTTCAAAAGCAATATTATTATTCTTTCTTTGATTATAAATACGCATTCTTTTTTTTGTATGAGTACATAAGGTATTAAAATATTTATATGTAAATTACTTATGTAGAATATATTTACGTAATATATATGTTTATATGATACTTGGGTACTATTACAATGATGACAACGTTTAAGATATTAAGATACCTCGCCAAGTTAGCAACCCTGTTTTTCTTTGTGTCGTACGCGCTGAATTGGAAACAATGTGCTTCCTTTCGTATAATGTCGCCAATATCGTTGCGATAACATGAAAGTCACGTTTATACAACATATAACACCATTTACTATACAAGGCTAAGAAAACTATTGTCCTGAGATCAGTTTACTTTTCTTAAAATTCTCTAAGCAAACAAAAGGAGAGGGTTCGCCTTTTTTTCACAATCAATGCTCTTATACTTTAATTTCACTTAGTAGCTCTTAGTTGTCATCACTAATATAAACCAAAATATTGGCAACTTTCTTGTCAATTAACCTCATTCAGATTTTGGATTTTAATCCTTTTGACACATTTTTGTGCTTAAATGTTCATTCTACTGAATCAAGAAATAAATGCCATGTTTCGGTTCTTCTTATCTTTTGATCTCCTACATAAGAATAATCTTTCATTCCCATTTAAAACGGGCTGCATGAGTAATATTTAAATAACGAAAATAAAACTTTACGGAAAAAAATAAGCATGTGAATTTAACTTGGAAAAAAAATCTAACAAAAAAAAAAGGGTGCCTAATTTTTTTTAAAATTTAAAACTAAGGTCGTGTCGCTGACCCACGCACAATTGTCGAGTGGAGCAGGTTAATGTCGACTGACCGTAACGCACCCGAATCTGACGCTTGATTTAAATTCACTCTTTAGCAAAATGCTCCTAAAGAAGTTTTCACTTCAATATTTAAATTAATTTTTTTTAATATTACAATTAAAAATGTTTAGTAAACTATTAAATAACGCTGCTTAATAAAGACCATTAAGTAAAAAAGAAAATCTATGCACTTCTGTAGACACGTTCGGTTTTAAAGTTAAATTAAATAAGGAACTACCATTTTCATGTACGAAACGACCTCTTTAAGTAAATAGTTCTAGTATAAAAATGTAATAATACTGTTTTTTAGCCTAACGCCAGCCCTTGCATTTTAAATGTTTAGGGTTCTTTTATTTTTTGATTATACATCATAACACGAACTAGTAAAACAACTGTTTTAAAATCATAAATGTAAAAACATCTAAAAATGGTAAGATATTTTTAGAGGGAAAATGCACGTAAATGTACTAAAATTTCATTTTATATTTTTCAGGAAAAAAAGTACGAAAAAAAAACACTACAAATATAGATTACTTTTAAGACGACCTAACCTAAATCTTGCTCTAAAAAATTGAAGAAAAAAATAATTACATTAGTTTTGCGTAAACATTATATTTTCCCCACACACTGCGAGTGATGTTATTTATTTATCATAATTTTATTTTTACCAGTTCTTTCCAGCACACCAAACATACTTTTTTTCTCTCTCTACCATTTTTAGTGCACTATGCATTAGATTAATGTCAGGAGAAAGATTGCATTACTGTAACGCGTTTTTGAGTTGGAGCACGGAAATGTTACTGTTTTGCTTCTGATTTATGTCTCATGTTTTATTTAAACATTCCTCACTAAGCAAATAAATAACATGGATTTTCAACATATTTTATTTTTTAACAGTTTCCTTTAAAAATTAATTTACTTTGTAGGCCATCAAAATTAATTCTATTTTACTTTTGATAGTGCGAATTCTTCAATATAATACTTTTTATCCAATATTTACTTCTAATTGAGAGGATAGTTACTTATAATTTAGGCAAGTCAAAACACGGATATTGTTTCTTGTTACATGCAATTTTGTGTGTGTGTGTGTGCTTATAAATTGACGAATCCCCTTTTAAAATTGATTAATTTTCTAAATTAATAAATAAATGATTCAAATAGTTTCTGTTTGCTGCAAGTTTGTAATAAATACTACAGCTCGTGTACTTGAATGCACGAATTGATGGTTACTCTTTAATAATATAATGCAAAAAAAAGTATTTTTACGCTATATATATATATATATATATATATATATATATATATTTGATTTTGTATGCGAAGACTTTATGTGTATTGTACTTTCCAATATACTATCATATTATACATTGCATAGTAATAGGTAAGCAACTGGCCACAAAAGTAAAATGATATGGTATTTTGGCACATGAAACTAATTCTTCTTTTTACTTATAGTCCCCTGGTTCATATAGCAAGAATTTATGTAAATTGAACTTTTTCTTGTTATACAGAATATCTATTTCAAATGAAGCTTACTGTATACCATGTAAATATCTTACTTAAATAAGTAATTAAATAACCAAATTACTGGAGTAATCAACTATTCTAACCACTCCCTGTGCGTCTCACATTATTGGTCTAATTTACAGCATATGTATATATTTACCGTAACCCCAGCATGTTTGTCTTGCAAATAGCAATTATTAAGCCACTCAAACACATCTGTGACTAAGACGAAAATTAGTTGGACACCGTAAATACCACGAAAGATTCATATCGTGGGTGATCTTCAGAGAAAATGAAAGAGATGATTGATTACCGGCAGTGTTGACCCGGACTTGCATATCAGCGACAAATATTTGGACTCGTCCCAATCATCGATGCAGAGATTTCCAAGGGAGTGAGAATCGATTTTGATCATTAAGCAACGGACCCACAAGTGGTACATAAATCATTATCAAAGTCTGCTAGAATTCATCGTCATCAAATTACGATGTACTTCCCCCTGGCCCTAGGGCCCATCGGGTTTAATCAAATGAACCTTATTGAAACCCGGATTTGCTCTTCCTCTAAGGATGTAATTTGGACAATCTCGACAACACATGTCCCTGCTGTTGTTAATTATTAGAGGAAGCTCCTAAATCCCAATCAGCTCTACTGTGTCAAATTAGTCATAATCGGTGAGAGAAGGGAAGCGTGATTATGTTGACACTTTCTAAGGCTTACGTGATAGGGGATTAGGGGGGCTTAAAAGTAAATTCTCTAGGCATAAATGTATCTTCTCAAGCCGAATATCTTTTTCCGTGGTATAAAAAAATTCTTTTCTTCATTTAACCCTATATGAGATCATTTTTTTCGAAGTACCCTGTTAAAATATATTTCAGATTTATATTGATTTATAAGAAAGTCATTTAAATAGCTACCTAAAATGAATTTAATTTTTAAGACGATTTTTTCAATTCCTACTATTAGCTGGCACTCTCTATGTATTTATTTATTTATCTTGGTGGAATTTTCAATCGTTAATAAAATACGTTTTAAAGCGCTGAATTGAACAGAAATTTTACATCATAAATGAGTTAATAAATATATAATGCGTAGTTAATAAAAATGAGTCGTAAAATTTGAATTTAATGCAGAAAGTATAGGAAAGACAAATATTTTTAAGAACGGATTAGTTAAAAATTTGTATACTGAACAATTGGAAAATCTTCAAACCATAAGGTGAATGTAAAATTTTAATTCTCAACACTTAAAAATGAAAGGAAAGCACAATAGTTTGTACCATGGAAATATTATAACCAAATTAATGTATTAGGCTTATTTGTAGGTGGAAAACAAGTTGAATATTTAGACCACGGTGATTTATCAATGAGTAGGAACGGTTGTATAATTCGTAAATGAGAATTGGTCCACATTAGACCGCCAGGAGGTAGGCCCCTTGTATTATTAAAACTAAACAAATTGCGTTTTATGATATTGAAATACCCGCGATATTTGTACATATTTATGCAAACGAAAAGAAGCATCCAAGATCCTTTGTCAATGTTTTGAAGTTCTGTTTAGTACTCAAAATGTGTAATAAACAACACTGTTTGTGTTTTTATCGGTGTTGCATACAGTTATGTAAATAAAAGGGTTACATAACTTATAGCGTTATAGTAGAGAGATCAAAGATAACTATATGACCGTGTTCTTTCTTTAAACGATGAATAGATAATATTTCTCATTGCTTATATGCTACACGAATGCTACTTTGAGATAAGTGAAATGCTTTGTACCTAAAGATTGTGCACTTAATGTAATTCCCTTTTTTTTATATAAAATTCTCATTAATGCTGTGAATAAAAGGCTGTATCTAGATATTTCGTCTTATTTTCTGCCTCTGGCATGAGTGTAATGTGTTATAAACTAGACTCCTTATCATCTTTTTCTCGAACTTGAAGTTCCTCTTTGGCACACTTTAATTTACTACATATAATACAGCAAATAACATGATACGAGTTTTCTTGATGAGATAAAAAAAGTCTAAAAAAAAGATTGCCTTTGATCTTCTAAAAATATGTTAAACCTTAAGTGAATGAAGGATAAAAAAAATAATTAGATTTATATTCCTTTTCTCAATGAAGTTTATTTATCAGACCAATATGTTTAAGGAAAACATGCTTTATGATTTAATTATAAGTCAGATTTTTCTTTAAGGTAATGTAAGTGGATTACTATCTCACAAATAAGTTTTTATGAACAATTTCCACATTGCTGTCTAAATTTGTTGGAAATAGAATGTTTTGAAATGCTGTTCCGAGTTATATGAATGCAATCAAAACAATTTAAGTTAATTTAATAATAATTGTGTCTAGACGGATTCAGTATAAATAGGCAATCAAATTTAATAGAAGTTCTGATTAATCTTATTTAATACAGGATTAATCAAGACCATGATCAAAAGAGAAAGAAAAAAAAAAAAAAAAAACAAAAAAAAAAAAAAAAAAAACATAAGTAATGAAATAAAATTGTTCATATATATTTCTCAAAATACAAAATGGATACTAGACTTCGTATGCCTTAGACATCATCTCATTTGATTAGTAAAGGATTCTGATTAAAATATATTTCTTAGTTAGTAATATTATCATAGTTATTTTCTATGATAAAACGCTGAATTATTTCTTTTATCAGTTTTCTAAGGATGTACAGAAACGGAAAATGTGAAATCCAGATATAGTTACTTTTAAAAACATTGCAACTCTTTGCTTAAGAATGCCTTGTGTAACTAATTACTTCGGCAATGTACTTACATTGTTTTAATTGTTAATTAAATTCGCTTATATCTGTTCCCATAAATAAAAGGTGGCCGCGGTAGCCGAGTGGTATAGGTATCGGACCGTGGCTTGCCTTGTCACGAGTTCGAGCCCAGTACCACTAAAGACCCACAGCGATGCACGTTAAATCTGTCGAGAGCTGAAACGTCCTCCCGTTGGTGTGGTGTGGTAGTTAGGAGAGGGGGGTGCCAGCTCAGGTGTCGTCCACGTCACTTGACCATGGTTCAAAATTACGTGGCCCGTCGCCAAAAGCCCTCGTGTAGCTGAACAGTGCGACGTTAATATTCATTCAATCAATCAACCCATAAATAAAAAAAGAACAATCCCCCAAACAACCATACTCAAATTAATTAGAAAACATTTATCAATAATACTCCAATTCAAACTTTCCTAGTAAAATTCTTAATTTATCATTAATAATTAAAACAATATATAATCATATTTTAAAAGTTGAAGGAAATCTTGTTAGATACAAGTGGCCAAGGTTGTCAGTGGTCAAGTCATGGTACCGAGTCTTGATGCCAATGAATACCCATCGTGTAGATTAGCTTATGCTGGTTAAATACGCGTCGAAACTCAAGGTCTCGAAGATGGCCTACATGGAATTAAGGGGAGTGCTGTGTCGCCTCATGTTTCGTCCTATTCACTTGTGTCGAGGCTCAAAATTACAAGATCCGTCACAAGTAATGCAAGCGTTGCTTCTTTAGAGTGATTGCTAATTAAAAGTAAAATCAGTTATTTGAAAGAAATTCTAGAATATAGACAGAATTACAGCTGACGGAACTAATTTAATATCGGAATGCTACGCTCCAAGCCCTGATAGGAGAGATTAGAAAGTCGCACAACAAAACATTCGTTGTCGAATGATATGGAACTCACGCTAAATTTATTGAAATATATTTTAAATAAAGAATAATATATATAATGAAAAAAACAATATCAATGTAATATAATAATTATTGTATATAATTATTTTATAGCATACATAAATTAATTATATACCTTGAAATCCGAACACGCACAAAACAAATAATAAAAAACTATAAATAAATAAATTCCTACTTAGATCAACAAAGAAAACTTTCAAATCACAACATTAAGTGATAATTAATTTTATTAAGTATTGTACTGTCATCCAAAACAATCGTGTATATAAAATTTCAATTCAAAAGAATGATTTTAAACGTAAGAAAAAACCTTTTCAAGTTTTGACACAAGTTGCCAAAATGGTTGCTGAGTCGCCAAAAATGATGCCAATGTGGCTCTCTATTTGTAATTCTTTAAATAATTAGTTTTAATCAATTAAGTTTTATTAATTATAATTAAATTATTGTATTATCATCCAAAATAATCATGTATATAAAATTTCTGCTCAGTTTAACACCTTAAAATGTATTTTATATTAACGATTGAAAATTCCTCTAAGATAAATAAATAAGTAAATAAGTATATAGAGAGTGCGAGCTAATAATAGGACTTGAAAAAAAAAATCGAAATGGGCGCGTTATACGCCAGGTGTACAAAGGAGAGATTTAAAAATAAAAAAATAAAAAGTTGAGCATAGAAAAAAAATAGTCTTCTACATAGATCGGTATATACTGTATATTTAAAAGAAATACCATTCCTTATGGGCTTAAAACTCTATAGTTCTAGAAATAAACTATTTATTCAGAAGCTTGGGATGATACTTCGAATAAATGATTTCAAATCATCACAATGTACATTTCAGGTTTCTTCGTAAAAAAGAGAGTGCACTTTAAACGGCGAATATATCTCAAAATTATAAAAAACAGCTTAAAAGTATAGGTGAGCGTTATACAACAGATTTTTCGGTAATATGTATTAAAATTAATCAATAATGACTATCAATTTTGAGAACCATTAACGCAATATTCAAAAAACTAAAAATTCTTTTAATGAAAGTAATAGCAAAATAAAATGGAAAGGCGCAATTTGCAGTAATAATTAAAAGCACAGCCCTCATATTCTTTAAAAATTACCCTGGTACTCTATCACCAATGAAAATAGAAATATTTAAATTTGAAAATAGCAGAAAATAGAATAGAAGACTAAATGTTGATTGCATTAAAAATGGTTTAATTTTTAAGGAAATCAAATTAAAATCATCTGAAATTAATAAGGTTGCAACAGAAAAAATAAAAAAATAATAGAAAAAACATTAAGTTAATCCCTACTTTGAATGGATGAATAGAAAGTATTTTATTAACGATTGAAAATTGGAATATGATATATATATATATATATAGGGAGAGAGTGAGCTAATAGTACGAATTGAAAAAAGAGCATGATTCGTCTGCATTATTGTAACAAGGCACACCCAGTTTGGCTGAAAAACAGGTTTTGGAAGCAGACTTTTGTTTTTGTTTTAACAGTTACATTCTTACAACAATAGAGATGAAACTAAGATGGCGTCAAAAACCGATAATTAATTTAATAGAATTTCATTAATGAATTACTATTTGAAAAAAAACTGTATTAACATCAAGTGTCATCCTCTACAAGTTTAATAAAATTTATTTGAACGTGATTGGATGAATAGAAAGTACATTATTAACGATTGGAAATTTGATCCAGATAAATATATAAATATATAGAGAGAGTAAGCTTATAGTAGGAATTGTGTGTGAAAAGAAATAACTATAGCATACGTTATACCCATGATAACCACAT
The DNA here is from genome assembly GCA_019973955.1 of Trichonephila inaurata madagascariensis. Classification (NCBI taxonomy): domain Eukaryota; kingdom Metazoa; phylum Arthropoda; class Arachnida; order Araneae; family Nephilidae; genus Trichonephila; species Trichonephila inaurata. The sequence goes on from BMAV01023883.1 coordinate 86,440, forward strand.
TACCACACGGTAAAAAATATCAAGGTAATCATATTGTAACGTTATCGGCCATCAGGGTGAACATAAACAACAAGCTGGCAAGTAGCACTTAAAAAAGCTTATGATCCAAAAGTGCACTTTTAAAAAATCTTAAGCTTATAAGCTAATAAAGATCGTAATATACACTTATAATTTACTGACAGATAAATTCTTCATTTTCAGATCCTTAATATTAATTTCATTATTACAAGATTAATTAAAAAGATTGAAATTTGTCTTATGCTTTTAAGTATTATCAGATCCATGATCGCAATATACAGACATATCAATTACTTATTTTGTAATTCATTTGTTATATTTTAATGTAAGATATGATTCAAACTTGAAAAAAATATCAGTAAAAAATGTATCAACATTTAGAAATATAGCAAGCTAAAACTATCAAAGTAACAATTAACATTTGTGTTGATAGTTTTAATCATTCGGTGATGTTTAATCTAAGATTGCAGTTGATCCACAGCATAAATGCTAAAGGTTAATTTAAAGAAAAAATAACTATTGATTCGTTTTTGTGTGTACTCCAAATATGTTTCTTACTATGCAACCAGACTTATGAGAAAAATAATATCGACAATAAAAACTCAATATATAATAAATACGTATAAAAAAGTCACAAATCCTAAATAAAGGTAAAGTAAATTAAATTTTTTCTGTATAATTTTTTTAAAAAAAAATTAAATTATTTACTGAATTAATAAAATAAGACATTTTAAAATGAAATGGAATGATCAAATTGAAAAATGTCTCATGGTGCAGTTTCATAGAAAACATATAAACCTCAGTTGTAAGGATCCAAATATACATACATAATAAAAACTTTCAGATATCTTATAAGGGAAACAAACGATTTTATGGGAATCAGATAATTAGATTTTTACTGTGGAAAACTAAAAAGAAGGTGAACTTAATTTATTTTATGAGCATCTGGGTATTTTACGAACTTTTAATTAAAGAAAAATTGGCAAAGATTGCAAGCAGAGAGTAAAGAAAGGTAAACAAAGTAATATACTTAAACTTCGTTCGTTGAATTTAATTATGTATTTTTTTATCCTCTCATTTCAGAAGACATACATATTGAATTTAGCGTGCCTCATTATATTCCTTTTCAATTATTCTTTCTACATGTAAAATGATTTTTTTTCTTTCTTATAGCTGTTTGGTTGAAAAAAATTTACTTAGTCCAAAAAATATTGCGTTTATTTTTCAAATATTAAAGAAGCATTTGTTTGTGTGTGTGCATGTTTAACACACTGTCTGAGAGCTCTGCACAATATGTTCTAATCAAAATGTTTTTGAAAATATTTGTAATGGTTAAACACTAATTTACCAGTTTTCGAAATAATTATTAATTACATTAATCCATGATCTATTGTGTTTCTTTTTCAAATATTAAAGAAGCATTCGCCCTATTAAAGCTATCTCAGAGTTCTGCACAGTATGTTCTAATCAAAATGTTTTTGAAAACATTTGTAATGGTTAAACACTAATTTACCAGTTTTCGAAATAAGTATTAATTACATTAATCCATGATCTATTGTGTTTCTTTTTCAAATATTGAAGAAGCAAGCATTCGCCCGATTAATGCTGTCTCAGAGTTCTGCATAATATGTTCTAATCAAAATGTATTTGTAAACATTTGTAATGGGGGGTTAAACACTATTTTACCAATTTTCAAAATAAGTATAAATTACTGAAGTTCATGATTTATTGCGTTTCTTTTTCAAATATTAAAGAAGTATTTACAAATTTAAAGCTGAAAGAGAGATCTGCACAATATGTTCGACTGGAAATGTTTTTAAAACATTTATAACGGTTAAAAACTATTTTACCTGTTTTCAAAGTAAGGTTTAAAAAATGATTCTAACTTTGGAACTTAAAAATATATTCTTTATTATTATTTTGCATTTGAATATTTGTTGGGTTCAATATTTAATTTGAACATTAAGAATGGACTTTTACTGTAATTGAAGTTTGATTTATTTTATAACCCCGATATACCACAGGAGGAAGCCGTTATAGCATGTATGCATACCCTATTGATCCTTACTTTAAGAGTATAAACTATAATTTTGCGAGTAATAAGTAAGACGAAAGCATTCAATATATTTTTTTGCATTCTAATACCTCAGTTAAGAACAATACTATTCTTTTTGAAGTTGTACAATAGTTTCTGCAGTTTTAAGTTCAAATTAAATGTTTCATTGTTTAAAATAATCAGCTTAGTGATTAAATTACTTTAGAACTCTGAGAATTCTCCTTAAGTTATATCACTCTAGAAAATTAAGTCACGTAATGCAAACGCAGCCCATTAAACCAAATAAATGTCTGTGAACTTCTTACACGGCACTATTAGCCAGAATTATTTATATACATATAATGTTAAAAAATTTCATAAAATTGCGAAATTACTTTTTGCTCTGTTTTTGAAATCATAAAAATTTCAATTTCTTAAAAAACTATTATAAAAGTTACCAAAATATTTTTTTTATTCTTTTTTTTTTGTTTATTACATAAATAAATGGTATAACTCGCGATAATGTTCTTATATCGAATAGTTGTTGTTTATTTTTATATATAACTTCCAAACAACTTGTCAATTTTACAAAATTTAGCCGTCTACGTGGCATAGTTCATTTGGGAGGGCCTTTTACGCAAACGTTTGTGGGCTCGTTCTCAGACCTAGTCGATGGATTTCCATGGCGCGAAAAATTTACAGCATTTATGCCGTATGATTATGTGACATGTTAAACATCCCTAGAGTGTCTCTTTGGATTGGGAGCTCTCAGCAGAATTAAATTCCTAGAACGGTTTCGTATCATCAGAGCTCTGGCAAAGAAACATACGTGTCGAAATTAAATTATTGCCATTGATATCTACCTATAATGTGGCACACTAAAAAGTAATACGAGCTCCAGGGAATGTACCAGATCTGTAATAGTTGTTAGTCCACAGCTTCGTTTGAAAGAAAAAGAAAAACATTAATATTTATCTTAAATGCTGGAAACATTTTAAAATTTAAAAAAAAAAAAAAATCATTAATCTGCAAACACTATATTATTTTTTTTCTTCGAACTTCTTTTGTTAATATGGAATGAATATATATATATATAATCTCGGTTGCTCATATGTCCTTCATTGAGTGATTTTTCTACTGTCTATGTGTTTTTCGAATGTGATTGTTGGATGTTATCTCTTGTTTGTAGAGAATAGTACTATATATATATATATACAAAACAGTCTGAAAGAACCACTATTATTTCTGAAATTATGTTATAGTAAAAAAGTTTTTAATCTGTTTTTTTTTTTTTTTTTTCATTTTCTCAAGAATATTATACCGAATTGTCAGAAAATTCGACTGGAAAATTTTATACTAAATAGAATGATAAGAAAAAAAATTATTTTGTACATATAATCTGTTTTACCTAGGGCTTTGGTTATTTTTTACCTTTTTTCCTACCCTCAAATTACCCGGAAATATCGTGTATTTAACAATAATTTCCAAAATCCTCAAAAACGGATGAACATTTGGAATAATATAAAAATGGTTTTAAATTATAGTGAATTATGTTTATTTGACATAAAAATTAATTATTTTCAATACTTCGTCCAGTTTTACTACAATTGATTTTTGTTAACTTTTTTTTTTGTTGTTGTTGAGTCCACAATAACTACAATCTTGTTCAAACCGTAGAGGTTAAACATGATATTTTGTCTCTTTAGGTCAGTGTTTCTCAAACTTTCAATATCTTGAACCCAATTTCAATCGTAATTTTCATCATGCTCCTTTCATATAACAATGTATTGAATTCAATGATAACGTACTTTAACGCTCAAACTACAATACGACTTTATATATATATATATATATATATATATATATATATATATATAAACCTTACAAATTATATCATATATAAGTGTTAAGTTATTTATATAATTTTGTATATGTCAGACCTATGGGTTCACTGGTAATAATTAAACTTATTCTTTAGTATTGTTAATATTAATTATACAATACATTGTGAAGAACTGATGCATTATACGTGTATTTTATTTTTTCTTAGGTCTGAATGCATTTTGTTTTGCTTCTTTTCTGAAATGAATATATATATATATATATATATATATACACAGGTAGCTATAGAACCTAAGTATAACTATTCAAGATAGGAAATATTAGGCACATTAGAACAATAACTAACTCCTGGCCTTAGGAAACAAGATTGCAGGTGTAAACAAGTTTTAAGGCTAGCCAACCTTCACCTGCAATTTGCCTAAGCCACTGAGCCAAAGGGAAAGGAAGGAATAATATTAAAAGAAATTTAAATATTGCAAATAAAATCACTATATACTAATAAAATATAACGTTAAAATTATTGCCTACTAGTATTCACAGTATAGATTTAAATTCGATGCAAAAGGTAGATAGTAAGACTTACTTCGTGAGTGTATCAACTGGTTATGTTTCCCACCAAACACATCAGAGGAAAACAGTACCGCATAAAGTTAAAAATTATTATAGAATAATATAAAGTCTATATATATATGCATGTTTAAAAACATCATAAATATATATTGATATAATATATTTATATATATATATATATTTAACCCCACTTTTATATAAATTATTTTATAATCAATTTATTTTATAATAAGTCAGTAATGTTCATAACACTGCATTGTCTATTTTATATGTACAATCTCGATTACTCGTATGTCCTTCATTGTGTGATTTTCCTACCGTCTATGTGTTTGTCGAATGTTATTGTTTGGATGTTATCTCTTGTTTGTAGAGTTAGCCTATATATATATATATGAATATAATGTTTAATATTATATTTTATTTTCTACTTTTCGATATGCTCACCCCCTGTTGGGTTGTCAAGCCACCCCCACAAAAGGAAGGACACAGTTTGAGAAACGCTGCCTTAGGTGGATGACTTTTTCTCTACTTTTTCTTCAAAAATTAAAGGTCTATTATCCTTTGTTTCCATTTTCTCTTCTTGTTGCACATATTTGGAAAGTGATACGACTTTTTCACTGTAAATGTCTTACCATAATTCTTTTAGATTGTCAATTTGATAGACGTGAAATATCGTCTGTAACTTCTACAACATCGTGCTTCATATGGCAAAATTTAGTTTAATTAAACTATTCATTCTCTCATGAATTTATTGGGCTAGAACACATTTAATCTTCATTTTATTGGTTCCATTCTCTCACAACTCCTTCAGCAATTAGCACCAAATTTCAATTTTTATTGGCTTCAAGCTTATTACAATTACATTCAGAGTTTCGTCTTCTACATAAGCCCAAAATTGATTTTCTTTAACATCAAGTAATGCTTTTGAAATTTTTGATTTTATCAATAAAAATCATCCAGGTATTTTCAACAAATCATACCAACGTATTTTTCAGTCTAAACAAACTATATGTTACAGCCAAACTCCGTATTGACGTATTTAGTTTTTGTTAAGTGACATTCTTGTGACGTATTTTCTGAATGAGTTTACATCATCTCTAATCTCTTATATAGTTTCACTTACAATAGTCAGTTTTTTGCTGCATAAGCATTACTAAGCGTACCCTACCTGATCTTATACCTCCTTTAAAATTTAAAGTTAACGCTTTGTCCAAATCTTCATTTCGCTTTCCTCTTTCAGTAATGCCTTATTGGCCGGGATAGCCTATTTGCCATGTTCATTGACAAGTGATAATCGTTGTCATGTCACAAGCTTGACATTCTTATGTCACTAGAGACACGTTATGAGAGATACTAATTTGTGTTAAATCTGTCGTGGCTCAAAGTTTTCATGTTGAAGCCGTGTGGGAGTTTAGAGAAGTGGGTGCTAGTTCAGATTTGTTCCCATCTCTTGATTTTGATTCCAAATTATGAGATACATTGAATTCAAAATTTTACTTCCCTGCATTCTCTGTGAAATCTCTTAATAGAATTATTAATTTTAATCAATCTCTCAAGGGCCTAACAAGTGAGAGGTTTACACAGACGGATATAATATGAGGTCAGCATTTTTTATCAAGGGTCTCTTTAAGGGGACCTATTCTCTCTAATTAAATACCTACAATACTGCTTTCTAAGCGGAAATTTCTGCAATTGGATTATTCGTCCTGTAAATCGTTGCTATAAATGTTTAAATTATACTTACATTGACAGTTTCTCATCCATTCTTTTCCTTATAAGTCCTAACAATAAATTTGTGTATATGTAATTTAATAAAGAATCAACTCTTTATGTACCGCTAATTTTATAATATTTTCTGGTTATTTTCTCTCATATAATAATAATAATTTTTAATGATATTGCAGATCATTATTCTACTACTAGTGAAGTAGATGTAAGTGTTTGCATCCCTTTCCACTCTAATGTCAGGAAAATCCTCCAAAGCAAGAACTATTAACTGAAGACTGATTGAGTTGGTGGCCAAACTTTAATTCAGGCTTACGAGTCAAATTCTCCTTTTCTAAACCCAGTTTAGATATTAATCCCCATTCCAGTTACGTCACTCGACTCTTAACAAACGATGGCCCATTTGTTTCTTATTTGCATCGCTTTAAATTAAAAGTTACTCCCAATTTTATCTGCGTTTCTGTTGGGGACGCTGCTGACCATTATGTGTTAGCATGTACTCTAACTAAGGATTTTCATTTGTGATCTCCCCATCTCAAAATGCTATAAAAAACTGAATTCAATATATATATATATATATATATATATATATATATATATGTACATATATATAAATTCTTCCGTTCACTCTAAATTAAAATTGCCTCTACAATCCGGTATCAAATTCCTTATATGGATTTGGATCGACACTCGTGTGCTCTTAAGTGCTTCTCCCCCTCAATGTTTCCCTTTTTTTCGTATGGTGCATTTATATTGTATGATTTATTACCTTTGATATCTTAGCAGGAATTCTTGGAAAAATGTGTGTTTGTGTTTTTTTTATTCCCATACCCTTAATGTTTTTTATTATTATTATTGTTTTCTGCTTCGCTTGTGTGTACCTAGGAAAGTATTACTTTTACATTTCCTTTTTTTTACCTTTAATATTTGTGATATGTAAATTTAATGTAAGCTACCGTGAAAAATGTAAATTAAGATTTTGTTTAATAAAGACTGAACGTGGGGGTAATGGTATCCCGGGGGATTGTTTTGTAGCACTAAACCCCTTTAGGGTAGACTCTAGTCACTTGGTCATACCGCCAAAAGCCTTCGTGTCGCTTAAAGTTGGACATTAATAAAAATCAAATCAGCAATATTTTCCTCGTGAGTTATTTTTTCTTTCTAAACAATACTTTCTGACTAATCCGCTTGTTCTTTCAAGGGACATCACACATGGCAAGGTATATAGAAAGTGTATATAGCAAAGGTGTGATACTCATAACTCATTTTTCAAAATTTAACCATCATATTAGTACCAAGATTAATACACGCAAGTATGTATTTTACAATTTTTGACTCTTTTATAGGCAACCTTTACTTACAAAAAATAATTTTCCGTAAATTATTCGCAAACACTTATTTTTCCTGAATTAAATAGTTTACTTTTATTTAAACCAGGGGTACTCAACCTTTTTTCCTGCTGGGCCATATGCATATGTCAGCTATTTCACGCGGGCTGCATCATAAGGATAAAGGGGGAGGGAGAGGGTGTTTAAGTGAGGAAAATCGATCAAAATATTTAAACTCCTATTTTGATTTTTTTAAATACTACTTTTTATATTTTTTACTTTTGTCAAAACTGAACTAGAATCATATAAGAAACACTCTTTCAATTTCTGCATCAGTAAACGGTTTCATAGGATTACCAATAATGTAAAAAACTTCATATAATGTTTTTGTTACCGCTGTGACATTACCAGTGACAAAGCACTTAGTGCCTTTTGCAAAGATTATTTAAGAAAGCCTATTTATTTCTTCTTGAAAGAGATCTTCGAGGAAAATTGTCATTTACTGATTCCTGTTAACAAGTATTTTTTTTTTTAAATTCTCCACTTTCATGACAAGTCAAACAATTACTGATCCCTGTTTGATTTTCACTACAAAATAGTCAACCACCCAATCGTCTTGAAACGATATATTTTCTTCCAATATTTTTCGCTAGTAAGTTATGAAAGATAGTTAAAAAAATTAGTTCCACCAATAAAACTGTCACTATATCCCACTGATGTTTGTTATCACTAACCGTAACTGTTACAAATAAAAAGAGAATATCAGTTCGCACACGTACGACATCGACATTAAAACGCAAAATTGATATATTTGATTTCTTTACACCAGATTTTTAATATATTATTCTTAAATAAGTGAATATATTTCAAAGCAATGGATACTGACCGGGCAACTTAAAAAAGGCTCGGTGGGTCGCAGTTTGAGTATCGCTGATTTAACCTGCGATCACTCGCGCGGGTTGTTCTGTACACCCCAGCAACAAGAAAAGCCTCCTACAATTCTAAAAATAATGCGCAGAGCCACGACTTTTTCTGTAGCTGCCCATTTTAGGTCATTGAACCTTCAGACCTGATGTAATCAATCTCGCTAGGACGATTGGAATGTAACAACCTTCAAAAGTTTATTTGGGGTGCTGAGAACACCCCGCGTGTGATTGAGTTATGTTTTCGTACTCGAAGCATCTACGGAAGAATACGTTTTACTCTTTCCGTTTACATTTTTTTTCAAATATATTAATATGCACGAATATTTTATTTAAAATTTCAATAAATGCGGTATAAAAATAATATAATTCTATAAAATATTTGTAAAATACAATTTTTTTAAAAAAAAATTTCAAAACGTTTTCTAGAAATTATGACAAAAACTCCATGAGAAAGGGAGAAATAGCGACTTTGTCGTCTATTAGATACTGTATCAAAAGATTGACAAAATGAACTAAGTGAATTCGATAACTGCGTGATTTCGTAACCAAAGTTGGAGAGATGAAACTTGAAATCCATAAATTTTTATAATACAGGTGGTGTGTTGATACCACTGATGAAATGTGCAGTATATATATTATGTATCGCGAATATGTAACCTTTGGCCATTGTGCGAATATTTTATCATATACTTAATACTGCAGGAATTAATGCTTCCTTTGTCTATCATTCGGTTCTTCCTGAAAATAAATTAGACATTCAATATTATTAGAGGAGATTAGGATGGATCTTGTGCAGCCACAGTGGGATATGAGATCGGATTTCCCAAACCTTAACAAAACACTCAAAAGAAGCTTTACTGACACAGAATATATTAAAAAGAGCATTAATCCCCCTAAAAAAGGGGTGTTGCACTGCTTGTCCACGGGTGAAAGATATAAAAATTATTTGTTTTTGTCTTCAATGTAAGAAAAATATGTGCTTAAAGCATATGAATACAGTCTGCTCTGAATGTTTGAAAAATGATTAAATTGTTATTTTTCTACTTTTTACTATCCTTATTAATTATAAAGTATATTTATTACTGATATATACGTTTTACTTGTGGTTTATGAAAAAATACAAAATTGTGTACTTCAAAATGAAAATTTTGTAGGTTTAGTTTAAATTAATGCTAGTCTCATTTGAATGCAATAAATTTAACAATTTTGTTTGTATAATACAAAAAACCTCTTATACTTCATAAATATGTATCATAATTGAGACTTAAAAAATTTTTCTTATTTAAATACACGTGTTAAGAGTTTGGGGTGTTCTCTACACCCCGCGAGTGACGACGGTAGAAAAACAGGCGCGAGTGACCGCGGGTTAAACGAACATTTTGAATCAAATATATTTTATTTTTAAGGAATTTTTGCTCTTCACGTATGTAGCTACAACGTGGTCATGTGTTTAAATCTGATGAAATTTCATTTGTAACATACAGTTTAATTGAATAATATTCGTTACATCCTTAGTGGGTTTTTTGATTTCCCAAGATTTTTTTTATTTCCCTGAAATTCGTACAAAATTACAATACCCAGAAATACAAATCAGTTTACAATCTTTTGGGAATCTGAGATGCCGGAAAAAAAATCTTTATTTTTATCTCAATGCTGCAAAAAGAAAAATAGGTAGCAAACACAAATGCCCTGCACAATTAAATATTTAAATAAAATATAAGAGACTGATCGCTCGGATGAATTAGCAAATTCTGTGATTAAAATTTGTATGTTTACTTTTCATCATGTAAAATATAAAATTATTGAATTATATAAATAGTTTTTTGGCCTCGCAATTAATAATTAAATTCTAATTACATCCCAATTTATTTAATTTGAAAAGTCTCGAAATGACAATGTAGAAAAAATAAATTCCAATCTCTTTTTGTAAGCTGTCGGTAAAAAAAAGATTTATCTAATTAATTTTAATTTTGAGATGATTATTTTTTATTATCTGCTTTTATTTCATGTAATTAGTATATTTATTGTATAATTAATTGCTTTGATTAAATGCAAATGTATTTTCTATCTGTGTCTACTAATCCCAGAGTACATAGAGAACCACCACAAAGTTTGTCTTCAAACATGGATATAATTTTGTGAATATGAATTTAACTATTGATTGAAGTTTAAACCATGCTGGAAATTATTGATTCACTAGACAATTGGAAAAAAAAAATGGGAAATTACATTATAAAAAATAATGAATGATACGTTCCAGATTACGGCTACTTTGATTGGTAAAATGTAAAATGAATCATTAATTTCAATTTTTTTTATTTCTTTTATATTAATGAAAAACTAATATTTAATTCTTGAATGTCGTATTTCAAAAAGCACTTTTTATTTGATTCACTGTAACTTATGATATGAGTATTGGATATTCATTTGTTGTACTCTGTTTTATACATTTTTTTAAAAAGTGCGTATTAATCCACGGTCACTCGTGCCCGTTTTTTCTACCGTCGTTACCCGCGGGGTGTAGAGAACACCCCAAACTTTTAACACGTGTATTTAATTATGAAAATAAAATTAAGTCATTATGATACATATTTATAAAGTACAAGATGTTTCTTGTGTTATATAAATAAAATTATTAAATTTATTGCATACAAATGAAACTAACATTAATTTAATAAAATTAATAATAATTAAGTTTAAACTAAACATACAAAATTTTCTTTTTAAAACACATAATTTTATATTTTTTCATAAACCAGTATAAAACGTATATACCAGTAATAAATATAATTTACAATTAATGAGATAATGATAGTAGAAAGTATAGAAAAACAATATTTTAATCATTTTCCAAACAGTCAGAGTAGACTAGATACAAATGCTTAACTTCTCGCGGGAGTTCTACGCCCCCCGATAAACTTTTGAAGGTCATTACATTCCAATCGTTCAAGAAAGAGGGATTGTATCAGACCTGAAGGTTCAATGATCTAAAATGTGCAGCTACAGAAAAAATCGTGGTTCTGCGCATTTTTTTTAGAATCCTGGGAGGATTTTCTTGTTGCTGGGGTGTATAGAACACCCCGTGCGAGTGATCGCGGGTTAAATAAGTCTTTATTAAAATATTTTCTTTAACCTTTGTAGTAATATAGCAAACTCTTACCCAAAATAAACTAATGGATTTAGGTATGGGATAAGGTAAAACTCAAAAGTATCTTTTTCGAAAACAACGAGATTTGAAGATAATTCCTCTAAGCAACTACAGTTGTTGTCCATTTGCATATAGAGTTCTTCTTTTGTAATCTTTGATCATATCAATATATATATATTTTTTTTCATTTTGAGATTTTTTTAAAAAATGCTCAGTGGCAGATTCAAGCAATTCAAAAAATTACGCTAATATTCTTAAGTTAACGAATAAAATTACCTTAATGTTATATTTATACAGTTTTTATTTAAAAATAAATTTGATGAATTACTGCAAATAAGAATAAAAAGAACTATCTTTAGGCTATCGTTTGATATAAATCATGAATATTTTACTGAAGAAAATGCGATGACAATACCTTTTTTTTTTTTATCGTGAACGTCAAAACATTAGAAATTTTTTCCTCAACTTATTTTAAAGAGAAACAAGTAATATAAAAAGAAGAAAAAAAGTCAATTCATACTTAGGTTAACTATGGAAAATTTATTTAGTTAATTTTTATTAAATAGTTACGATTAATATAAATGTGTCTAAACATGTGACTGAGAGCCACAGTATTAAGTGACAAAATGGAAAGCGATTTTTCTTGCATTTTTCCCTTTTCCTTTCTGTATAGGGTGTCAAACGATTTTTTTGTTTGTTACTATTTATTCATAAATTAAATTTAATTATTCTAATAAAGTAGTATAGTAAAAATAAATCACATTCTCAGAAAGTATTCCATCCCAGATGGAATTCAAAACCATCAAAACCATTTGTTTTTGAAGTCCAACGCGCTATCCATTGAACCTACAGAGACACAACGAACGATTTTCCTTTCTATATATACTGTTGAACTATTTTTTGTTTTGTTTGTTACTATTTATACAATTTTCAATTCAATTAATGAATTAATATTTGAAAAATTGTATTAATGTCAAGTGTCATCCACTACAAATCTAAAAAAATGTATTTGAATTTGAAGAGTGGGCCGCGGTAGCCTAGTGGTCAAGGATCGTGGCTGGCAAGTCACGAGTTAAAGCCCAGTACCACTAAAGACCCGCCGTGTAGGGAGGCGATGCACGTTAAGGCGATATGGTACCATCTTTAAAAAAATTTTTATTTTTAATATTTGATATTTTGTTTTAATTGCATTTTATAAAGGTTAATATTTAATAATAATTCCATACAAAAAAATTTTAATTTGTTGCAAAATGTTTGTAAAATTTAAAGTTTTTAAATTTTTTTAAACATTTTTTAAACCCCTAAGGCTTTTTTAAATATGTTTCTTTTCTTTCAAACTTTTTTTTCCAAGTACACTATAATATACTACATAAAACTGTGCATGGGTTTTTTTCTGCTACAGGTTTTTAATTTTTTAGTAATTTTTTTATAGTTAAACTTACAAAAATTCTCGAAAAAACATTAATTTTGATTTTGAAATTTTTTAGGAAAAGTACTAAACATGTTAGAGCTAATTCAATGCACAGTTTTACAAAACATACATTTCAGAACATGTATAAAAAGTTTCAAACCCTTACTTCAATTATCAAAAAAGCCTTAGGGTTTTGAATAACAGTGAATGTACAAAAATTCAACATGGAGAAAAATGAGTTTAAAGTTTTCATTTCTTAAATAGCATGATAAAAAATTCCTCCAATAATCTGAAACTTTTATGTAATGTTAATTAGTTTGTTTCAAACTGCTTACCACAATTTTTTAAAAAAATTTACAAGAATAAAAGAATATACTTGTATAATGAATATATAAACAAAAAGGTCAATATTTCATAAAACATTATCTTAATAATTTTTAAAAAAATTACACACATATTTTAGAGTTTATTTCATGCACAGTTCTATACTACTATAATAAACAACATGTACACAAATATTCATACTCTTTTTTTCCATAATTTTAAAAGCCTTAAAATATTTACAAAATCCATAGGCTCTTCCAAAATTTACTCGCAAAGAAGCATTTTTGCAAGTATTATATAGAGTATTTTTAAAAAGATTTTTTAATGCATTTTTATCAATACTGATGTATGTTGGAGATCTGGATATACCAGTATATTTTTCATCCAAACGAGAAAATGTATTGCATTCTTCAAGTTTTGCACACCTCAAGTTAGTGTTTTGAGAAACTTCTGAAATTGTCTTAGCATCTGAAAACCACCTCTTCAAAGCTTTCGTTGTGGCAGATTTAGTACGTTTTTTAGGCCTAGGCATGTTAACTTTTAAACTTTTTGGAGAAATCACCAAATTCCTTGTCGTAAAGCAACTTTTCTTACTCTTCAGAACACAGAGTACAAAAATATAGTTAAATTTGTAGGAACAGAACTTCAAAGAAAACGCAGTAGAATAACTCTCATATAATCAAAACAAAACAATTATTTCATTTCAGTTTAAGCACTAATGAGCGTGGAGTAAAAAAAAAAATTAGTTCCTTATTTATCAGGCTCTTTTCTAGCACACGATCTGAAAAGTAGGCGTGGCAGCTTTGTTTAGTCTACTGACATGCAGCAAAAATGGATAAATAACTGAATAAAAAATATAGATACAACTCTGAAATTTTGCAGACACATTAAGAAGGATTAAAAGCATCATATAAGCCAATAAAAAAAATCGATAGTTTGATGATTTTTAGGGTACCATATCGCCTTAAATCGGTCGAGAACTCAAACATCCTCCCGTTGGTGGGGTGTAGTAGTTAGGAGAGGGTGGTGCCAGCTCAGGTGTCATCCTCGTCACTTGAGCATGGTTCAAAATTACGAGGTTTGTCACTAAAAGCTAAAAATTAGCTGAACAGTGCGACGTTAATATTCATTCATTCGCTCACTTGAACTTGAATAGTTGAATAGAAAGTAATCTATTAACGATTGAAAATTTGAACAAGATATATATATATATATATATAGAGAGAGAGAGAGAGAGAGAGAGAGAGAGAGAGCGAGTGAATTAATAGAAGGAATTTAAAAAAAGCCATTCTCACACAAACATCGTCATGAATTAAATTTTTTATTGTGCTTATAAAACACAAGATTTTAAACCGCACAATTGAATAAAACCTTTTTACTTGATTGCTTATATTGTATTACTGTTCACTGTTTTCTGAAAGCGGGCAGTAAGAACTAAGATATTTGACTCAAAATATTTTGAAAGTTGTTTTAAATACATCAGCAATTATTCTTCTACGAAGCCAAAAAAAAAAAACTTTTTTTGCCTTTTCAACGCCATATCAGCTCAAATCCATACACTGACATTATCTCTCAACATTAGTTCTTTAGGATACCAACTAAATTCTGTGGTTCTTATCTCAGAGTAAAACAATGGTGCAAGAAAACAATTTTCCTTCTTCTTCAGTTCACTGCCCTTCCTCGCGAACAAAAAAGTGGCTAAAAGAAGAAGAGGAACAGCCTAGATATCCTTCTTCTGTTTATGGATGAGAACTCATGGAGGCTACGAAAAGAAAGTAATATATGGCTTTCGACAGATAAGGTATAGCCGTGATTGATGGGGTTTTCTTTTCAACTATACAGAAATTGTCTTTTAGGTGAAGCGAAGAGAATGAAACTGAATATTTAGGTTAAAGTCACTTCCTTTTCTTCTCAGTGGAAGAAGGGGTGGAAACACAAGTTGAAACACTTACCTAAACTTTTACGCTGAATGTAAACGATTTCACAATCCACGTTTCTTGAGATTAATACTACTGCATAACTTGCTTATCATAGTAATAATTATCTGTAGTTTTTTTTTTTTTTTTTAGTCTAAATCCAATTTTTGAATGAACGATTCTTTGAATTCTGTCCTTTTTTGTGTAAACATGTTATACAAAATTATCTCATAAGGTTTTATAAGTTTGCTTACTATTGTAAATTGATACCTTTTGTATACCGTTTAAGTCAGTGCTTCTCAAGCTTCCAATTTTTGGGATCCAATTTTCAATCATAATTTCCATGTCCCTCCTCCATACAATAACAATGTATTAGGCCGTGGGTAGCCTAGTAGTTAGAGCACCGGATTCCAGACCAGAAGGCCTCGGTTCGATGCCCGTACCGCCAAATACCCTCCGAGTACATACGGAGTACCTGCTCGTTAAATCAGTTGATCCGAAAGGGGCTTAATCACGAGTGCAGGGGACTGGAGAAAATTTCCCTCCGCTTCAGTTCCATACCTAAATTGTGGAGGTGGAGATAGATGGTGGTGCCATCTATCGTAATGTTCTACCGCCCCTTCGGGAATTTCACCGAGCTAAATCGTACTGTCACCTGTATGGTGCTGAAGGCTAAGGTCAACGACAGGCGTACATCTAGCCCATTGCCACGATGAATTTTACGGGCCTCGACCTGACTATGTAAGACAGGTGGCATGAGCATCAACATTGTATTGAATTCAATAATGTACCTAGACGCTAAAGTTACAATACGACTTTAATTATAAACCTCGTTCAAGTTATAAAGTTAAGTATTAAGATTTTGTATTGTTATATTTTGTATATGACAAACCCATGGGAGTCACCAGTAGCGCACACAAACATTTTTCAAGGGGGGGGGGTCCAGAGTCGAAAGTCCACCATTTTCGTACCACGCTCCAATAGGCCGACCAACATATTCTTTTGATTTCGTCGATTTTCAGGAACAAAAACAATACGAAATTAATTAATGAAGAAATAATTAGCATTAATTCATAAAATTAATTTTAAATAACAAATACATAATTAAATTTTACGTAATATATATACATAAGATTATAACTAATCGAAAATAAAAAGGGCTATGGGGGTGTCCGGACATTTAGGACAACCCCCCTTGTGTGCGCTGCTGGGAGTCACTAGTAATTATTAAATTTGTTCCTAATTACTTATTGATAAATTATAATTATCAGTATATTATACAGTACTGATACATTTATAAGTATATTATATCATTGCAAATGTGTATTTTTTGTTATCTTAAAATGTTTTAGTTTTGATTTCTTTCTATAAATTATTAATTTTTTAAGTAATCTTTGATTTTCGACTTTTCTATATTCTAGCACCCCCTTCTAGGGGGCGCACCCTACAGAATGGAATTACGAAGGATTTTTTTTAACTAAAATTATATGTTCATAAACCATTTTTACTATTACAAATTGTAGCCCATGCGGTATAGTGATTAAGGACGTTGACTGCTGTAAAGTAAGGCCTGGGTTTGAATCCCGGAGAACACATGGATGTTTGTAAGCGTATAATGCCTTCGCGGCATGGGAATACTATAAATAGCCGTTGAGTCGCAAGTTCTCTCATGAGGTTTGTGAAGGCAAAAAGAGGTGGGAGCCCCTGACCACCCCCAGGTGAACTTTCTCAAAATTGGGGTGGTAACGAGCCAAATCGTACTGTCACCTGTATGGTGCTCAAAGCTAAGACTAATGCCAGGCATCACTTAACCCTTTGTCATGATGATCATTTTGGGTCTCGATCTGACATTTGCCGATCAGGTGGCATCAGTAATAACAGCTATTACAAATTAATATTCGAAACAAAAGCATATTTTAGAATTTAATTTTTATAGTATTATTATCTAAAATAAAGGGGATAATTCTCTTTCTGATTTGTATATAAAGTGTTGTTATCTACTTGAACCCAAAGTTTGTTAATTCCTGTTATTCATAATACATAATTTGATGATATTAATTTTTTACACATTCCCTCCTGAAAATGTCAGAAAATGCACAAATATTGTGCTGCTTTTTTATTTCAATCACGGAATAATTATTCCTTTATATATTGCGGTAATTATATTGAGGAAGGAAAACTAGTATGTGATACAATTTTATCGGCCGGTGGTGCTTTTTCAAAAAACCATTGAAATTTGCCAGGAAGTAATTTTGACTTACCAGAGGTTAAATTCAAGAATTTTAAGTAGTTGTGCAAACTAATCTAGTGACAATTCCGGAATTACACTCACACATTCTGAGGTGTCTGGGTGAGCGTATAGTTGGAACTGTTTCATTTACTAAGTATGATCATCAAAAATAAATTCCCCTTTTCAAAAAAGAATATAATTGAAACTCATTCATAAATTCATGGTTTAAAGTACAAATGTATGTCTTAAAAATAATAGAACAGATACATCCATGTGTGTATTTTAACCCTTCATCGAATTGTCGTAAGAGTGAATGCTTTACATATATTTCCTTCCAAGTCAATTGACTTTTTATATGTCTGCTTATATTTTGAAGAATATTTAAAGGTCTTCAAACCAATTTTTATCCATTCTTTCCTTTGTAGGATTTACACAAAAAATACATGCCTATACTTATTTATTTTATTATACTTTATATTATTTTGTTATACTCTATATGTATATATAATGTGTGTGTTACAATATTTATTTAATATAAATAACCAGTAAGAACCTCAATCACTAGTAATCCCAAGACAATATTCAGCCGGACTCTCTTCTGTTTGTAGTTCAGAAAATTGTATATATATATATATATATATATATATATATATGCATAGAGAGAGATAGATTATACAGATAGAGATAGATATATATAGATATAGATATGCATATACAAAAAGAGAGAGAGGGGGGGGGGAGAAACTAAAAGCTAAAAAAATATGCCTTCTTTCTGATCTGTTGAAACATTTTTCTTAAAGAAAAAAATTCTAGAAACAGAGGATTGAAAATTTATTATATTTGAAAATTAATATTTATCCATAACTTTTCACAACTTTTGAAATATGAACTCAAAATATTATTCCACCCATGAATATTAGATAGAAAAACAGAATTTTTTTTTCATCTTATAAAATCCAATTTAAAAGGTGATGGGGCTTAGAAGTTTGTGGAATATATTATGAAGTTGTAGTGAATTTCCGCATGTTTTCTAATTAACCTCTAAGGAGATATATCGTATTTACTTGATTTGAGAAATGCTGCCTTGTGCAGGAACTAGTATATGCAGATTAAGATTGCAATTTAGATCGGAAGTAAGAAAGCAGAGAATAATGATATTTTAATTGTTAGGAGATGAGTTTACGATTGTAAGATGCGATAATAAATTGAAGATTATACGTTGTTATGATTGGAATCAGGGAGTTAGATTTAAGTTTTAGAGTCGTCTAAGTTCAGTTGGTGTCCGGAGTTGTTCCAGCATTAGAACATTCATATCTGGGATTCAAATTAATCCTTTAAGAGTTAAGGGAAGAATTATTATTTTTAGTTTTGGCTTGCGATTTATATTGTGATTCATTTACTCACATTATTATTTACATTTTGAGGTATTTTGATTATATTAAATAAATAATAATAAATAAAAAACCTAAATATTAAAATGTTTTTGTTGATTTTTCTTTTCACCGTATTAATGTGAGCTCCGGTTCGTTTCAATGGTGTTTCCCTGGACATTTTCACCCCTGAATTAGGAACTGCTGCAAAATTAAGTGGTTTTTCCGGGGAAAAAAATCTTAGTT
The DNA here is from genome assembly GCA_019973955.1 of Trichonephila inaurata madagascariensis. NCBI lineage: Eukaryota > Metazoa > Arthropoda > Arachnida > Araneae > Nephilidae > Trichonephila > Trichonephila inaurata. The sequence continues at coordinate 105,529 of BMAV01023883.1, forward strand.
GAGGAAAGAATGTGGTCGCAGATATGTTGTCGAAGAAGTCGAGCGAGAATAAGGCTGAATCCCATATTTCTTGTGGATTATCGGATCTTTGGTATTGTCCTCGAAGGAGTAGTTGATTCAGGAACAAATCAAAGATTTGGATTATAACACAGTAAAGCTTACATAAATACAGAGATTTACAAGAATTGGTCAGAAAATTTTAAGTTAATTGATGCAATTATTTTTATGCTTAAAATATCTCACATCAGAATGAATTAAGACTATATATACATGTGAATCACACATTAAGGATCATAATTTTACAAAAGAAAAAAAAAAATATGTCAATCTAATGTTTAGACATTATGGAAAATGAAAGTAATTATTTAAAGTTAAGATTTTCATTATTTCCTTAAAGAAATCGCTAAAGAGATATTTCATAGTTATATTATTGTTAAAACATAACCAATTCTTGAACTTAAATATATATATATATATATATATATATATATATTGCTACCATTTTTACAAATCTATACTTATTGTTCTAGTGTCCTCAAATTAAAACGAATACTTAATCTAATTTGAGTTCTTTTTTTTTCTCTTAAGAATAAGTAACCAAATTATGTTCAGAATACGCTAGCACATTCTGCAATAGCATGTTTTTATTCATTGAATTTACCTCGGAAAAAATTGATTAAGGATAATAGTTAAAAAAAGTAATATTTAAAGTCATGGAAATCTTGTTTTATTATTGCATCTTTTTCAAAAGTAGGATTCTTTTAATTAAGAACGCCAATGCCACTTTTTCGAACAATTCTTTCTACTTCTAAAGGTTAATTATATTCAAATTTATTTTCAAAATTTACCATTGCAGGATTTATTTTTAATATTATTTTTTTATGAAATCAAAGGAGAATTTTGATAGTACCACAAAAGAGATTTGTTAGACACAAGCTAATCCCAAGTAATTAAGTACTTTTATGTTTTAGAATGTACCTCGTCTTTTCGCAATGTGTAAAAAATAGAGCTCTAGGTATTTATTTCATTTAAGAACTAGAATACAAACCTTCGATGTAAAACAAGGATAAGTTTTCGAACTGCAGTTAAGGTAATTAAAATTTCTTGGTTTTTTTTTAAACCATATATTTAAAGTGATGTCGTGAAAAAGAACATCAGAAGAAAATTAATGATAAACTGTCAGATTAATTACTTTAAATCTCTTTGACTTAGATATTACTGCCAAACAGTTGCTATTTCTCACTTTTTTTAAAGAAAAAATTTGTAAATTAGTAATTATGGATTAAAAGAGACTAGGCATATATGTATATTAGCAAGATTCTTAGGAATTTAATTTATTGAAAATAATGCAAAGTAGTAGTGCGTGAAATTCATTAAAGAAAAGTCTTACGATACTTAAAGTTGCTTATTATTTTTTTGTGCTATTCCATTTTTAAAAATCCATGAAAAATGAAAAAATGATAATAAAGATGTGTGCCTAGCAAGAAAGGATTCACAAAAGAGAGGGATTTTTTTCGAGGTAAAAATAACTTTATTTAAAAAAATAATGTCACTAGTAGAGGGCGCTGGCAATTTGAAAGACAAAACTTGAGACAAAAACATGCTCCATTAAGGAAGGTATCCGACTACGTTCGGAACATGATTTTGCAAAAGCGTGTAAATGGATAATATTTATGATATTTAGTGTCACTTAGATTAGAAAATGTATATAAAATTGTTTTAAGAATATTATTACAATAAAAAAATTATTTAAGTACAATAATTTGACAAAAAATGAACATAGAATGACCCATGTTCAAAACATTCTCCTTTTATGAAAAATGCTTCTATTATAATAATATTTTGCCTGTATATAGTTCAGACCTCTGTACAGAGGCTGACCTAGAACTTTTGAAATGCATAACTCGGAAGACGATTTATCCATGTTTTACGAAAACAGAAAGGAGAAATTTTAAGAAAATACGCCGATAATTATTTCAAATGGTTGTAACTCTGAAAATAATGTGAATTTTTCAAAACTCATAATTGAGCCTCTGTACAGATGTCTGAATTATATATAGGCAAAATATTATTATAATACAAGCAGTTTTCACAAAGGGAGAACATTTTGAAAAAAGATTATTCTAAGTTAATTTTTTGCCGAAATATTGTATTTAAATCCATTTATTTTGTCAAATTCACCTTAAAATAATTTTGTATATGTATACTAATCTAAGTGACACTAAATATTATGAAAAATATCCATTTATGCGCTTTTTTAAAATCACTTTTCTGAAGGTAGTCGGATACCTTAATTTATAATTCCAATAGCGACTGTTCAGCATACCTCCAGAAGGTTGTCCAAAACAACTAATGCAGCCATGGGGTATTTCAACCTCAAAAATGCACTCTGTCCCAATCAAAGGTATTCAATAGGAAACGTTTTACTGGACTGGCATAGTGTGAAGGTGCGACCTTTTGTGCATGAAGCTTATTTCAGATAACACACCTCTTTGATTTAATGTGGACACAAATAAAAATATTTCTGCTGCTAAAAAATTCCGACTACATGATGAATTTGCTTGCAAATCGCACTACCTCATCATCATTTCATCCTACTTTATGAATTTTTAAAGTTTAAAGGAACTTTTGGCAGACCCGGTATATATTCTTTCAACAGAAAACTGCGTAAGAATATATTCTACTTTAAAAGGGGAAAAAATATTTAAAAAGAATATTTAATATTTTAAAGGATATTTCAAATAAAAAAGTTACTTTATACTATATTGGCTGCTTAGTATTATAAACCAAAGAAATTTCTTATCTTGAATAAATTATTTTATTGGAAAGTATAAGCTTTCTGATAAGAAAATATTTAAAAAAAATATTAAAATAATATTATATATTTCTTCCAATATTGCTTTATTTTTCTTTAAGATTGCACAAACTGAATCTTTTTTGAACACTTTATATATTCTAGGGATATTTTTGCAATAAAAAATCCTACATATAAAAATTGTTTTTAGCAGTAAGAGATGAGAAACCCAAGGTAGTTTTACTTTAACTTTAGAAATACTGAGGCAATTATATATATATATATATATATATATATATATATATATATATATATATATATATATATATATATATATATATATATATGTGTGTGTGTGTGTGTGTGTGTAAAATA
>BMAV01023883.1:110287-358326 GCA_019973955.1 Trichonephila inaurata madagascariensis
TTTTTTTTTTTAAAATATAAACCCCCCCCCCCCCCCCAACTCCCTTGAAAACACCTTCCTAAGCTGATCTTGACTCAGCAAAAGTAACATATGTTATAAATTTTGAGTAATGAACGCTTAAAATTTTTTTAAATAATTTGTATCCGAATATATAATACGTTAATATAACGCTGTAGTATTTATTTTATGTCCAAACTGTAATATTCGCAAGCAATGCCGTTCCTTACATTATACTGGCAATTCATTGGAAAAATAGCAAAAAAATGGCGATAGAGCCAAGTTGACATTATTTTTGGCGACCACGTTGGCTACTTGGCGATTGATTGAACTGGCAGTAGTTCATATGTTGCAGCGCTACCTGGTGTGGAGCTGCGGCAAAGAGGACACACAAAAACCTTCTCCACAAAAATATTTATACATGCCAATTTTCAAAGTGATTGTTGGAGTGAAGCGGTTTCAAAAAACAAACATCTATTTTTATATTTAGAGATTATTCAGAGTTCCAGAAAAAAAATAGGATTTATATAACAAAATCTTAATCTTTTAAAGAATTAAATATTCGATAGAAAAAATAGATGCCTTAATTTTTATGCATGAAAATAGTATAATGGTGTAGCTAATATAAATTTATCATATGCATTCTAATACACAATATGACATGCAAAACAATTTCGTATTAACTTGAAAGGTGGAGCTTGACTACATGAATGCAGTCTTTAAGATAAGCCTGTATCCATCAAACATCAGGCGGATACTCTTTTAAATAAGTTCATTCAGAATCTCAAGGCACACACACACATTGAAATTTATTTTGATTCAAACCTAGTATATATAAATATACAAAAATTCCCTGTTATCTAACAAAATATTTCTTCGCTTTCTGAAAACTCAGTGACATACAAATCAGTGTTCTACAAAATTAAGACTTTTATCTATAGAAGTAGAGCGCGTCAAAAAAGAAAATGATTTCGGCTGTTAATCACCATGTCTTCCTTCTATTGAAAGAAACAAATCCATTCAAGGAAAATTTTCTTCCCTTTTCTGTAACAGAATTTCTTAGACACTTATTAAAATATTCTTCCTTTCTCAGTGTCAAAAGATGCTGTCATTCAAAAGGATCTTCATTTGCCACAGAATTTGTAATAGCATCCGCGGAAAGAAACGACAATAGCGAACAAAGCAGAAGGGAAAGGAAGAAAGAATAAATACACAAGACGAAAAAAGAAGGCTTGTTGGAAATGGAATCAAAGATGCTGCTCTAAATAGAAATGGGAAGACATCTGAAATAGTTATTTTCCTTTGCAAAGGATTTTCGAACTGACCATTAATTATTTGCTTAGAAGTAAGGATGCCATAATGGTCCAGTAAGCACTCCGAGTTGGCGATGTATTCGCCTTTGGCTAGTGACGAAACATATAAAAATGTTTTTTGAAAGGATTTCTAGAGTAAGGGAATCTTGTTTAAAACAGAACATTATGAAAAACGGTTTTGTTCGCATATGTGTAACGGCTAGTTATTTTAAATACAGAAAATGAATTTATTTTCAGTACTATTTTATACAAAAAATTATACAAAAAATCAAACAAAAAATTATACAAAAAATTATATTTCTATAATATTAAAAAAAAGTAGGTTAAAGCTTCAAACCATTATGAATGCGGAATTTGATATCCCAAAAATACGAGTTCAAAACAAATTTCAATCTTCGAAAATAACAGTATACTCAAATTTCTAAAATATTATATTACTATTGTCTGTATGTATTAAAATCGAGAGAGAAAGACATAAAAATAGCGTTGCACTTAATTGTAAAATACATTAAGCCATCGATCTCAAACTGTGGGGTGCGCCCCCCTAAGTGGGCGTGATAACCCTTTGTGGGAGGCGCGAGGTTACAAAAAATCGAAAATAAAAGATTTTTTTTTAAAAAAAATATATTAATTTACTGAAAGGAAGCAAAGCACAAAATACATTCATACATTATAAAAAATCAAATACGCATTTACACGGATATAATACACTTATAAATGTAGACAGGAAAAGTAACGCAATATTTAAGTGAGTTAGTGAGTGATTGAATAACAACGTCGCACAATTCTGCTATTCGAAGATTTTTGGCGATGTACCCGTCATTTTAAACCACGGTCAAGCGCGACGAACGTACTGCTTAAAGTATATATAATTTACTTAAAAGATCTATTACTTAAAGTTAACATATACAAAATATTTAATACTTATCTTGATAATTTTTGCGGTTTACAATTAAGGTTCTATCGTATATTTAACGTCAAAGAATATCATTATTGCATTCAATGCATTGTTAATACGTATATGGGTGGGTGGTGAAATTTATTATAGAGAAAATAAGGTAGCAAATATTGAAAGTGTGAGAAGCACTAGTCCAGAGGTTCCCAAACCTTTTTGTCTCATAGACTTCTTGCCATGTTTTTCAGTTTCGGGTAGAACCCTGCTTACCTATATTCAATTTTTGCAAATTTATCAACTGAAATATCTTTTTGATAGCTTATACTACTACTTCAATTAAAAGAATTAAATTTCTAACTGTAGTAAAGTATAGCATTTAAAACTTAAGAAGCACATTTTAATGAATTAAATTAAAATAAGTTAATTCAAAACATAAAAAAAAAACTATTACATAAAAAAACTGAACAACAAACAAAATTTTTTTAATGAGAGGGATGAAACTAGTGCTTCAATAACGAATTTTTAATTTTTAATGTCAATCCTACAGGAGGAATAAGGTTTAATCCTAAATCTCCTTTGTTAATAAGTGTCCCCCCCCCCCCGTTTTTTTTTTTTGGTTTTTGAGATTGACAACCTCACTGAAAGATCATCTCACTAGGAAAATCAATTAAAAATATTGTCACGGTTTGCCATAATTCGTGAAAAATAACAGGCATGTCTTTTGAAAGCGAAAATGACTGACATCTCTTTCTAAACTTCATTTTAAGATAGTTAGGGCCTATTAGGATCAGTACCAATTAAAATATAACTTTTTTTTCAATATGCAACTGTAGTAATTCACTACTGTGGTATTACTATAAAAAAAAGCAATCTCAAACCTTGTTTCAATATCTGAGCAAAGGGCATTTAAATGTTGAACATAGGTTAAAACGCCCTGAAAGGTTGTCTGCGATAAATTGAGAAAATTCACGATGCCCAATAGTATACATATTTAACTTAATTCTAAAAAGAAATGATGAAATGGTCCTTGTCGTAATAAAGTTTATGCTGTCACCTACTAACGACAAACTACCATTAATGAATTTAGTAAATAAATTTGTTAAATTGGTAAAATTTGCTTTCCACTAGATCAGATTTTTCTTTAAAGATTAAACCCACCACCATTACACCTAACCTTATAGACACCCATTTGCATCTAATGGATCCCCAAATTATTTTTTCACTGGCATGAACTCCTTGCAGATCATCATAGATCCCTGGGGGTTTATATAGACCACTTTGGGAATCACTGCAATAGTCTACCGTCATCATTAAAGCACATAAAATTGCCCATCACTACAATCGTTTGACTAACGAAGTAAGTAAATTCACGTAAGAAAAGAGCAACATTAGAAAAAAGATTATGACGACCATACACTGGTCACATTTATTATACATAGACTCTGAAAAATAAATTAGTAACTCCTCAAAAGAAAGTGGTACTTAAAGTTTGAAAGTAGAATTATAATTACATTGGTTAAATTACCTCTACCATGTATCTCCAGTCAGCACTTTTAATAGAATAATAAAATTTAATTAATGCTGTAAAGTAGTCGTTATGTTAAAAAATAAAAGTCAGTCTATGTCAATAATGGTCAAAATAATTGTGTCTTACATCCAATGAGGATTTGGATTTGTAAAATTGTAAGATCGTCTAAGAAAAGGCGGTACTTTAAAAATAGAGGCGGAACAATGATTACATTGGTTAAGTTTATCGAAACTTTCGTCCAATCAGCGTTTTTGTTAGAATCAATGGAGCAATTAACTAAGTGAAGAAGGTGGAACTTTAAATGTAAAGGTCAAACTATGAGAGCATTGGTTGAAAAAGTTATGACTTACATCCAATCAGTGTCATTAAAATCTGATCAATACAATTTAATTGAATAAAGAAGGCAGTACTTTAAAAATAAAGTCAGTATCTGATGTTGAATACGATAATTGGGAAATAATTTGATAACGGGGGTAATAGTACCAAGTGCTGCTAGGCGTGATAAGGATCACGCCAAGCAGCACTTCTTGTTGCTGGAATGAAATCCAATATGGCGGCCTAGCGATAATTTAATGATACACAATAATTTAAAAGAATTGTTTTGAAATACATTGAAATGTATTTCAAATAAAAAAAAATATAGGAAGAGATTGAGAATAACCTAGATCAATCAATAAATAATGAATAATAATATTATGTGATAAAAAGTAACATGAACTAATAATAGTATTATAAGCAGCATATAATAATCTTATAATATTATTTTATCGTAATTATATACAATATTCATATAGTACGATTTTATAACGGTTATTTGAAATAATAATCATATAATATAATTAAATAGTAATTATTAAAAAGAATAATCGTCTAATTGTAAAAAAATAAAAATGCATAAGAGAACTTGTAATACATAACTATAAATAAACATAAGAATAGCTATAAATAAACAAAAGAAATAGTTATAAATAAATAAGATAATTATAAATAAATAAGATAATAATTATAATTAAATAATAATTATTATAAATAAATAACAAAATATGTAATAATAGTTATAAATAAATGCTAAAAGAAACAATTATAAATAACGAATATTGTATGATGATTACACATAGTAATAATTGCATTTTTTTTCATTATGAATAAAATAATTACAAAATGTATGTTAAAATTAATTTAGAATATCAATTACAAAGTAGTGAAAGCTGGCATTATGAAACTTGCACTGCAAGTTCCTTCAACGAGTATCATCGAACAAAGAACGTAAAAAAACATTTTTAAAACGAAAATAAACTATTTATAGCGATAATTAAAAGCACAACACTTATTCTTTTAAGAAAAAAAAATATTTTAGTACTCACTCATTTTAGAAATATCCATATTAGAAAGTTGCTCAGAATTAAACAGAAGACGCAAATAGAAAAATTAAACTGAAAATGGTTAAATTTTTAAAGATATCGTCTGAAATTAAAGGGTTATAGCGGGAAAAAACGAATAAAAGTTATTTCTAATATACGTTATCCCCATGGCAACCACATCGACATACGATAAAAATATTAAGCTAACCATATTGTAATATTATTGCCTATCTTGGCGAACATAAACAACAGCTTGGCGTTACTACCCCCGATATCAAATTAGCACGGATAATTGTGACCTGCCTCTCGTCAACGTTCTGTTGAGTAATTACAGCAACAGAATTATTAAATTATTGAGAGAAGGTGGTACTTAAAAAAAAGGAATAACTATTGTTGCATTGGTTACATTTACTGAGGCTTTCATCCAATCAGAGGTTACATTGAAATTTGAGCAGTAAAATTTGATGAGTATTCTAAAGAAGGCGGTACTTTACAGATGTAAGATAATATAGGGTTCCATTGGTTAAATAAAATGCAGATTTTATCCAATAAGCTCTGCAATTGGTGTCGGTAATAAAATAAGTGCTATCGAATGCGGTATTTTAGAAAAATAAGAGCTTCTCTGTAGCAACATTTGTGATTTACATCCACTAATGCTTTTTTGAGCAATTTCTAGAGTAAAATTATGAAATTATTGAAAGAAGGTGGGGTACTTTGGATGTAAAAGTTTAACTATAGTTACATTGGTTAAGTTTATTGATACTTACACCCAATTGGCGTTTTCATTAGAATCAGAGCAATACAGGTTTAAGTAATGTTCTAAAGAAGGCGGTACTTTAAGATGAAAAGAAACTTTGGGTTCCACTGGTTAAATTAAGTGTAGATGTTATCCTATCAGCTTTTTCATTAGTATCTGGACAAATAAAATTAAAAAAAAACATGTAAGGAATGTTTTAATTTAAAGATAAAGTCGATATTTGTTTGCATGTATTGATTTAAATAATTGAGATTTATATTTAATGGATGTATCTTGTATAACCCGTTGGAGGCTGAGCAAAAATGCTGCACGCATTTTGGTTATGATGGCTCTCTACGTTGTTAATTACGCACATTGAATTGTGTACTCTGTGTTGACTGCTTTCCCAACCTGTGAAGATGTCCCTCATGGCAGGTTTATTATTATTTTTTTAAAATTTTTCTTAGAACATTTCTGCAGAAATCAGGCTTTTGTCCACAATTAATTTCATAGAGCATTTTACAATAGCATTTACAGATTAGAGCATTTTTACATAGAATTCTTACTGAACAATCTTTGAAAACTTTCTTCGCGTTTTTTATCCGGAGTATAATTTTGACACTTTCATTTATTTTGTGTTTTACCTTGATTTAAACATCAAAAACGTCATTTTTTAAAATTTTTATTGGGGCTGCTGATTGGTATTTTATTATTGCAGACCTTGTACATTCTCCGTGCGCAAGTATCTCTTTTTCTGTGGCACCATATAGGTGGTATACCAATCGCCATAAGTCATTAAGACACCCGGTTTCCTCCCCAGGAGAAGGTACTAGAGCTCTTATGATGCGAAACAGTTCTAGAAATTAAATTTTTAAGTTTAATTATAGCATTCAAATCAAACAGGCACACAAGGGATGTTTAACATATCGCATAATCACACGACATGGGAACTATTGATTTTTTGCATCATGAAAATTCACCGACTTGGGCCGGCAGTGAACCCGCAAACTTGAGCATACAAGGCCAGCGCCACAAAGATATTTATTAACATATTTATATGAAGAAGAAAAAGGATTCAATCACTTACTCGCTGATTCATTCATTCACTTACTCGCTCACTCTTCTCGATACCTCTCAAACTATTAGACCAACAGACTTGACATTCAGCAGGCATGTTTCTTTCATGAAGAAAAGATTCTCTGAGAAAGGGGTTTGAGAAATTCAACACCCAAGGAGATGTTGTAAGGAGTTATATATATATATATATATATATATATATAAATATTCATGTTTCAAATTTATTAGACCAAGAGATTTGAAATTTGGCTGGTATGTTTCTTTCATGGAGTAAAGAACCTCTTCAAAAGAAGTTTTTACGAGAATTGACCTCCAATTGGGTAACAGAGGGTTAAAGCTGCGTTTTTGATAAATATTCCCGATTTCGAACAATTTTCAGATCTAAATACTAAAAATTTGTCATACGTGTTTCTGTCATGGGGTAAAGATCCACTATAAAAGAGATGTTACAAAAGTAGTGCTCGAAATTGTGTTGCAAGGGGTTAAACGGGCGTTATACATAGAAAAACATTTTCGTTCTTGAACTGTTAAACCTACAGACTTCAATTTTGGTATTCATGTTCCTTTCATGGAGTAGATATCCTCCACGAAAGAGGGTTTGCAAAATTTGACGAGAGCATTTTATACTAAAAAGAATTATTTTTAATGAGCTATTTAGCTTACAGTTTTGGAAATAGGAAAACTTGTTACTTTTGCTGAGCAGAGATTAGCTGAGAAAGAGGTTTTCAAAAGTCAATCCGCAAGGGAGTTACGTGGGTGTTATAGGTAAAAAAAAATCCTTTTTTTAATACTATTAGACCTACAAATATGATTTTTTGTTGAACAGAGATTTGCTAAGAGTCTTTTTTTTTCTGTCCTTAGTTTGTAATTCACTTAAAATTAACTCATAAAAAACTTCTTTATCCTTCAATTTATATTGTTTTATTTTTCAATTCACCCGCGCGAAGAAAGAGTACACCGGCAAGAATTTTTATGTAAGGGATGAATTACTCCAAAATAGTCTGCACAAATATTTGCTCGATATAAATGAAATGTTTTTACTTATGATTCACTATAATCTGAAAAAAACACACACAAAAGTTATCTTTTTTTTTAAACGTATTTATTGATGTTGTTGCTGCACGAGTTAGTATAAATTGTATGAATTCTTAAGCAAACAATATTTTTAGCAGAGAAAGATTACAATGGGCCAAATCAGATTTAAAAATAAAGGATTATATAATAAAGGATTATTTTCCCCCACTTAGGGTTTTTACGCCCCACAGTTTAAGAAACGTTGCATTAAGATTTGAAAAACAGCTTTTAGATATGGTAAGCTGATTATCTGCTAAGTATTTTGATAATTATATCTAATCTTCTATGTATAATACAAGTAATGTAGATATTTTCATATACAGATGTATGTCTTAAATTCGGTATATATATATATATATATATATATATATATATATATATTTGATTTTATGCTAGCAAAATATGTCAGAATTACATATGTAGTGCGGAGTAAATTAAAATCTAACTTTCTCTCTATTATATACTTTTATGTTGCTGATGTCTTGCTTCTAATGCCACTTGTTTCACTGTGTTCAATCAAAGGCCACGAAATTCATCGCGGCAAAGCACAAGACTTACGCCGGTCGTTAGCTGTAGCTCTGAATACCATACAGGTGACAGTACGATTTTGCATAGTTTCGACCCGATTTTGAGAGAGCACCCCACCAACTGACGAAAGAACTTGCGGTTCGTCAGCTATTTTGGGTACCCCTCCCCTCCCAAAAGCGTAGCCATATTAACCTTTTACTCGCCGTACTATGATTGAAAGGTAACACAAACGAAATTTCGATAAAAATCAAATTAAAACATAAGATCTATGAAAAAAAATTCAATTTTTTTAAAGATTTTTAGCATGTTTCAAAAATGGAACATTAGCGGGTACCATTTAATTTTTCACATGTTCTTTAAAATATGACCAATGACATTTTAATTCAAAAATCAATTACTGTAAAGATTTTTAAGTAGTTGTGAACCAGAGGTGGCACTAAACATTTCTCCACGGAGTTTCATCATTCTCCGTTGTAAGGGGGTGGGAGGGGCATGATACGAAAACGTATAATATGACGTATAAACGGATATGAAAACGTATAATATATTACTTCTCTAATAAGCTTTTTTTCTTCTTTAACATTCATCTCACTAATTTTTAATATGTCTTTAGTTAAAATGTGAATCAGCAAATATTAGTAATCGCGTAATTCGCAAAATAATTTCGAAATATGTAATCATGACATAAATATTGCAATTTTTTGAAATGCAGTTATTTTTAAGCAATTCTATAATTTCATACAAATTATCCAACTGATTTTTTGAGATAAAGTAGCTCTATTTCATTCTCAATCCAAATGCAACCATAGAAGAGAGCAAAATCAGGAACCATTTAAATTGGAAGAATTGTATTCATCCAACAGTTCGTTTTGCAACGAATCCGTGTACACATTCTCTGAGGATCATTAGAGTCACCATGTTTTAATCATATTGACGAGTCCGTGAAAAATGTTCCTGCTGAATTTAATGAGTTCTCTACACCCCCTTTACCACCCCTTTTGCTCCAACAGCCAATCAGAAGCATCGGTGGTTATAAATTCGGATTTCTTTAATTACGACGAAAGGTTTTGTGAATGTGCTGTTCGAATTATTGTCATTACCAACAATGACTTTCAGCAACATGCATTACTGCACAAAATACCGAGAATTTATGGCTAATGGATGTGAAAAACTTAATTAAAGTATAATTTTTTTTCCTCCTTCTTTTTGAGTTAGTTTGTCGTACTTAGCGTGATATAATTTAATGCATTTGGGGCACAATCATATATTTTTTAAAAGGGAAGAAAAATTTTTTCGAATGGTTTATCTAAATTTTTAAATCATATCCCACTTGTTTGAAGTACATTCCTATTAAGTGCAGATCATTTCTTAATCTTGATAATGCTTTTATTCTGCAATAAATTTGGCTCTTATCTGTTTGTGAAAATGTTTTGTGAACCGGATTTTTACACAAGTACGATTATCTTTATTCAGCTTATTTCCACATTTTTTTTTTCTTACCTGCAATGCCGAAAGATGGACTTTTATCTGAACTGAGTAAAGATTTCCCTTGAATTTTTATAAAAAGTTATCTGATAAAGTTTGAATTTTAAAGGAATTGCTACAATATAAAAATATATAAACTGGTTTTTTTTGTTGTTGTTGTTGTTTTTTAATGTTGATCGTGTTTTGAATTTATGTGAGTTGGAGTTTACATTTATTAAGCCAAAATCTTATATAATTTAACTACATTTACGTAATTAGTTTTTTTATCTTCTAATTAAGCGCCTTTATAATAGCCATTTTAATTCCAAATTGTTATCTTAATGTATCTATTTTCAACTATCAAGTAAGTACTTTCTTATCATCCAAAAGAAAAAATTTTCGTAATGAAATACGAATGAGTTGAAGTAATCACTATTTCTTTCCCCAGTACTTGAAAGAAAATTTTGTGTTTTGAATGTTAGAAACAAAATGAACATGTGTACTTGTGTGTAAGATATATTTTGACAAAATTCCAAACTTATGACAAGTATGATTTATTTCTCCATTCCTGTTAATCGGTGTGTGCTATTTTGTCCCTAAAATTTTGTATACATTTGGATCCAAAACTACTGGTGAAATTAAAATATATATACAAAATCATTTAAAAATTCTTAAATTGTATCTATGACGAAATTTTTAGGGTGAGAGTTGTTTTAAAGCTATTTTCGGCTAATGTTAAAGAATAGGGGTTGAATTCGGAAAAAAAATTTCAGATATAAAAGTACTCAAGCATTAATATTATATTCTGGCTACACTATCCTGCAGAGAGATGCTTATTTTATCATACTACTCATACCCGAGTTGACACATTTTTCTTTTCTTTTATAAAATGTGTTTTGCATTTCCCTATACCGGAACGCTAGATCAATTATCACTTCACATCTTAAAAGGAATAACTAATTATTTATTAAATATTTTGAAATTTTAAAAGCAATATGTTATAAACAAATGCATGATTACAATGTCACTCATTTTCATAAAAAATGAGGCATTTTTGTGTCTGAAAATGTGCTCCGCGTCAAGTTCCCAGCTCTCGTACATATGGCGAAAACAGCCTTAAAGAAAACAGCTCTTAAAATTTCTTTCGCCGTAAGCTCTCTTTATGCATCAGCGTGACAGAGGATTCCCAAGAGGTTGAACATCCTCCCCGACATAATATTCTTTGTCAAAATAAAATTTGCAGTAGAGTTTTTTCATTGAAGTCTATTTAGTAATCTATCTACTGTGACACATATTTCAATTTTTCCACGAGACCTTTCAGAGTTTGTAAAAGAGGCAAATCTCAACATTGCATGAGAGTCTCCGCGGACCCCTTAGAGTGAAGCTGAGGAACTCCAGGGGTCCGCGGACCTTCAGTTTAACAAACGCTGCTATAAAGCAGCACGAGAGCTATTGGCAAAGGACTTCGTAATTTTAAACTTGGATCAAATGACGAGAATGACACCATTTTTATCTAAGGTATCCGACTACGTTCGGAAACGTGATTTTAAAAAAAGCGCATCAATGGATAATTTTCATGATATTTAGTATCGCTTAGATTGGAATACATGCATAAAATCGTTTTCAGGACATTATGACAAATAAATTATCTAAATACAATATTTTGGCAAAAAATTAATTTAGAATAACCTTTTTTTTTCAAAACGTTCTTCTTTTATACAAAATGCTACTATAACAATAATATTTTGCTTATATAAAGTCAAGACTTCTGCAGAGAGTCTGAACTAGGACTTTTGAAAAATTCACATTATTTTCAAAGTTACCATCAATTGAAATAATTATCGTCCGTTTTTTCTTAAAATTTCTCCTCTCTTTGTAGTAAAATATGGATAAATCCACTTCCAAGTTATATATTTCAAGAATTCTCGTTCAGCCTCTGTAAAGAAGTCTGAGCTATATACAGGCAAAATATTATTATACTAGAATCATTTTTCATAAAAGGAGAATGTTTTGAAAATGGGTCATTCTATGTTCCTTTTTAGTCAAAATATTGTACTTAAATAATTTTTTATTGTAATAATATTCTTAAAGAAATTTTATGTACTTTTTCTAATCTAAGTGACACTAAATATCATGAATACTATCCGTTTATATGCTTTTGCAAAATCACGGTTTCGAACATAGTCGGATACCTTAATATGTTATTTCTCCTGAAAATAGTAAAAATAAAATGTAATGTATGTTTTAACTTTGAACTTTGAACATTTTTTAAGAATATGTTCTTTGTTACATAGAAAGTCTGAACATTTTTTTTTTTTAATTTTTCAATTAAGTTTTTTATTAAAAAAAATATATGTTGTAAAATTCTACTAATTAAAAAAAAAAGAATGAAAAATCAAAATTGAGAAATTTAAAGTTGTGCAAAATATATGTAGTAATTGTATATGCATATATACATAATTCCTTATCTATTAATACCAATAAAGCATTTCTATTAAATATGGGGGAATGTTAAAGCTTAAATAATATATATCTACGTTTCTCTTTACAAGTTTCTACATGCTGCTCTAAAAATACATTATCTAAATTAGAAATATAAAATAATAGTTTTTAAATGATATCTTAGCGAGAAAATATATGTAGTTACATGTTAAAAATAAGTATTGCACTTTGATTTTACATTCGAATGTATTTAAGGTCATACATTAATTGAAAAAAAAATGTAATAATATTTATTCTTAAATTCAATGAATTTGTTAATCTTACTTAATACGTACTTTGCGTGTTCTTTTTAATTGAATTTTTTAATCAAATAAATCATTCGGTTGCACGTATCTAAATTTCTACAAAAAGGGCTAACCATCCTCATAACCTCTGTTTCTTTACTCGACCTTATATTAAAAAGAAGCCGTGTTTCCTCTAATATTAAAATTTGCACGAAAGGAAACTTCTTGAAAGAATAAAAGAAACATTTCCAAAATATTCTTTCAAATTTCCTTGCAACATCCGAAAACGGCATAAGCTTGTAAGACGTCTCTTAAGAACATCGGAAATGAAATGTTCTGCGATGGAAACCAATGAAATTTGTGCAAACGGTGAAGTGGAAGTTGAAGTATTTGAAATACATGCGGGGATATTAAATGAAGGGACTACAAATAAAATAAATGTATGCGCAACTTCCTTTTTATTCATCGTATACGACGACATAAAAAGGGACACCTTAAGTAAGTAAAACTTCTCCGTTCTGTATTGATTATGCAAGCAACAGCTTTAGATGGAACATTGGGCCAGGGGTAGTTGAAGTAATAGTGCTTTTGGAAGTAGCATATGGAGGATAAATGTCTAGAGCCTATTGTACATGTTTATAAATGACGTATAGAATTAAAGTTCATCTCAATTTTTGTGAAAGATGCAAAAAAAAAAAAAAAAAGAAAGAAAGAAAAGTTAATCGAATATATTATATTATTTTTTAATTTATCCGTAGATATTTCTTCTTTCATATTTTAATGTCATTTTGTCCTGCGATTCTTTAAGTAATGCCAAAACTGAAATAGATGACTGTATTTGATCTGTAACGATTGAAAGAAATTTGTTTGAAACTATAAGATCTAAACAAAGGATAGAGTTACTGTATATTCTGACACATAATGGGAATTTTTAACTCAGAAAATAAGATCAAAATGTACGGGAGTGCCGAATATATAAATGACCGTATTAAAAAATATATTAATCGCAAAAATCTCATTTCTGCATGAATCTAAATACTTATATATTTTTTTAAAAAATATGACATACATTATGAATTTTCATTATTGGATAGCATGAAAAGTTCGTCATATTCGCGTCTCGCGTTATATCTTTATACGCATCATCTAATTTTATTTCATTTTCACCATCACTGTTATTCTGATCTATAAATAAATAATTATCTTCCATTCCATCTAGATTTTTAGATATAACATATTTTTTGTATGGCATTTTAATTATATCAGATGTAATTCTATTCCTTGATTTTATCAATTCAAAGACTTTTTACAGACTTCAAAAGATGAACAGCATAACACATGCACATTTTGTAAGAAAAAGATACTTGTTATAAGGCGAATATATTCAAAAATGCATTTTGAAAATATAGGTACATGATACACCGGAACATACGGTGCATAAAGTTTTAGGATCTTATTGCTTTTATTTAAGCAAATTTATTTATTTTATTTAAAAGTCCTAAGGAAAGCTACAAGAATTCCATACAAAATATTATTAAAAGCAATTTCTACTTAAAGTATCTGACTACGTTCGGAACCGTGATTTTAAAAAAGCGAATAAATGGATAATTTTCATGATATTTAGTGTCACTCAGATTAGAATACATGCATAAAATTGTTGGACATTTTGACAAAAAATTTTAAATACAGTATTTCGGCAAAATTAACTTAGAATATCTTTCAAAATGTTCTCCTTTCATGAAAATGCTTCTTTATAACACTATTTACCTGTATAAGTAGCTATCTTTCAACAACTAGAATTTTTGAAAAATTCACATTATTTTCAGAGTTACCACCCATTGAAATAATTATCAGCGTATTTTTCTTAAAATTCTCTGTTGTCATAAATTGGATAACCACTTTCAAGTAATATTTCAAAATTCTAGTGCAGCATAAAATGACAGTATATAAGAAAATATTATTATAAAGAAGCATTTTCAAAAAAAAAATATTTTGAAAAAAGGTTATGTTTCATTTTTGCCGAAATATTGTGTTTTAAATATCTTTTTTCTCAAAATGTCTTAAAACAATTTTATACATGTATTCTAATCTACTGATACAAATATCATAGAAAAGTATCAATTTATGTGCTTTTAAAATCACGGTTCGAATAGTCGATTCCTATTACAAGTTAATTTTCATTTAGAAGCTTAAGAAGAAAGAAGTAATTTTTGTTATTTAGATAATTAAAGGACACTGTGTTTGGACATCTGGTTCCTACTTAAATATTACATTTACCAAAAATGTACGAAATCGATTTAAAATTATATGATATAAATGTATTTGATTTATGCTTTTATTTGATGTATAATTACTATAAGAGCAAGTCTTTTTCTCATTGCGTTCGCTTATTTAATGGCTTTTAGATTTATTCAAAAATTAAGTTTGAGAAATTTTTGTTTCTAGGAAATATTAAAGAATTCCATTAACTATCACAACATAAACTCTAAGGTATGTAAGGTAAGATCTACGATGAAGTATGTAATAATAACTTCACAAGAATGAATTGGGGTTTTTAGACGTTTTCTTGTTGTTTGTAGAAAATAATACAATTTTTATACGCATCGCATACAGATAAATGTATAAATTGTATTCAACTAAACAGATTTATAAAAATTCCAACTCTCATAGACTAAAAAGATATATAGTTGCTGGAATATTAATTAAAATGAAATAAAATTCAGTTTTATATCATCTTCCCTTAAGCACTTTCTCTTGAAGCAAAATAATAAATTATAAACAAAAGTCTATCTTTAATAATCAATAATTACAGAAATCACCCATATTGAAGCTCTTTTACTTGTAAATTTATTTTCTATAAACGAAATAAAAATCAGCATTAACAATTCATTTTTATAAGAAAAATACTAGGGTCGTTTTCTTTTGTTTTAAAACCAGCATTTAATATCGAAAATGTAACAACACAAAACATTTCGCGCACACAAATTCAAAAACAACATTCAGGGAAGAAATAACTTTAAAGAAAGCTTAAAAAAAAAGGAATTTTTTGCAGGAAAAACACTAAAAAGCAAATAATACAATGTTTGTTTGGAATGCTTCAACCCCATTAAAAGCTTTTCCATTTCTAGCAGAAAATATTTTCTCTCGAGTAAAAATGACAGTTGATTACAGGTTGTAACTCATCTTGTGAAAGAAGGATTCCTTTCTATAATCAACGAAGACAGGACACTGGCTCAGTCAACCAATTTCTCATACTGTAATCTAGCTTTAGATAATACGCAATATTACATTTGCCGCATTTTCTTTTATTTCTTTTATCGTTTCACCGAGGATTTAGCCGAAGGAAAAAATATATATATATTTAGAATCTAAGGAAGGGAGTTGAGTTTACAGTGAAATAGCTTTTATGTTTTGTCCATTATTTTATCTTTTGTGTTAGAGGAAACTAGTTATTTAATATTTTAAAAATTCAATTCTTGTTTTCGAGTTGAGTTACCTTTTAGCGTCGTGTAAGAAATTTATTTTTCAGTTTAATTTTGTTTGCATTGAGTGAATGTGTTTCGGATATTACAAAAACATAAACTTGTTTAGAGTTTTTTAAACATTGTACAGATTACATTATAGAAACCCTTATATGGCAAACCTTTTTGTAATAAAAACCCATTAGTAGTTCGAATAGAATATATAAAATTGGTAAATAATCATTATCATTTTTATTGTTTTTTGTTTTGCTATGGTTTTTTTAAAAACATTATATATAATTTAGTAAGGCATACAACAATTTATTATTGTTGAATAAATTCATTCGTTGAAGGCAAAAATGATTTCCAAATGTGAACTTATTTTTATTGAACAAATCATATTACGTTAACTACATTAAATGTGACAAGAAATCAAACACATTTACTTTACCGAGCATATGAAGATTTTGAAAAAAAAGAAAAAGAAAGTTTTTAAGTTACATAGCTAAAATTTATTTATTTAAAATTATCCAGTCACATATTTTATTCACACCTTGTGGCATCTTCACTTGCTTTGAAAAGCTAAATTCAAAACAAATATTATATATTCTACTAGAAACATACAATAATATTGTAACAAACCAAGTTTCCAACTATCGCTTGTAAGAACATGCTTTTTCTTAACTTCCTTTATGCAAGAGTTATGTGATTTTCTTTTGATATTTAAAAACAGAAGTATATAATAACATGCCAGTGTATGGACTTTGAAGGTTGGGTCTTACTTTAGTCCACACTTTTATTTATTAGCCCAACTTTGCTTATTTTTATCCACATATTGGAAAGAAGTCCAATACAGAAGAATGAGCTGCTGGCGTAATTAGGCTAAATTTATTTTTATTTGGCAAATTAATAAATCATTAACCAACTATTTTTATTCGGGCACTTCTTCATTTTCTTTGAAAATTTCAATTTCTATTGCCTCGACATACATAGTTATAAAAAATTGTAATTTCTGTAACTACTGCAATAGTTTAAATTGTCAATTAAAAATGGTCAAAATAAGGGAGTGATGTTTAATTTGAACTAATTATTTTACAATACGGAAATCATGAAAGCACGAAGATGGTTATTTTTTTTCTACAGGAAGTGGGAACAGCCTTCCACAATTGACTGCATATAATGGCATTTAGCGACATGTTTTCATCTGAGAAATTGGTTGACGGTATAAGACGAAAGTACCCATATCCTTTGATGTAAATTAGTTCAGTTATCCAAAGCTCGTTTAAGTGGAACTGCTGTTGAAACTATATTGTTTTTCCCGGTTGCAAAGCTTTTAAGCTATACTTTGAAATTCGTCACAAAAATGTATACATATGTAAATGCAATATGAAAATTTTCAATAACATTTATAATTTTGTTTTATTCTAATTTTTAAAACTTGTAGAAACCTTAAATTCTTGATGTTAGATGAATTTCAAATATTGGCCTCATCCTTATATTTGCTGCATTTTGCAGATGAATGAATTTTATAGTTATTCATCTTACTGAAATGATCTATTCTCAAAAACATTATCGGCATCAGTTTTCAAAAGTTACCAATCTCATCCAAATAAAAACTGCAAGGTAAAACCACTACAGTTCTCAGGGTGTTCGCAGTTTGAATTCAGAAACTATAATATTGAAGCTCAGACAAACTTGCCTTAGAAGAATTTCTTATACAAATCAAGTTTTTCAAAAAAACCCCAAAAACCCAGCTGCATACCAAAACCCTTAAACATATCCACAAATTATACGAATTATTTTCGTTTTTTCCCGACATAAATACCTCCGTCACAACTTTTGTGTTTTTCACATGTTTGTTTTTTAAATTTTTCTTTTATATAGTATTTCTATTTTTTTCCCGTTTTCCAATAAAAATTATTTTTAATTTTCAAATTTCTGATTTTCCTTTTAAAAGAAAAAATTTTTTAAAATTTTTAATTTAATTTTGCGTTTTTTGTAGGGAAAAATTTAAAAAACTTGTTTTCAAAATTTTTACAAATTTCACGGCTGCATTTTCTTGTTTTTATCATGTCATTCAGACCAAATCCCGAGCCGTATTTGGATTTAAAGTAAATATGTTTTAAAAATTTTTTTTTTTATTCGTTTTTCCATTTATTTGTTGGTTTCATGCTGAAATTTAGCGTTTGTATGTCGATTGTATATTGTGTTTTACTTAGTTGAGGCAAATTTTTTACATACAGATTACATTAGCGTAGTATAAAAGAATTCCAAATTATATTTAAAGTTATCCTTAAAATGATTAGTATTTTGACTGACATTTTAAAGAAAATATATTCAGTGATGTTTTTAGTTACATTACATATGTCTTTTAAGTTTATGTCTAATATTTTGTTTCAATGCATTTAACATGTATAATGCTTAAATTATGCAAATTCTTCTGAGATAATGAAGATATCGAGGATGCTATTCTTTGGAATGATAATGCTCAAATGAGAAGTTCCTCTTAAGATCTAGGTAGTTTACGTCAAAAAAAAAGTTAAAATAACTTGATACTAAAATTAAAGTTACGGTAGCTGAAAGGTATTCAAGGCTGTTCAAAAAGTATCTAACTTTGAATTTTCCCACGCATAGTAGAGATTCTAACATGATGCTGCTTGGCGCAGATGGATGTGACAGATTAATGCACATGCTTGAATTTTTCCTTTCGTTCCTGTGTGCCAGTCGTTCCTTCAGGCAGTCGAGTAGGTGGTGTCATTCGTGTTCCTTGGATTTTTATTTCTCTAAAGATAATTGAGTTTTAAGCAGAGATACGGCATCAAAATTTTTGTCAAAAGCTTGGTGATTTTCTACGTGAAAGAATTCGTAAGACTCATCAAGTGTTTGTAGATAATTTTATAGGGGTCCTATAAATTAAAGAGTGTAACCAATTCAAAGATGGCCGCATGTCGGTCAAGATTGACCAACGTTCTGGGAGAACACAAAACGCTCGAAATGCAGTTGCTGGTGAAAAACTGGAATATCTGGTAATGAGAGGTTGTCATGTGTTGTGTCCGTTAAGATGTCGTTTCTGTTATATGTGTCTGCTTACGTGTTTTTAACAAATAGATGTAAAATATAAAGGGATTGACCAGTGACGCTATGTGTGCTTCATAATAAAAGAAGAAACTCTTAAAATTATAAAAAAAAAAAGATTGTCTTCAATAAAAATATACAAAAAAAAACCGGCTTAACGCTATAAATAGTTCTTTAACATTAATATATATATATATATATATATATATATATATATTTATAAGTACGTACATTCACTTTTAAAAGTATTCAAAATAATAATTGTGAAAAAATTTCCAAAGCAAAATGCACTTATGCACTTAACGGAAGATCTATAATCTGCAATTAATTTAACAAATAGCTCACCAAAATTGCTAGTTCATTTCGTGTATTAAGCTTAAGAATGTCTTGAAAAGTCATTAAATGAAAAATTACAGTAAATAAATATAAATATTTAAAAGACAATTGTCACTATGATGTTGAGTAAATTGCCGAAGTGGAGTATAAAACATTCGACTTGAAAAAAAAGCAAAAAAAAATAATGTGTTGCTAAAATATATGCGGAATAAGCAAAATCTTCAAACTTTTATAAAACAATACTTACACTGAATATCTAATTTCACAACATCGCTTTCTCCTTCACCTTCAGAATTCGTTGCTTGACACCGATACATGCCTCTGTTCTCTCTTCCAACCTTCTGAAGAATAAGAGACTGGTTATTGACAAGAATGCCTCTCGATAAATTGGTTGCCAGTTGTTCATCGTCGGAGTACCAAGTAACCTCTGTGACAGCTGGATTGGCTTTGATGTTACATTCAAAATATACATCATTGCCTTCTTTGATAGCTGAATGTTGGTTGCTTGTGCCCAAAGCTAATCTGAGTTGTGGAGCATCTGAAAATAAATTATACATAGTTAATAAGAGAGGAACAGAAGTTCAGCATTTGCGTATAGGAGAATCTATGCTGTTCAACCAGTTATTCTAATGAAGGAATGGTAAATGCTTCGTATTAAGGTAATGTTATTTAATATAATAATTTTTTTATAAGCTGTTTTGTACGTTTTGAATTTTTTTTTCTCGTGCCCCATCCTCGATGAGCACCCCCCCAATTTTTTTTGATGAAAACCCCGGAAAATTTTTGTTCAATTTTCATCTTGGAACGTGTGCAATACCCCCTCTTGAAAAAAAAACCAAACTAAGTCCTATTAAAATATTTTTAAAAAAAACTCGAACCAGCATTTACGAACATTTGTTTACCACGACATCTGCAATATTTAATAGGACTATTCAAAACTTAATTTGTAAAAAAAAAAAAAAAAAAAGAAAAAAAAAAATTTTTTTAAATTAACATATTATATAAAAAGCAAGACTTCTCAAAAACCTAAATAATATGTGATTTGACCCTCTAATTTTCTTTTAAACTCCAAGCGTAAAACATTTCTAAGTGACCGACAATCTCACAAATACGTATATATAAACATTACGAAAACAGAATTTTTTGACATGATGTAAAAAATAAGTGTAAGAGCTGACAAGTTTTCTTTAAAAAGAAAAAAATTTAAACTTGAAACAATATAATGAATGGAAATTCCCCTTCAATTTCAATTAAAAAAAAAGGATATTTTGGTCTTAAGTGACTTTAACAAAAGTTTTGAATTTATTATCTTTCGCTCATGAAAGGAAGAAAGAATATTATTTCGCCCTGATTGAGAACAATGCGAGTATGATTGAACGTTTTTGTATATCTATTTGAATTAATTAAAGATGTTAAGCGTATAGACTTGAATGTCCGAAGTAAACTTTATTTAATAGATTTACTGTGTTTAATTTATGAAGTGTAAAATAACGAGTTTGCATTTTTTTGAAAAAAAAATAATAAATGTAAATGATATTTTGAAATTTATATATATTTACTCCTTAATATATTAATCCGTAAGTCCATTTATAAAAATTACATTTATAATAAAAGTACAAATGAGAGAATAAGAAGAAAAAGAAATTAACAAAATGCATAATACTAAGTCATAACAAAGGAGTGACTATTAATCTCTTATTTCATCTTCATTGGTCTCCTTCGCATGTCTCTCTTTAAAAAAATTTTAAAAATTAAAAACCGCTTTTTTTTATTAAAAAAATCTATATTTGTGCGTTTTACTAAATATTGAATTACTTCAGGAGAGATAAATATGTGTCAAGCTTCTTCACCTTATTTGAAATACATGCATTTCTATATACTTTAAAATGTTTTTCCAGAAACAATAATAGAACATAATTTTCCAAATCTTTCATCCTGTTTCTTTCTCTCTACCTATAAATCAGTATTTAAGCAATGTACATGTATTCCTCTTTTAAATTAAAGTTGGCTGAGGTTCTCTGGAGGGTGGGATACTATTATATTCTTCATTATCATTAATGCAGAAACATTCTTCGTCTGAACAAACTGAATCTAATGAGTTTCTCAAATAACACATTTTATCATCATAACTACTGTAAAATTAAATATAGAAGGAGAGCTTTTAAAGTGTGTTCATGTATTCAGAACTGTAATAGAAATGCACTCGCAAGGCATGACACACCTGGAAAGGTTGTATCTAAGATAATGTATGTAGAATTCGCTCACAGGATGTAGTTTTTCCTATAATATAATCACAGCTGCATTAAATTGACAAATTTAAAAAAAAAAAAAAAAGTTTGGAAGTGACGTGGAAAAAATAATGTGGTGTGATTATGACATACCCTTCTCAAAAGTAGGCTATCAGTTATATGAAAAGAAAATTGTTAGTACCAGCATCAGGTCATGAAATTACAATTTTATATGTGAAATCCGCTATTGGAGCAAAACTATATTCAAACAAAGAATTGCCTAATGTACTAATAAATACCATGTATATAATCATATTTAGCTCATATACATGGTGAATCTCTATCCGACCGACAAACTTGTAGAGTGTAATGGGAGGGGGTACAGGGACGCCACCGAATCACATAAAAATGCAATATTGCAAATGTCATGGTTGCCAGCTATGGAGCGAAGAAGTAAAGAAAAAGAACAGAAACAGCAACACAGTAATGGTGCAGAAAACATTTTATTAAAAAGGTTTTACTACAATAGGTATTAAAAATAGAACGAGATGTCGTCTGGTAGGCCTGACAGTTTCGCTGCATGGATACTCCAAAGTAACATTTGGACAGCGGTGGATAGGTCTTGGCATCTCGGTTCAAAAAATGATAATCACAGCGTTAATTTTACGGATCCAGAAAAAAATTTTGGGGTACAAGACGCCCGTTCCTTCAGTTGAAGACCTCAAAAATTGAATATTTATGGCTTCGGAAATGAAACATGATATGTCAGGAGTCTTACAGAACGTTAGGGCCGTTGTCGGAAAGTCTTTTTGAGTACCCGTTGCAGTAGTCCTTTCAATAAAATGTTTTTGGTCCATTAAAGTGTTGCTGATTCTCTTATTTTTCTCTGCCTCTTACTTAGTATCATAGTTTGTAACTACGGATATTGCGACCCTACATTTCTGTGTGTGATTCTGCTTCGTCTCTATATCCTTTACAAACCCTCTAAGTTTGTCGGTCTGGTAGTGAGTCACCCTGAATGGATAGACCCTTTTTTCTCCATAACATAAAGAAATACGTTTGGATTCATTTGAAAGAATCTCTTAAAAATATGGCCATGGTTGCATCCAATACTATGGTGTACTGTATGGGGTTTTTGGGGATGACGGGAAAATTAACTGCTGTTCAAAAACTAGCGCTTTTGGCGACGGACACGAATTTTGAACCATGGTCAATGACGGGGCGACACCTGAGCGGCACCCCTCTCTAACTCCACACCAACCAAGGGAGGACGTTTAGCTCTCGACAGATTTACTGCATGCTGCCTTTCCCCCAGGGGGTCTTTAGTGGGACTGGGCTAACTCTGACAAGGAAGCCACGGTCGAACCTATACCACTCGGCTACCCGGCAACTGCCTTTATTGGAGCAGTTCCTCTTTTTGTGCACCATTCCCTATTAAATCACTTTATTTCAGGGATATATGGATCCGGTGGGTCTTTGGTGGTCTGGGAACTCTGACCCCCCCGACCCGATACCATACCACTCTGCTCCCGGCCCCGTACTATTGGTCAAAATTTGGGAAATTCGGCATCATTTTGGCTTTTTATAAAAAAAGTAAATTTTCAATTTCGTCCCATAAATAGGGGTTTTTAAATTTTTGTCAAGAAAAATTCTATCATCATCGTAAAATAAAATTGCAGTTTGCCATCCAGCTTAGTCCCTGATCCCACAACGTGAAAGAAAAACAGATATACATTTTTCATTCTCCTTTTCAATAATGCTATAATATATATAATCAAAATTTTACCAAAGTTTTTATCCCAAAAATTCCGTTTTTAATTTTATCTTCAAAATAAATCTGAGAGTTTCTTTCCTTACAAACTCTTTACTGTAATGGGTTACAAAAACTAAAACAAAATAATCAGAATCTGTACAAAATGCCTATGATATACAAAAGTAATTGTTAAGTACCCAGATGTTTGGAAATTTTGTGTTTTGTGAATGGGATAAAATTGAGATTAAATCTCTTTGTGTTAAAGTCTGTGAAAAGAAAAAAACTAAATATAATAAAAAAAGGTTTTGGGAAAAAAACACTTGGGAAAAATAAATTAACCTTAAAAAAAAAAAAAAAAACAAAACCATTTCCATAAAAAAGGGAAAATGTATTCAAAAATATGAAACCCCATGAAGGGAAAAATACTGACAATACTGATTTTTGCCTGACATTGTACACGCATTTAATAGAAGGAAAAAGTTTAAATTTAAAAATCTGGTCTATAATTTGAAAAAGGGGATCATCTTGCTACAAATAATATATCTTTATCTAACTCAACATATTTTTTTTCCTTCTACGTGTTAAATATGAGCTACCATGGACGCCTTCAGAACACCGCTCAAAATTCCGTATAACTTCTTTACGCGGAATGGGGATTTGAGCGAAAAACCCAAAAGTTTCAATAAAAAAAAAAACCGGAATTGGGAAAAGGGTTCACCGACCCTTCCCCATTCTGGAATTTCCCCTCTGGGAAAAGCGTTAGATGGATTTTAACCAGCAATTCTTCTGTGCTGTGCATACAAGGAAATGAAAGTGTCCTTCTGGAAAAGTTCTGAAGCAACGATCTTGTATTTACCAAATAGTTCTTTTTACGCTTGGTGGGAGGGCCGTTTTTGTTTTTTTCTTTTTTTATGTTTTTTTTTTAAAGGGGGGACCCGGGAAGTGAGCCCAAAGATTTTAAAACGATGTCGATCGGTAAACTAAGAACTCATGTGTATTTAAGCGGTGACGAGTGACTGAGATCTTCTTAGTGGAAAAGGAGGTGGAATTCGGTGGAATAACAGATGGTGGACACTTCAGGATTTAACTTTTGATTTTTAAGGACATTTCCTTTTTTTTTTTTTTGTGTGTGCTTCAAACTGAGATTCACTAAAAATGTTGAAGTGATTAGGAATTTATTGACATTTGAAAATAGATGCAATTTATGCTGTTTGTACTCAAAATTGTTGCATTTGCTTTAACTTTTGACAAAAAAAGATTCAAACATTATTTTATCTAATTTCGCAACAGTGTTGAAACATGATATCGGTCTTTTAAACTGCGGTGTATTCATTAACTCCTTAGATGGTTTGCCCGTACACCGTACGGGCTACCAAAATCTGACCACAAACTGTTTGGTAATACGCTGTACAGGCGCTTATATTTCTTCTTTCTAAATGTGATTTGCGCATATTTTTAAGGGGAGTCAGAAAATTCTATACTGACAATGATGAATTGGCTGTTTTTGATGTACCTTTTTTCAAAATATTTTAGATTATATATGGAATTTTTCCGACCAATTAAATACCACATTTTTATTAAAATTGAAATGAGTTTTTTAGCTAATTTCAAATTTTCTTCATAACTTAAATATATTTTATCAAAATAGTAAATTTTGACCCTTTTTTTTACATAAAATTTTTGGGAAAAATAAATCTTGGGATTTTTCAAAAAAATCTTATTTTAGAAATTTTAAAGCCATCTTATAAATATTTTTCAGAAAATTTTTTACATACATGTAAACAGTAGTTTCTCAGAACGGGGGAAATTGAACATAAAAAGTTTACATTTTGAGAAAAAATTGATTTTAATGTATGAAATTGAGATTTTTAATTTCCAATTAGGAAAAAAAAAAAAATAAATAAAAGCTCAAATTAAAAAAAAAAAAAAATGTCTTGGCTTATATAAAGGGTTTAACTTTTTAAGCAAAAACAAAATTACTTTTAAAATTTTTCGCCATAAAAAGGGGTGGTCCGTTTCAACGATTATTTAAAAATACTTTTTTAAGAGCTTTAATTACACTAGCGGTTGGGAAGATATTATTAAAAAGGGTTTAAAACCCTTACACACACAATTTTGAAAATTAAAAATCCCCAAATTTTTTAAAAAGAAATTTTTGGGTTTTACAACACTTCTTAATGCTTATGGGGAGATTATTAAAAGGTGAGTGTGGCTGCGGGTAAACCGAGGGGAGATAGGTATCCCGGGCCGTGGCTTGCCCCTTTTCACGAGTTATACCCGTACCACTAAAGACCCGCCTGGGGGCAGCGATGCACGTTAAAAACTGTCGAGAGCTGGAAAAAGGTTTCCCCTTGGTGTGGTGGGTTAGGAGAGGGGGGGCCAGCTCAGGTGTCGTCCACGTCACTTTGACCATGGTTCAAAATTTCGGGTCCGTCGCCAAAAAACCCCCGTGTAAACAACAGTGGGGACGTTAATATTCCCAAACAATCAATAAGGTAGTTTGTTTCATGGTACCGAAATGCTTCTCATCCGAGATTTTCTTTGTGGCAGGAATTCAAGTTCTTGAAAATGTTCGATAAGAAACAGAAATTGGCAATTTGTCGCATGAAAAGACATGACAATGGAAAATTAATCTAAAAATGCCAATGTTATCTATGTCCTCATTGCAATGTATGTCTTA
Organism: Trichonephila inaurata madagascariensis; assembly: GCA_019973955.1. Taxonomy (NCBI): domain Eukaryota; kingdom Metazoa; phylum Arthropoda; class Arachnida; order Araneae; family Nephilidae; genus Trichonephila; species Trichonephila inaurata. The sequence continues at coordinate 136,520 of BMAV01023883.1, forward strand.
ATATTACATCATGTTTCCAATTGTGTATGTATACATATGCACACACACATAATCCTCTACTTTTTGAAAAAAAAGAAAGGAACAAACGTGAAATGTTTTGTAATTGTGAGAGAAATTGTTTTAAGATATGTGAAACATTCTTCATCAAAAGCAAACATTTAGGGTTTTTTTATGTTCCGCAATTATAAAAATAGATATACTGAGGAAACTTCAAAATTGGAACAAAAGAAAAAAATTGTTTCATTTTCTCATTTTTTTTAAGTATTGCTAATAGTTATATGCAACAAAAAAATGTGTCTTTTGTTTGGAATATTTTGGGCTAAGCAATTGGCCACTTAAAGGGTAAATTGAGTGTATATTCTCATCTCAAAAAAAATTTTTCCCCTTTGGGTAGTAAAATAAAAACCAAAAAATTTGGGAAACCCTTTTTCAAGTGCATGTAACCGTATCCGCCCCAAAATTCTTTTCAAAATTCTACACCCTGCCAATGCTAGGGATTTCAACTTGGACAGATTTAACAATAAGGAAACAGGTCCTCTCTTTTATTTATATATATATATATATATATATATATATATATATATATACTGCTGTTTGAAAATATGCAACACCATGAAAGAATTATTAGAATTAAATGAAATTTGCAGCAAATATAAATTTTAGGATGTTACTTAAATTAATGAAGTTTTTAGAGCTTCTTCCGGATTGGTGGGCTCTTTAAGGGAAAGTTGAAAAATTTTTAAGATTATTTGTTAGTGGGGACATTTGGAAGGGCCAAAATATGCCTTCACGTAAAAAAAGGAGAAAAATTTCAACAATTTACGGAGTTTTAACTGGGGAGGGATTATCGGCCTTTTGGAAAAAGGGATTTGCCTTTCACACAAAGGGGAAATCGGGGCAAAAAGAACAAAATTCCACGGGTTTGAGTTTAACCCGTGGTACAGACGAGCACCGGGAAAAACGAAATGCTTTTGGGAGTGGATTTTTTTGGAAAAATGATGTCAACGGGGTGACGGGTCGAAACCCCCGCTCCGCATGGCGGTAAGACGGGGGGCCTTTTTCCCCGGCAGTTGGCAGCAAGTTGGTTTATGCTACAGGTGTACTAATCTCGGCATCGTTAATTCGTCAACATCTGTTGCGCCGTGAATTGCGTGCAAAGGTTCCTTTATACAGTATCCCCCTCAAGACAAACCATCGACGGCTGCGTCTGCAATGGGCTCATGAGCGCAGAGCCTGATTTGCCCCAAGTTGTCTTTTCAGATGAATCACGCTTCAATTTGCGGGACTATGATGGCCGCATTCGTGTTAGACGCTATGCCGGTAAACACTGCCTTCCAGATTGTGTTATCGAATGGCGTAGTGGGCATGCACCCGATGTTATGGTTTGGGGTGCGATTTCGTATCATGGACTATCTAATTTGCTACTAATTGAGGGTAATCTCAATAACAACAAGTACGTCCGTGAAGTGCTACAGCCTGAAGTCGATTCCTTCTCTCAAGGCAGCCCTGGAGCTATATTTCAGCAGGATAATGCAAGCCCACATGTTACAAAGACTGTTCGAGACTTCTGTTCACCCCAACACAAGCAACTTCTTCCTTGGCCGGCTTGTTCGCCGGATATTTCCCCTATTGAGCAAGTGTGATATTTGGTTGGTTGACATCTCGATCGTGATCCACGTCCTGCAGCTTCAAAATCTGTTTTACTCCATGCCACGTCGTATAACAGCACTTATTGCAGCCTTATGGTGGCCACACCAAATACTAATTTCGGACACTTAATGTTTTTTTTCTTTTCTTTGAAAATTTCCTCATTTATTTGCATTAATTCAAGTCGTTTGTGCATTAAATTTCATTTAATTCTGATGATTCCTTAATGGCGTTGAATTTTTTACAAACAGCATTATATATATGTATTATATATTTCATAATTCACTTAAAGTTTATTTTGAGGAATTGTAGTTTTTAATGGTTTTGAGCCTTACAAGACTGCTCGTGATAATTTGTAATTTATCCACGTCATCGGAAGCAATCGCAAGTTAATCTCCCCAAAAATAGAACTAAAGCGTTTTTGAAACAGGATGTGATTCCGTTTTTAAACCTCTAAGTAATTGGACCAATGAGAAAAGCTTTTACCTGAAATCCTATATGATGTTAACATCTTCTGGTTGACTAAAACTAAAAGATTGAGATTTCGCGAGCAAAAAATAAATGCTTTTCTGTAGCTTTCATATGTCTGCATCTCTATTGTTGTATTTATGATATGTTTTCGTATGGATACTACAATACTGTGAAATCAATAAATGTGATTTTTAAACATCTACGTGTTCTCCCCAACCCATTGAACGACTGCAACAATGAAACTAATTTATTCCACCAGCAAAATATCCTAATTAAAGCGAACTGTTTTGAGACATATATATTAAGATATGTACGGGTAATTACTGGTAACAAATGCCAGATAGTGTTGCGCTTAGTTCCATAGTACAAATGAAAAGCAAATGCAGTAAATAATTCCCTGGTGTTATATAAGGTGTGTTGAGATATGTATGAATAGCAGTCAAACGAGGTAAGAGTAGACCTAAATGTATGTGTCGCTGCGTGATGTGAAATGTCTAGTATATTTGCCGAGAGTAAGATGTAGGATTAGCGTATTTGATGAGACTTAATACGAAGAACTAGTGCATTTGTCACTAGGATATTATTTTCAAATGATTTTAAAATGAATGGATTAATATATCTCGGTAGTAATGGTGAAACCACACCATTAAATCTTAATGAAACGTGGGAGATAGATGAAAGGGTTTGAATCACTATTGGTTTCCATATTCTATTGGTATCTTGATGTATATATACTCAGTTTCTGGTTCTCTCTCTCTATATATATATAATCCTCTAAATTCATTTAGTCATTATAAGATATTTCTTCCTTTTTGATCTATAGTAATTTTGGTTATCATAATATATTATATTTTCTTCTGAATTGTACAATAGTTTTGCAAATTAATACAAACATTTGTGATAAAGAACACGTACGAAGTATTACAAATGCAACAGTAATTTCTACCCGGATGTTACGTTTCTTCCAAAATGGGAGCTGAGGCGAAAATACACACTCATACTTAAAAAGGGGTATAATCCATTTTTAACAGAGAAACATTTATTCCCACAAGAAGATCATAAACATAAAGTATACTGACTTACATAGAAGAGAAGAATTAAACGTGAAAAGCTAATATTCCAACAAGCTCCGTACCAACACAAGACTATACATAGATACATAGCCTAAGACGTCTAAGGCTATCTGGGCCAAATGGAATATGAATAACATTTATCAATCAATGAAATACTTAATTTCTTATAATAAATGTAATCAAGGGTAAATAATATTTATTTTATTGCTGTGTTCTTTTATTTTTAAGACTTCAAATATTTACATTAGAATTTAATTTAAAAACACAATGCAAACTTAATCGCACATAATACAAGTATAATGCTCATAATACAAACATAATGCATAATGCAAGCATAATCGAAATAAATATTGAGTTATATATGCATAAAGAGAGAGAAAGAATTTTTTATAGAAATATTATCCTTAATTAACTACAAAGAAATACTCATGTAGTTACTGATAAAAAAATCAATAATTACAAAAAATGTATATGTATGAATGTATATATATATAAATATGATTATCCTGTTTTTATATGCATATATATTTAAAAAGTAATATAAACATTCTGGAACCTGAAGGATTTACACTCTTCATTTTAAATATTCCAGTGTTTTCTCAGTTTATTAAAATCCCATTAGTTTCAAACGAATTCAAATGACGCCATTGTTTGTATTATATAAATTGTCATATTTTGTTTTATAGTCTATTGGTTGCATTTTCTTAATTTTGCGATTTTCTTAAAGAAAAATTGTATAATTTTTCTTTTGTTTTTCTTTTAATTTTTACCTTTTGTTACTATTTTCACTTACGTAAAATTATTTCAAATTCGTTTTATTTACATCATAGCGTATTGTTTCAATACAAGTGTAATCGTTATGCCTAAGTATAATTTTTAATTTTAGTTTATTTTCTTTATTATTTCTTACATTCTTTATTATTTTCTTTATCCATCTTTAGTGTAAAACTTTTCTGCTTAAAGGGAAGATTAGAATTCTATAAATCAAACTTAACCCTAAGTCAGTGACAGCTTGATAAAATATAAATGACTGATCTATTGACATTTACTTGTAATTATAATTTTAAGGTTATAGGTCCACTATTTAAAAATTTAAACTCCTCCTCATTGTTAAAATATTTATTTTATACCATTGTTACTTTTTTATAAATACATACAAAATAATGTTTGAAATTTAATAATAGAAGTAAAAATACAAAAATTCAGCAAAACTTCAATATATATATATACTATTGGTATACCCGTTCCTTCGCACGGGTGATTTGAAAAATTGAACAATATAGAAAATAAAGGATAAAGAAGTTTTTAATCAGTTAATTTTACGCGAAATGCAAATTAAACGAAAAAAAAAAAAAACTTTTTGCATATCTTAGCTGAAAAAAAAATTTGTTAAATTTTAAGTCTGTAGATATAATAGATGATAAAATTGATTTTTTAAAAATTTTCAACTCCATGTAACTCTCTTGTGGGTCGATTTTTGAAAACACCTTCCTACGCTGATCTCTGCTCAGCAAAAGTAACACATTCTTACAAATTTTGTGTAATGAACGCTTAATATAGTGTAAATAATTTATACCTGGAAGTGTAATATATTAATATTACTTTATGTTCGGCATAATTCTTGTAGTACTTTTCATACTTCCAAATACAGTACAGTAGTTTATTATTTTATACTTAAAAATACAACAACTGCTTTTGAGTTAAAAATTACTAGTGTTATAATGAACTACTAACCACAAAATTATGCAAAATTTGTCCAAATGATGTAGTGTGAAGACAAAGCTTATCTACTTAAATAACAGAAGCGATAAAAGGTAAATTTTAGTCTGAAATAAAAAATAGTGATTACACTTATCAAAGCAATACATTAGAGCCGAGACGTGTTGCCTAGCGCAGAACAAAAAAAGGAATTTTGCTTCACGCATAAAAGATAGAAGTAAAGAAAGATAGATATATGCGGTCGGGGGACTTTTTGCTGATGGCAGGATTTTTTCCTACTTACTTGACAATTATAGTTATATTTTGGACACTTCACACAATATCTTTATAAATTATATATTATGAGTTATTCTGATGTTTAATCTATATTATTGTAAGGTTTCATTAAAATCCATTTGGTTCTTTTTGCGTGAAAGAGGAACAAACATCCATACAAACTTTCACGTTTATAATATTAACAAGGATATGGTAAAAAAAAAAATCGATATTGTATTACAATCCTTCCATTCATATCACTGAACAGGAAGAAAAAATGGAATAATTTTCTATTTGATAATTTTAATAAGAAAAGACAAAACTTTTCCTTTAAGATGTAACACAGTTTTATTTCCATTACAGTCCCAAACTATGTATTACTGAAATATTTAGAGCAATTTCATCCCTGGTTATAAAAATTCTGTTTTTGGGGTATATATATATTTGACAGAATCGGCTAAAACGTGCTCTCCTGGCTGACATTTATATATTTATTGTTTGTGTATTTTTCGGAGGTTGAAAGCTAGGTAAACCGCGACTATGCGGAAGTCAAACAGCTTTCAAATTCCATATTCTGTCTGTTGCTAAGGTATACACATGACAGGAGAAGTTATTACAATGCGTAAAATTGAGGTTATACATACTGACCTTCAAAACCTGTTGTACATGCTATTTTTTAACAATCTCGCCATTAAAAGAATAAAAATGTAACCTAAAATGATCATTAGTAAATTCAGTGAAACCTTGCGAAGCCATTATAGTCACCCTTATTCTCTATAGAATTAAATAAAATAGATGTATAATATTTTTAATCACAATTCAAATGTATCATTATTTATCGCTTGATTGATTCTGTATTAACATCACAAGCTTAGGCAACATGACGTCATTTTATCGAGATTCAAATTTAAGAAGTCACCAACAGCGTGTTGCTTTTTAATTGAGATTTTAATAGATTCTTATTCCCTCACTGAGGTAAAAATATGTCTGCTTGAAACTGTATTTGTAATTTCGAAAATGGTCACATTTTTTTAAAAATTGTTTATTTCACATAAAGGTGCGAGTTCGAATTTGTAAGTATCTTTTTAAATAATGCAAGATATATATTGACCTTCCCATCCGGCAATATATAGTGACGCTGACTGCGGTGCCGTAGGGTCTGGGTTCGAATACCGGGGAAGGAATGGATGTTTGTAAATGTATAGTGTCTTCGCGGAATGGGGGTACTCTAAATAGCCGTCGAGCCACAAATCCTCTCGTAAGGTTGGTGAAAGGGAAAAGAGATGGGAGGCCTTGAACACCCCCAAGATGTTTTCCCTCAAAATTCGGGTGAAACTGAGCAAAATTTTCTTTCACCTGCATGGGGCTCAAGCTAAGGCTAACGACAGACGTGAAAACTTTTGCCCTGAGCCAAGATGAATTTCATGGGTCTTGATCATATGTTACTGCCGATCCGGTGGCATAAGTAACAACAATAAAAACAACAACAGATATTTATTAATTTATTATTTTAAATGAGGATCGTTAGGTATTCGACACGTTCCGGAACCATGATTTAAAAAGGGGCATAAATGGAAATTTTTTGATATTTAGTGTCACTTAGATTAGAATACATGTATGCATTTTTTTAAGGACTTTTGACAGAAAAAAATTTTTTAAATACAATATTTCGGCAAAATTAACTTAGAATAACCGTTTTCAAAAAAAGCCCCTTTAGTGAAAAAAGCTTCTAATATAATAGTTTGCATGTATATAGCCTCACACCTCTGGACAGAGGCTCTACTATGATTTTGAAAAATTCACATTTTTTTTCAGAGTTACAAAACCCTTTGAAAAATTATCGGCTTTTTTCAAAATTTCTCCCCTCTGTGATCGTAAAAATGGATGAACCCACTTTTAAATTATATATTTCAAAAATTCTAGAGAGTTGAGCCTCTGTACAGAAGTCTGAGCTATATACAGGCAAGATATTATTATAATAAAAGTATTTTTCACAAAAGGAGAATATTTTGAAAATGGGTCATTCTTTTTGTTCCTTTTTTGTCAAAATATTGTACTTAAATATAATTTTTTATTGTAATACTATTCTTAAAAGAATTTTATATATATTTTCTTCTAAAGGAAATAAAATCATAAATATTATCCATTTATTCTTTTCAAAATCACGGTTCCGAACGTAGTCGGATACCTTAAATATTGCATTTAATTCATGTATCCCTTTATCATAATGCTTCTGAAATGATTTTTGTTATTTAAAATGTTCGTGTGTAATTTTACAATTTCTTCAGACATATCAACTTAAATCTCCGTGAATAAGCATAGTAAACAATATTTCAAATTCTCTCTTGACCATAAAATAGAATACTTTGTGTTCTAAAGAAAAAGATGGATTAATTTAAGATGAATTTCAAAGTGAAATGTCAGCCCATATCTTTCTTCTATCTATGCAATGCTCATTTTTATTTCACCAATAAAGATTGATAAACTGTATTCGTAAAATGGCATTAAATTTTAGTGACTAATATACATTCTATATGCATAACGCATTTTCTAGAATGAACCGAGTTTCATACTGATGTAACATTTCTCAAAGAGATTTAAGGAAAATATTCAAATGTATCGCCAAATATTCCATAACGGGAAGTGTAGCTTTCGGAATAAATAATAAGAGCAAATGGTTTACGACATATTCTATTTATTTCATTCGAAATTCTGCGGCTTCATAAAGAAACCCGAACAAAACCTAGAAAAAAAGAAATGCTCGAATAAACAAAAATCGAAAACATTTTATGCTCCTTCGAATATCTGCTTAGAAATGGGACACAAAACGAGCATAAAAATTCCTGTTTTGCTAGGATTCTGGATTGCGTTTCGTTCCTTGAGGTTTCTTATACCCCATAAAACGGCTTTACTAAAGCTAACCGGAGTGGATTCTACTCCAGCGCTCTACTCGGCAATATTGCGAACTAGACATGTTTGAATTGTACAGTTGAACAAGACGAAGAATAAATAAATAATAAAAGAATAAAATGTATATATCCATCTCTCCAACAGAGCAAGAGATATTTTCCGGAATGCTTGAATTGCACTTTTACTTTTATTCTGTAAAGGATATTTTCCCATCTCTGAGGATGTTTTTGAGAAGCCACGGCAGAAATCGACAAAAAATAGAATGCCATTTTTGTAATGCATTTTTATGGAATGGAACTAAAAGTTCTCGGGCATAGTGTGAGACATTGAATATATCTTGTCCTTTTCTTCTAGTCTCCGAAGAATAACGAAAACTTTCTACAAAGGATGGATTATTGCAGATATAACTCCGAACCATAAAAGTTTTCGTCGTGAGGAACGTCCAAGCTGAGTCAGTTACAAAGAGTGTGAAAAGTATAGTTTTTATTGGTAAAACATGTCGATCTAATGTGATATAAAACCAGTATTTTAAAGTCTGGAATGTGATTTGATGCCTTTACGACACCTTTCTTCCTAAAAGACTTCCGTTTGGTTTAAAGCGATAATGTCAAATCATTTCACTCGTATCTTTAAGAATAAAACGTATTGGAACGTTTTTCAGCAGGAAGTGGGTCTTTTTTTTGTTTGACAAATACAAGTTCAGGTATTTAACACTAGAAAGACTGAAACTTAGTATACACCTATATCGCCCAAAAGAAGTCAAAATGACAACATTTTGAAAGAATGATTATTGTGTAAGGAAATTTGTGTTTAAAATTAATTTTTAATATTTTTTATATGATTTAGAGTCATATAACAAGGTATTAGTAAATATAACCAATAGAAAAAAATTACTTCACTTGGAAAAAAAAAATCTAAGGGAAATTGTGCATTGCATATGTATTTGTTTTTCTAATTGAAATTAAACAGAAGTCCAAATGACTTTTTTGGGAAATCTAGTGTTAAAGTACATTACTCAAGGAATAATATTTTTTTATTAATGCTAATGTGTTGGTCGCCCATCCGGTATCGTGGTTTGTGACGCTGATTGCGGTGCCGTAGTGTCTGAGTTTGAATTGGAAAGGAACTTGGGATGATGGGAAATTCCATTTTTTTCTTTGTGATGTGGGCTTCACGCTTACTTTTATATAAGCCTCGGTGTGATACTTTGTGGTGAACTGGGTTATAAATATTCTAAATAAGAAATAAATAAATTAAAAAAAAATCAAAGGATCATTTAATAGATTATTTTTTAATTTGGCCTCAAATCCTGTTACTCATTTTTTATTTAGTCTGATTTAAGGGCTTTTTATGATTTTTTCCCACAAAAAATTTGGCTAAAACAAAAAGATATCCCTTTTTTATAAATTGTGGTGGCCGAAATCCCGGAAGTGGTATAGGTAGGGACAGTGGCTTCCGGTCATGAGTTCGAGCCCAGTACCACAAAACCCCCCGCGTAGGGAAAGGGAAATGCACGTTAAATCTTTTTAGAGCTGAAAGGGTCCCCCCGTTGGTGTGGTTTGGTAGTTAGGGGGGGGGTTCCAGCTCAGGTGTCGTCCATCCTTGCCCCGGGGTTTCCCCAAATTACGTGGTCCGTCGCCAAAAGCCTTCGTGTACCTGAACAGTGCGACGTTAATAATCAAACAATCAATCAAATATAAATTATGCAAAATTCTTCCATCATTTTCAGTGGAAATTTTAAAATAAAGCCTTCCAGATCCCGTTCTTTTTTAGAATACCTTTTCAATTTTCTAATTACCGTAAAATCCGGCGTATAGAGCGCAACGGTGTATAACGCGCACCCGCACTTTCAAGCTGTATTTTTTGAATTTTGTTACATTAGCCATAAAAAACCCCCATTTTAAAAAAATTCCAAAAATGAACGTATAAAAATTATTGTTTTGAAATTATTGATTCACGGCGTTTTTCCAAAAGCTTTGGAAAAAACAGTATATTTCAGAACTAAACCCCTTTAAAGGAAACAAAAAAGAAAAATATTTCTTTGAAATAAACATATTTAGGTAAACGTTGTAGTCAAATTTCTTTTATACTCATTTCATTTTTATTTTTTTTTAATTTTTAAAGCTCTCATTTTTATATCCGGCGTATAGCGCACATCCGTAAGTTTCTATCTTATTTTTTACGTTAAAAGTGGCTTTTTTAAGCCGCATTTTACGGTAAATAAATTTTTTTTACTACAAACTTAAAACTTATTAATTTTAACTTTTTAAATTATTATATATTTGTTAGGAAAATTAATTTTCAGAGTAATTTCATGAATTATACTTCATTTCGGTAAATATTAATTGGGTAAATTTTCCATGTTATATTCTTTAGTAAAAATGAGTAGTTTTGTAAATTCATATCTATAATATACTCACAATGTACATTCAAGCTGATCGTATCTGAAATCGGCTCCATTTCCAGAGTTGCATGAGATGCTTTGCATGTCACTGATTTTCCATTATCCTCTGATCTGGGAGTGAATGCATACGTGCTCATAGTGAGGTTACCGTCTTCTAGAACTGTTTCAGTTGTACCTTCCACCTCTTTACCCTCTCTCCACCATGTTAAAACTGCTTGAGGTCGAGCACCCCTTGCTTCGCAAGTTAGTTGAGCGATCCATCCCACTGAAACAGGTCTGCGGCGAGGCATCACTTTGACTTCGAGAGGTCGCACTGTAATATTAATACTTCAGGTAAGGATGGAATATATATTTCATAGAAATTATACGGTGGAATTATAAAAATGCCTCGAATCTAGCATTTAGTGGGAAAAATATTTTAAATATTTGTTCTCGTCTGTGATTCATTATCTTTTATAGCTGTAAAACGTTAAATTGTGCAATTTCTTACGTAACGCACATTTGAATTCCTGAAGCAGACATTATCCAATAATGGCCCCTTGAATATTTAAAACTTGAAAACTGGTTTTGACATAAAAGAAAAATAATTATAATTTCCTGTGTAAAGTTACAACAGTTCTTAATTACGTATCTTAAGGCATTTATATACACGTAGAAAGATTTCGATGAACTATGATTTCAGAATTTTCTTTAATAACTAGAAAAAAAATGTGTTTCCGAGGTCCAATATAAAAGTTAGAAAGGTTATTATAAAATACATTTAAATTTATCATTGTACAAACAATTTACATAAGAATGTGAAAACACAATGTACAGTAGCTGATAATTGAATACCCCTTTTTAAAAAATTATTTTTTTATAAAACCCAAAAAAAAAAATTATAAATTTTAAACGTTATTTCCTTTCTTTTTTAAAAAATTTTATTCATTGAATAAGTTTTGGCTCTAATTAAATAACTGAATAATTCAAAAAGGAAATTTTAAAAAAAATTAATATTTGATAGATGTTTTTATTACCATTATAGTCAAATCCATGAAGTCCTGAATATGCCTTTTTTTATTTTGTCAAGCATTTCAAGGTAATAAATTCATACAATACATTATTTTTTTATTGCCCTATTCTTCCAAAAGTACTCCAAAAACTTCAAAATTTTGTGAACATTATAAAGATAACCCGTTCACAGTGTGTATTAACGTAAAATTTTTTGCTTTTTCATTTTCACAATTTTTATATATATATATATATATATATATATATATATATATATATATATATTAAAATAAAAAGAATTTTATTATAAATTTTGAAAAAAAACTAAAAATTCCCTTTTCCCTTTTTTTTTTTCTGCCCTTTTTAAAGTAATTATATCCAAGAAACACACACACATTTTTTCCGTGATGTAAAAGTTCTTGGACTTGATAAAACAAAAGTGCATCATTCTACGGAATACGTTGCTTAGATAAAATGTTATGATACTCTTTATTTTTAAGCCAGTAAGTAGAAGGTTTTGGTTCATAAAGTATATACATCGTCATGTTCCCTATATTTCATATATTTCTTTTTAAAGCGATTTTCCCTAAAGCACGCCAGACAGGCAATCAGCACGAATCGGTTTACTTTGATATGAAAAAAAAAAGAAAAAGAATTCTTCTCTGAACAAACAGAAAATCCTTTTCACGAAAAAACACCATTTAGTAGCCAAACACTGCATAATTGGAAATTCAAATAAGAAAACTTTTGTTTCCCCATAAAGCCCATTTCTGCTTTGTTGCAAGAGTTCGCACACTACGCAGATAACGCGGTAAAAAGCGATTAGAGTAATTAACCATTAAAAAGGCCTTAAAAATGTATTTTTCCGATTTTCCGATTCTTGGCAAGCATCCCAAATCAGATTTTTCTCTGCTAACGAAACAAGGGAGAAATTAAAGGCTGTAACGATTTCTTTCGAGTCCATTATTAAAGGCTGGCTAAAAGAGAAAATCCAGGAAGATATTAAAGGTCGAATTCCTCAATTGGATTTTAAAAAAATAGAGTGTGATAATAGCTTATGTAATGTGTTTAAAGGTAAAATAGAAACTCTTATTCGTACAAAGGAGATAAAAGATTCTGTTTTCTATTTAGGAGAGATAAACTTTGTTTTAAACAGGATTAAAACAGATTTCATTCATTTGTTTTGGGATTTGCTATCGGAACCATTTAGCTGATATTGAAAAAATTTAATCATTTTCAAAGAGAAACGAAAAACCCGTAGTTTCATTTATGCCTTTTTTTCAAATTCCACCCCCGATAACAGATCCCAAAAAAACTTTCTAAAAAGGTAAATAATTTTAAATTTGAACAATTCCCAAAGGGGTATATTGGTATTTCTATTTTGAAACATTAACACTTTGTCTCACAAGATCTACTACACCATAATTATATAATGTTTCATATTATAATCCTTGATTGAATGCGATAAATCATCACACTAAAGTATTTTCTACAGAGTTACAATAAAGTCATATAATAATAATAATATGCAAATTAGTATATCTATTTTGAAACATTAACACTAGGGGCCCCAACACTGAGGGCTTGGGCCCTACAAAAAACCCTGCAATTTTTTCAGATTATAATCATTCATGCCAATAAATCGTCTCACTAAAACGTTTTTCACAGAGTTTCAATAAAGTCGTACAATAGTAACTCTAATTATAATAGTACTAGAACTATTCATGTCACAATATTCCACGGAATAAATGTAACATATGAATCCTATGAAAAATTTCTGTAGGTTAAAGTAAGCAATGTTGTCGCATGTCGAGAGAAGCAATAATTAAAATATTACCGCTCTCTAATTATAGTTTCAGATTAATGTAAAAAATATGTAACATAATAGTAATAATATTACAGATAAATAATGATTAGTTAAACCGTAAGAAGCATACTTTTTTCTGCATTGAAAACTATTTTTGAAAGTTCTTTTTGAAATTGTTTTAGAAAATGACCTTGCGCAGTAAACTGTGAAAAATGATTGATCTTCATAGTCTTTCTTCAGACAGAGGGTGTACTGTTGATGTAATTCAAAGCAGAAATTGCTATTGTAGAGATCTTTTATGGTGTTTGAAAATTTATCTATAACTGCTTCCATCACTTTCGGAAAAGCTGCGTTGAATTAAAATTTGAGAGAAATAGAGGAATCCACGACTACAATATGTCTAGTTTACTTTCATTAGAGCAATTGATTCACGTAGAATCTAGTTTACAAATTAAATTTTCATACATTATTGGTTTGTTTTAAAATTTTTTTCAATTTTTTTTCAAATTTGCTTTTATTAATGATTGTTTTGAATGTAGGTCTTCATTTAAGATAATAATAAGCTTATTCAATTATGTTTAGGGGCAATTTATGTTATTCTCCTTAAATATTCATTTTTCATAAGTAAAATGTTTTAGGGAATATATTTAATTACATAAATAAAATCCTCTATATTCCTGAAGTGATAAAAGTAATTTGTTAAAAATGCACGTATATTGCTGATTTAAAATTGTTTTTAATATTAAAAAAAAACAGTAAAAAAATTAAAAGCTACTTTATGAAAAGTTAAATTTATAAGGGGCTATGGAATTCATACAAGAATATATAATCTTTGTATTCTTTTTTAAACGAGGTATATTTATATTATATTATATAATAATTATTATATATATTTAATTTAAACTATATTAAAATATTTAATTTATTTTTAGCTTTGTTTTTGAAACTTAATTTAAATCATATTTTCCAATTGTTTTTTTGAAATGAGATATTATAAGATTATATATTTGAATTTTTAATTATATTAATTTTATTAAATTATATATATTTAAATATATGATGAATCTGCCTTTTTAGGTTATTAATAGACAACTAAAACCATCTCCTTCATAAGTACTTAGACTTCTACTAGTAATAGGTAATTTAAGTTATTTTTTAATTTAATAGGAATAGTATTATACAACTTTCCTTTCTAATTTTTAAACTGGAATTGACTGCAATAAACATGCAAGTGTATTTTACTTTTTATTACTTCTGAATTCATTTTGTCATGCTTCTTGTTCAGTAAATTAATATATTTTTAAAATAATCTTTTATTTTAGACATGCTTGTACCCCCTCCCAGAAATAGGGTTAGTATGCCCGCCTAGGGGTACGCAATGCACAGTTTGAGAATTTCTTATCTAGATGCATCTTGACAATTTTTATCAATTCACTTACCATTGATGGGGATCAGCTAATTGCTATATATTAGAATGGATCAAGAACAATTTTTTCCCAGCGTTAGGCCCCAGAGTATTTGCTTTTGGTTTAGCTAAGCAAATTAGAGTGAAACATTTTAAAGAGAAATTTATATCTTCATTCTTACTTATTATTCTTGCAGTTACATAAATCCTAACTAAAGGGATTTTTTTGATTTTGTTGTATCATTCTGAAAAATAAGTGGGTTAATTCACTGAAACAAATTTTCACTTGTTTGGGAAACGCCGTGAATGACATCAATATATTTGTATGAATTTTACCAAGCAAATAAAAGAATAAAAACACTTTTGAAGACATCATTTTTTTATGAATGGTTTTATTTGTATCGCGTTGTTATAACGTTTAAGGTCATTATGAAAGCACATTATTTAGTTGCATTATCGTATACTAGAAATAGCAGAAATATAACATTTTAAATATTTGATTCTAGCCGTCTGGGTGGCGTAGTTGGTTTGGCGCTGACTTTTTACGCCCACGCTTGCAAGTTCGAACTCGGGCCGAGTCGTTTGATTTCCATGAGGCAACAAAATCGACAGCGTTCATGCCGCATGATTATGCGATATTAGAGTGCCTGTTTGGCTTGAGTGCCCTCGGCCAATTGAATTCCTCGTTCAATTTTGCATAGACAGGATTCAAGTGCTTCCATCTGGGAAGGAAATGAGCGACACATTTACTAGACGCGATTGGTATACCACCTGTAGGTGCCGCACTAAAATGAGATACCAGCTCCAAGTAATGAACTGGGTCTGCAATGGTAAGACACCAATCCGCAACCCCATTAGAAATAATAATAATATTCGACTATTTAAGCCACAAAAACCTATGTATTTGTTATTGGAGCGTAATGACGACATATGAGTTATTGTTGCCAGGATTCTTATTTTGCAAAATCCCATTTGGAAAATTGCAAACTCAAAATGCTCCAATGTAATCATCTAATTACTAGTGGTTCTTTTTATCCAATTCCGCATAAATTTATACTCATAATTGAAAAAAAAATTAAAAAATATGGTTTTTGAGGAATTTATTGTTACATTACTGTCTGTTAGCCATTGACTGAAAGACAGAATAACTCGGTGAAATGGATAGGTGTACCTTCCTTTCCATAACTACCGGAATCTAGCCCATTTCAAAAAATAATTATGTGAAAAAATACAACTTATCTAACAAAAAAGCTGCTGGTAATATCCTAGTTTATTGTAATTTATAATGTCAGAATCTCTCACTAGTCTGGTTTCAAAGAACATATGTTCAGTAAAAAAATAGTCTGAACAATTAATGTTTAAAAAAGTTCTAAACATTTATAAAACATCATTAAATTCGCTAGGGTAGTACAAAGGGTCAAGATTTTCCTTTGTTCAGCTGTAAATCAGCGTTTCTAAAACTGTGGGACGCACCTTCCTAAGGTGGCGTAATAATCCTACGAGAAGACGAAAGCATATAAAAAAATTGAAAATAAAAGACATAAAAAATTACAAATTTACCTAAAAAAAGCAGAAAGAAAAATACATTCTGACAAAATAAAAATAAAAGACACATTAACACTGATATAATATTTTAAAGAAAAGCAATTTTACTACAATGTTTTTAATAATTTATTTACCAAATACAAAATTAGGAACAAGATTTAAATATTATAACCCCCAATGGGGATTTTATGGACTTGTTATATACATAATTATTTACAAATCTGTATACTTATATTAATATTTTGTACAGTTGACAATTATAGAGTCGTATTGCAACTTTATTGTCAAAGTACAGTATTATTGAATTAAATACGTTATTATTGTAAAGAAAGGGGGATGAAAATTATAAATAAAATTGGCTCGCAAATATTGAAAGTTTTAAAGTTTTTCCTGTTAAAATAAAAAAAATCCATTTTTAATAAAGTTTTTTAAAATTTTTAACCTTAATATTTAAAATAAAATTATTTGGTTTAAATAAATTTTTAAGGGAAAATTGTTTATTTTTCCAAATTTCTTTGAAAAACAAAAATTAAAAAAGGTTTTGCATTTTTTTAATGTCTTTTTTTAAAATTCCTCTATTTTTAAACTTTTTGTATCTTTTAATCTTAGCTAATTAAATTTTTATTCATTTATTTTGAGAAAATTTTTTACGTGCTGAATGTTAAAAATTGTGTTTTTATCATGACTAGCATATGCCATCGAGTTGTCTGAAATAAGATGACATTTCAAATGAAATATTTCGCATTGTTTCTTTCTGAAGCTTTAAAATAACTGTAACTTACAGTTCAGATCTAGCATGACGACTCCTATTCTTGGTTTTGTGAGATTTGTGTTAGAGGCCTGGCAGGTGATTTCAACAAGAAGGTCTGACCGTTGTAAGTCCGTCAAAACTACTTCGTTTCTGACCACTTCTTGGGGTGTGATGTTGTATGTATCATCTACGAGAATGTTACCCTTCCACCAAGTTACAGAAGGCTGAGGCTCACCTAGAAAAATAAAAAATGAAGATATCTTATTAATTATTTAAAATATAAAAAATTTTTTTTAAAATTAAAAAATTTTTTTTCCACACCCAAATTTAAAAAAATAGTAAAATTTTTTCATTTTAATATTTTTAATATAAAAACTTTTATATATATATTATTTTGTTTTTAGGGAGGGGAAGGTGGATCATCCATAAAGCATTGCTTAACCTAAATCACTGACCTAATTCGGACATTCTAAAAATTCTAATAGGTCTCCTTTTTAAAATCAAAATTTTTCTTTTGGTATTTTAAAATTTTTGGTGTTCTTGAAATTCAATTTCTTTTTTTGTTTAGCATTGTATGTTTTTAAACTTTTTTACTTTGGTATTTTTTTTTTATTATACTATATATATATATATATATATATATATTTTAAATTTAATATTTAAAATTTAAAATTTTAATTTATATATTTTTTTCAAAAACTTTTTTTTAAATTTTTTTCTATGTCACGAACACACATTTCAAAATTCAATCCTTTCCTTGGTATTACAAAAATAAAAAACAAATTTTTGTGCCCTTTTATTTTTTCTTCTTTTATTTTTAAATTTCTTTTTTTTCCTGTCTCGTTAAAAGGATTGTACCTTGAAATTTTGACTGATTTGTTCACGATTCCTAGCTTGCACGTTTTCTTGGGGGGGTTTTTTTCCTAAAACCTAATGCAATTTCAAAAATAATATCTGCCCCCCTCACTTGCACTTGTTAAAATTTTTTGCCTATTATACTCGTATTTTTCCTTTGTATTAAAATGTAGAAAATATTTAGTTTCTTATCTTGATGGCTTAACGCTTGAACAGACTGAATGGTGATGGTTATGATGTGTTCTGATTTTAAAATTAAATTACCACAAACTAAACGATAATTTCATCAATTTCTCTCTAAAAGAGAAAATACAATAGATGATTACTTTCCCCTTTTGTTTATAATGCTGAGGGAATTCCGTTTAAATACTATTAAGAAATTTTCAAAATACATTACAATTTCTCAGATATAGCCTAGAGATATTCTCTGGAACTGCGTAAGTTACAGGAGGAATTATTGGAACCTACAATAGAAATGCAATAAATAAACCATCCAAATGAGCCATACAGAAACAAACCACCACAACTAACCTATTCAATGCAATCAAAACATTATTTTATTACAATGTTTAGAAAGAGGAAAATCGCAAGAGCTTATAATGTCTTAAAATGCATGTAGAACAAACTAAATACTTATCTACAATATATCTTGGTGTTATGCACAACATTGGCATTTATGTGTAGAAAAAAACACAAAAGTCTGTAAGTGAAAAGTAAATTTTGAAAATGAGTTGGTTTTTTTGGGGGAATCCCGGAAAATTCCCAAAGGGCTTTTTCGGTGGCATAATAAATTTTTTAAAAAAAATTCCTCTTTTTGAGCTATTAAACCTAGAAACTTGAAAAAAGGCTCAATCATGTTTCTTTTGTTGAGTTGAAGGAAAGTTTGAAAAATTGACTTTGAGGGTGACTAGACAGGGGAAAATGTTAAATGTATTTTCGTTTTAGAAATTCAAGTCCTGTCCTTTTTAAATTAAAAAGCGATGACCGTAAGAATAATTTTCCATCTTATGGAAAGCTAATGCTAGGATTTAAATAGAAAAACTTAAAATAAACAATATATATAGTCAAACAATGTTATGAAATACCTAGCATACATACATATAAAGTGTAACATTTTGGCCTTTTCACTCCGGATCGGGGTGAGACACACAAGGGTTTAAAGTGTGAAAACCAATATTGTCTTATTGCCTAAATTGCCTTATTGCCAAAATTGCCTTATTGCAATAGCTTTTTGCTTAGTTTATTCAGTAAAATACCAGATACATAGTTAAAATAATTGTAAAGTTTTATTAAATTTCAAATTACTTTCACGATATATTTTGTACCCATGGAAACTTATATTTTCTTAAAAGGGGGAAAATGCATAAAAAAATAAAATTTTATTCTGTTTAAAGGATTTCTTTTTTTTTTGATTTGGGTTCAATAAATAGTTGAGAAAAACATTTATATCAGAAATATAAGAAAAACACATAAGCAATTTATATTTAAGATTCTGTGTGTGTGTGAATTTAAGGTATCTTACTACGTATAACTATATACTTGCAAAAGCGTTTAAATGGATAATATTTATGATATTTAGTGTCACTTAGATTAGAAAATGTATATAAAATTGTTTTAAAATTTTTATTCAAGAAAAAAATTTTTCAAGGGACAATATTTTGACAAAAAGAAATGGGGGCCCATTTTTTAAAAAAGTTCTCCTTTTTTTGAAAAATGCCCATTATAAAAATTTTGCCTGTATATAGCCAGACCTCTGTCCGAAAACCCAAAGAAATTTTTTAAAATATAAAAACTTAGAAAGGGGTTTTTCACTGTTTTACGACCACAGAGGGGGCATTTTTTAAAAAAAAAACGCCGATAGTTATATATTTCAACTGGGTTTTTAACTCTAAAATAATGTGAATTTTTCAAATATCATAGTTGAACCTCTTGAGGGTGAGCTATATACAGGCAAAATTTTTATTTTAAAAAAGCATTTTTTTTTCCCCAAAAGGGGGAACATTTTTAAAAAAAATTGTCTAAGTTAATTTTTCCGAAATATTGTATTTAAAAAATTTTTTGCCAAAAAAACCCCTTAAAACCCCCTTTATACATGTATTCCCAAAACTAAGGCCTAAAATTTTTGGGAAAAATATCCCTTTTTTTTCCTTTTTAAAAACCATTCCCAACGTGGGCGGAATTTCCTTAAAAAAACCCGGGGGGATTAGTTTTTATTTTTTTGCCTTTTAAATTTTTTATTTTTTTTTTTCCAAACATTTTTTTTTTTTAATATAGAATAAAAAATTACATTTTTATCGGAATAAAAACTGGAAAAAAAAACCCCAAAGTACCGGTTTTTCAATTATTTCTCATATTTTTCACATGACATATTTCAGAACATAAAGTAGAAAATAATTTCTAGTATACTTTTTTTTTCTTCCTTGCATGTACTGTTTTCCATGCTTCAAAACCACCAGCCCAAAAAAATGTACCACCAAATTATCCCAAAAAGATTTCCCAAATAAATAAAATTTTTTTTCTACGGATATATACTTACTTCCCTGGTTAAGACTGTTCTGATTGGCTCAGTAATACAGTTCGTACGGAACAAGAAATAGAATTGTTGATAGAAAAACAAGCGATAAGCTAGTTATTTCTTCTGTCATATTGAAAGTAACAAAAGCAAATATTTTTTTTATATATATATTTCGAAAATTTGGGAACAGAGCTTGAAATAATAAAGTTTGAGATTTTATAAGAAAATAAAAATGTAGGAAGTTCATAAATTGAATGAATATTATACGAAGATTTATGGAGGAAATAAAGTAAAAGTTTTGTGCTGTAATAAATTTGTATGGAAATTAAAAAAAAGCAGAATAAAAAGGGAAAAAAAAGTTAAAAAGGGGGGACATATAGCCCATTTACACAAAAAAATTTTTAAATTTTAAAGGGTTTTTTTAAAAATTTTGGTTGCCTCCCATATTTTGTATACTTTTTAAAAAGATTTTATGCTCAAAAAATTTCCCTAAAAACTAACCATTTAATTTTTTTGAAAATGTGTTAGGAACTTTTAAAAAAAAAGGGAAGTAATAGTTTTAATTATTTGATGAAATTTATATTACTCTCCTGAAGGAAAACAGTTTCATTTTACTGTTTCCTTAAAATATACATACTTCAGTTTACTATATTTTTAATCCAGCTATAAAGCTATGGCTAACGACAGGCGTCACTTAACCTATTACTACTGTGTATTTCGTTGGCCTCGATCTGGTCTTTGCCGATCGTGTGGTATTAGTGAGCACAAACAAATCCAAATGTCATACTTGTACATGAACAAGTATAATTGTTTTACAGATATAATGAACAAAAATATTAGGTAAACTCATTTATTTAATATGTTACTATCTTTATTTATTCTACTTCTAATTTAATCACAAATACCTATTTTAATGCATTTCTCTATGATTATATGATATAATTAACAAAAAAGTTTATGTAGTCCTTTATTTAAAATGTTATCAAACTGATTCAATCAACCTGCAATTTGCAGGCATGTTGCATGTTTTGTAAGACTACTCAATGATTCTAAGAAGCATCAACTTATTTAGCGCTTCAAAATCTCGAATAACTACTTATTTTTAAATAGATACTTGATTACACAATTTAAAAGCGGCTTGGTGCAGAAAAACATAAGAATAAATTAAGTAGTGAAAATGAATATTTCCTTTTTAAATGATTGTTATTTTAAGTTTTCTATTTCAGGATATTAAGATAAAAGAAGTATAATAAATAATAAATGGATAACTCAAAAGAAAGAATAAAATGAAAAAAATATTTAGAATACATACATCAATTATCTTTCAAATACATTTTCCCCAGAGTTAAGTCTTGATCAAAAATAATATTATTCTTTTAAAATGAAATCTTTGCCAACATTTAGATGTTTTTCTTATGAATAGAAAATCCACTTACATTTATGCAACGCAGTAAAAGCATAATGAATCTATTTCTCGCAATTAAATTCTAAAAATTATTTTATTTGAGAACATAAAATATACAGTGGCATTTCAGTAAATATTTCATTTCTTTTTTCACATTAAAAAAATTATTTGATTAAGAAAAAAATGTGTTTAAAGTAATATCCATATTTTATCCTACAAAGTGAATTGTTATTATTAAACAAAATGCGCTGTTAATAACAGACGCAAATATTATTTTCGTTACATTTATTTGTTTAATCTCTTTTGAGTTTAATCACTTTGATTATTATCTGTAAGTACATTTTATCACATGTTTTTTCCCGTAATATATGTCAAGAGGAAAAAATACTCGAATCCTGTAATGTTGTTTCTTTTATAATCGTTTGTGGCAAAATAGATTAAAGTACTTCTGGAATTAGTATAAAGATCATTCAATTAATAACACCAATTATCAACATCAAAGGGCGTGATAGCAAAATAATAAAGGGGATATGTTATTTTTCCTTTTAATGTTAAAAGTTTCTCAGTAAAATAAAAACAAAAATGAACCGAATTTGTTTTTATCATACTTTATTTCTGAAGATATTTGCGTGCTTTACGATATTTCCACTGTCAGCAGTTTTTATCTGAGTGTTATTTGGTTCATTGATTAATTTTATTTTCTCTCTTATGCATACTTATAAAATTATACAATACAATCATAGGGTTTATTGTACTGTGTTGTTAGGCCAAACAAATTTTAATTTTAAAAGTGAAAAAAACTAAAACAATTATTTTCAAGAAATTTCATTCAAATAATAATGGGTTACTTGTGTAATTTAATTTTATTTCATTACGACTTCATAATATGTTCTTATTTGACTTTGATCCTAAACATTTAGCACCAGTTTATTAAAAAGACGATTAAACAAAAAACAGTAATTTGTAGATTGAGTTAAAGTAATTAATATATTTATATTTGTAATGTGAAATAATACTGTAAATTGCAATTATAAAGTATCATTCATTCTTA
This sequence comes from Trichonephila inaurata madagascariensis, assembly GCA_019973955.1. Taxonomy (NCBI): domain Eukaryota; kingdom Metazoa; phylum Arthropoda; class Arachnida; order Araneae; family Nephilidae; genus Trichonephila; species Trichonephila inaurata. The sequence goes on from BMAV01023883.1 coordinate 159,323, forward strand.
TAAACAAAGTAAATATTTTTATTTTTAGAACAAATAATTATTACTATATAAGTAGGGGTTTCAAAAAAAAAGATAAAAAAAACCCCATTAGGTAATCGTTAAAGCGGAAATAAAACATATATCATTACGAAAACCAGGTCCATATTACTTTACTAATACCATCTGGAAAGCATTTGTTTCAGGATACCAAACCATCAAAACCACTTCAGAAATCAGCTTCAAGTTTATGTAAGAACGTCAAGACGGTTTTTTAAGCCTTAGCAGGTTTTAAAATGCGTTTTCCCAAAAGTTTTAAAAGGGGGTCGAGACTGTAAGGAGGGTGGTCCAATAACTCCCAGCCAAAACACTCTTTCTTCATCTCGCCCATCTGTTCTGCTTTTGTCAAATTCTATATGCACCAAAAAACCATACCTGTCTTCATGAAATAAGACTTTTACCAATTGTTGATAAAATTTAGCTGGATAATTTTTCTTTAAACACAAAAACCCCTTTTACACTTTTTTTAATTGGGGATGTTTTTGTAAATGCATCTTCTAACTGATTAGTCATGTTTCCTGAGAACCATCTCCACCTACCGACTCCGTTTGAATTCTGTGATCGTCTTCGCTATATTCAAAGGGATTTTAATTCATACGGGTAATTTGCACATCCATCAGTGCTCTTGTCATCGTACATTTTGAAACCCGGTTTTAGTTATATTTTAAATTATAAAATATTGAATGTAAAATCGAGTATTGTATTTTTATCTTCCATTTGCTTACCAGTTGGAGCGATATTTATGGAATATTTTAATATTGAACAAGTTTTAATTTTTAAATATATATTATACGGAAAATACAAGGAATTTTCAAATAAAGCATTTTGTATAAATTTAATTTTTATAATTCAGTTATTCACGTTCATCAATGCAATTTATTGTTTTAGCATTTTGAACATTTTTTTCTTTCGGTGTATTTTGATAAACAGCTTACATTTTTATACTAATAAATAATTTTTTTTTAGTTGCATTTCTTTTTTTACATATATTTAAACCATTTATTTGTTTTCTTATGTTAAAATAAACTAAAATAGTTTAGAGTATTAGAAAATATTTAGTATTCGCGTTTTTATTCCAAAAAATCCTAAAGTTTCAAAATCTTAAGAGGTATATTATAAGTATCTTATTTTTTTAAAATTTTAGATGTTTTTTTTTAAAGTAAGGAAATATGCTATATGGGATCATATATAAGTTACGTGATATACGAAGACTTTTTCGACATTCAAATTCTTCATGTAATATACGTTTAAATATAACATATCAGAAAAGAAAAAGAAAAACAAAATTTATCAGAAACAAAAGATAGATACGACTCAATATTCGGAACGTAGATCACCCAAAATTTAAACTAAAAACATAAGTACATATAACGTTGTAAAGAAAATTTTTAAATGTCTATTTTCTTGAAATTAACATGTTCAGTTAATTTTTAAATAATACCATTTTTCCTTTAATTATTACATATGATAGCTTAAAATTTTCCATATTAAAAGTTTATTACAGTGATAAGAACAAATTATCAATAAGATAGATAATCATATCAAGTAGACAATTAAAATTAAAAACATTATACAAACTGTAATAAAATTTAAAATACTTACTATTGAAAAATTTTTTAACTAAATAAGCTATTTTTATATTATATATATAGTTAATAATTTCATTTAAATAATGTATATATATATATATATATATATATATATATAATATCATAATACATGTTTTGTCTGAACTATTTAAAAAATGAATTGAAGAATCTCCTTTAAAGATGTAAAGTCAATATCTTACCCTATCATTATGTGTAATATTTGATTGAATTTTTTAAGTTTGTCAGAATTTATGAACTCTTTGCTAATATGCAACTTATTTTGTAATTTAAATCGAAAAATAAAAACTCATTATAACTTTTTTTTTTCTTTTTTTTTTGTTTTTTTGTATTTTATTAATATATTGCAAAACATTTTGACAAATTTATTTAAAAGCTTAAAGCAGTGATTCCCAAAGTGGTCTATATCGACCCCCACTGTCTATGACGACCTGCATGGGGTCCACGTCAGTGAAAAAATAATTTGGGGTAAATAACGTGAAAATGGGAGCTAGGATAGTGATTCTCATGATGCAGGATCGTGATTTTAATGTTAATTTTCAGTTACCAAGGTGACAGCTTGAATTTTATTAAAACAAGGATAATTTCAGCGTTCCTTTTCAGAACTTAGCTAAAGAAGTATAAATAAGAATCGTTTCTCAATTTCGCAGGCACGCATATAGTAAGGCGTTATAACCCTCCCGCTGTGTAGTTATTTTACAAAGTAGGTTCAAAAACTTGGTATGGTTTTATTACGTATTTCAAATATATATATATTAAATATATATTTTAGAGTTAAAATATACAAACTTCTTTGGAAAAGAGTTTTATTTAAAAATATAGAATTAGACCATGCAAATATAAACATAAAAACATAAATAAAACCATGAAAAGGAACAGCACTGGTTGTACAGCTAAATAGTCGGAAAAAATGCATACCGAGCGGAAATCGCGTTCTACAAATTTTGCTACATCTACGTTGCCCGTGGAAATCGTGGGATGCGCAGCGAGTGGCTTAACCTACTTTCAGCATTTAAATGCTTTTCATTCAAATTTTGAATCTAGGTTTGAGCATGGTATGGTAATGCCACTGTAGGCAATGAATTCATATGAGGCACATTGAAGAAAAATGTCCCTTTGGCTTTAAAAAACATGCTGGTTATTTGCTCCGAATTGTGGAATATCTTGAGAAAGATTTTAATTGCTCTTCCTAGGAGAAGGAGTTTCAGCGCTGATTGTGCGAAACTCCAAAACACACAAAACAAAAGAAAAATGTACACTAATAACAGAGGACATTTAGGGTTAAACCGGACAAGATTGATGACAAATGTCGAAAATTTCTTCTTAAAGCACCGGATTCATCCCTCCCATTAAGGTATCCGAATATGTTCGGAACCGTGATTTTGCCAAAACGCATAAATGCATAATTTCCATGATATTTAGTATCACTTAGATTAGAATATATGTATAAAATTGTTTTCAGGACATTTTGACAAAAAATAAATACAATATTTTGGCAAAAATTTAACTTGGAATAATCTTTTTCCAAAATGTTTTGTGAAAAATGCTACTATATTATAATAATATTTTGCCTGTATATAGCTCAAATCTTTCTACAGAGGCTCAACTAGAATTTTTGAAATATTTAACTTAGAAGTGGATTTATCCATATTTTACTACAGCAGATGAAAGAAATTTTAAGAAAAAAACGCTGATAACTATTTCAATTGATGGTAACTCTGAAAATAATGTGGTTTTCAAATCTTCTAGTTGAGGATCTGTAAAGATGTCTGAGCGATATAGAGGCAAAATAGTATTCTATAGAAACATTTTTCACAAAAGAAGAACATTTTGAAAAAAAGATTATTCTAAGTTAATTTTTTGCTAAAATAGTGTATTTAAATAATTTTTTTTTGTCAAAATGTGTGTCCTTAAAGCAATTTTATAAATCTATTCTAATCTGAGTGACACTAAATATCATGAAAACTATCCATTTATGTGCTTTTTAAAATTCACGGTTTCGAACGTAGTCGGATACCTTAAAAAAATTTGTGTGTTTCAATTATTTGATGATACAGTTATTTTATGTTTTAATTAAATTTTTATTAATTCAGCTTGTGTTTCTTTAGTTTTAGACACGATACTTCATTACATTCAGAAATTTAATTATTTTAAAGTAAGTTGTAATACCAGTTTTTTCAAAAGATATTTAATTTGATAATTTGTTAAAAATTCAATGTTAGGTAAGCAGTGGTCTACCCCAAACCGAAAAACATGGCAGGGGTCTATGAGACAAAAAAGTTTGGATACTTCTGGTTTAAAGGAATATAAGTTACCTAGAAAATGAAACTAATAATTGAAAGAAATAAAATAGTGTGTGTGTTACGAAGAAGAAAAATAATTAAATTATTTGTAAATATTAAATATTTTACCCTTACAAACTACAGAAATAATGTACTTTCTTAACAACTCTTAATTATAATTTTAATGTTCTTACAAAATTACTGTTTCACTCGAAATATCATAAAATGAGAAAAAGATTTAAATTGTATTTATTGTAGAACTTGGATTTCTAGAATGCAAAATACGAAATCTTAGTCTTTTCATCTATCATGCAGTTTTTTAAAAAATAAATTTCTAAATATGAAATTCAAAATAAAGTAAGTGATGTTATCTGTGTCAGCAAAGTTTTGAAACTAAAAGTATTATATTATAATATCGAACAGTGGTGTATTTCGCATATTTTTATACAAAACAATACGTAATTTCTACTCAAATAAAATATATTATACTTTTTTTCTCATACTGAAGATAAATGTTTGATATTGAACTTCATGCTAAGAAATTATTTTAATAAGCATTCAATTGTAATAACAGTGACAAAACGTAAAATTATTCCTTATGAATATTAATAAAAATTATTATTTTAAAAAACAATTTTTTAAGAATTTACTTATTTTTCTTGAAATCAACTTTTTTTAGGTGCTATATCACTTTACAGAGTCAATGTAGAAACTATTTTTTCTAAAAATATTTCCGGAAGAGAAGCGAGATTATTTTAGAGTTTTTGTTTGTAATCCTTTGTTATGTTCAATTTGAAGGCTTTGAGAAATATATATAAGGAAACAATATATTTGAATGAGAGCATTTGTTTCCATTGATATTTTGCAATGATCCTAAAAGTAAGTAATAAGAATAAAATATTAATGCTCTTTTTTTTCTTACAAAATCTTCTGCGATTTAAAGATTTAAAGCCAATGGAGATTTAAATAAAAAGATAGAAAACACTAACATAAATAAAAATATATGTCAATAATAATAATAATATAGTAATTACTGAAATATACTTTAATCAACATTTCTTGTAAAGAATATTTTCGAAGTAATGCAATAAATGAAATAATTTGATTATAAAATGATTTGTGGATCATTTTACATAACCAATATTTCACATACAAATTTGTGTAAGGACAAGAATGGAACTAATTTTAAAAACATATTATCGAAACTTACTGCACATATTACAATAAGTGACACATGAATGTTAAGAGGAATACACTATTTTTTTTAGTTACAAATGTTTGGTGCGTGATCCTTTCGTTACAAGGCATGAGTCCAATCTAGAATCCCATTCTATAGCAACGATAATCAACCTGCGGCCCACCGAGCCTTTTTAAGTGGCCCGGTCATAGCTGAAAATTCACTTATTTAAGAACAATGTATTAAAAATTTGGTGGAAAATCTTTGAGAAGAAATCAAATATATCGAATTTGCTTTTTTGCTGTCGATGTCATACGGCTACGAATTGATATTCTTTTTCTATTTGTAACGATTACGGTTAGTAGTAACAGACAACAGTGATGTAACTAATATTTTATGGGTGGCACTAATTTTTAACAATCTTTCGTACCTTGCAAGTGAAAAATATTCGAACGGTTGACTGTTTTGTAGTGAAAACCAACATGGATCACTACTTGTTTGATTTGTCACTTGAGTGTTGTATTTAAAAAATGCCAATAAACAGAAATCACACATACATTTAATGACAATTTTCTTCCAAGAGGTGATAAATAGGTTTATATTGAATATTCATTGAAACAAAAACAAAGTGTTTTGTCAGTGGTAATGTCCCAAATGTAACAAATGCGTCCTATGAAAAAAAGAAGTTTGTTATATTATTACTAATCATATGAAACCATTAACTGCAAAAATTGTGAAGGAGTGTTTCTTAAATTCTTTTAATTTAGTACTAGTGACAGAAAGAAAAGATATAAAAATAATTAAAAAAGTGAAACAGGAGTTATAATATTTTGATCAATTTTCCACATTTTAAATTTCCAATGTTATCTTGATCCTAAAGCATTTCTTCCCCCTCCTATAACCTCATGTTGGGGCCCAAGTGAAATAGCTAACATATGTTTGTGGACCGCGTGAAATGGCTGACATACGTATGCGGCCCAGCAGAAAAAAAAAGTTGAGTAACCCTGTTATATAGCCTCACTCTATCAATGGTTTGTAATGCTTTACAAATGATTACTTGCCGTTCTCTGTTAATTGTATCAATTACCAATGATACGGCTTGAAATTTAATTATTTTTGTAAAGTTTCAAATACTTTTTTATGAGGCATTCCAAGTTCACAGGCGAAACTATCGTAAGCAAAAACTCTTTGTCAGAGTAAATATGTTTGAATTTTTAATCATAGTGACATTGAATATGTTAAAACCTAAAATATGTTGACGATTGACAGAAAAAAAAAACTTCGTATATTTCTCTCAACATTCATGTTTCTTTTAATGTAATATATGCGATAGTTTCTATAATATGATTTTTTTTTTAAAATTGGACCCATATTTTGAGCTCACCTTGTGTATTATGCTTCTTTTTTTTATCACCAAAACATTTTCAAACAATTTTATGGTTTTTCACTTAAAGGAAAATACGTTTATACATCCAACTCTTTTACATCTATTATACATTTTCTACGAAAAACCATGCCAAAAAATTAGATTCAATAAAAGTGGAACATACTATTTACTTTCTCCAAAAAACTAAGTAAGATGAAACAGGCATCTTTGCTTATTACTAAAATATGTATAAAAGTCAATGAAAAATGAATTGTATTAATTTTTACAAATGTGTATTTAGATTTGTTTATTTAACATTAATATCATATCAATACATGTTCCGTTTAGCTTTGAAACAAAATTTAAATATTAGCTGAACTTAAAAACTTCGAATTAAAGATGCAAGAGAAATGGTATTAATTATTCACTGAAGCTTATTGACTATAAGCGCCTTTATTTATGGCAAGATGAATCAAAATTGATATCTTCGCTAAAAGATCTATCACATACGCTTTATTCCAATCCAATGAATAATTTCGTCCTGTATTGACGTTTTGGGAACTGCTTTCCGAAATATTTTACGGTATTGATTTTTTTATATGAAAATCTAATATTTTTGTGAGCCATCTGCCCTTTAGGGTTTCATTTTCTGTATGTAATTATTGGTATCCAGATAAAGAAATCTTCAGATCTTCTTAAAATCTTAGAATGTGTTTTGAACTTGGATCAATGCTTATAAAATATTTAAACATTGGCACTCAATTTAACCACTGCTGTCTGATGTGTTGCATAAATTATTGAGTGAAAGTTATTTATGTGAAATATAAACTATTTTTATACATAAAATGCAAGGCAGATTATTACATGACCTGCTTTATCGTTTTGCATAAAAATTATCGTGCACAAAGCAATTTCTTCACAAATATTACATTATTCAGTTAAAAGAAAATTTAAAGAAATGTGCTTTCCTTTCACTGAGGTCAATTCTATATTTGAATAAATTGTTTCAAAAAATTGGGTCCAAATAAAAAACACTTTTAAACTTGTATTGAACTGTCCCATTTGAGGATTTATTTGATTTATTGTTTACTTTTATGAATAAGAGGTCACGCATATTGAACAATTTAGGCCATTCAAGTTTCCTAATTTAAGAATTGAAATTCATATGCATCTAATGATTAAAATAATTTCTTGGTGGTTTTGAGTAAAACATGACATTATTTCTATTTGTCGGGACAACATGAAATAAATTGTTTTCCAAACATGGAGAAAATACCTTTTTCCCTGCAGCCATTTCTTATGATAACGGTTTGAGAATATTTTGACTGTAACAGCGGCTTGAAACTTCATGAAGAATTGATTTCATCTTTTTAAACAATCATTCTGCTCCATTTTCCATTACGGAATTCGAAGCTGTAGCAGTTCTATCTATGTTAAAACGGAATTTTTCTTTTTCTTTTTTTCCTGTAGTTTCCATTTTCACAACTTACTGTAATGGATTTAAAGTTATAGATTAACGCCTTTTAATCCACAATTCTTCCGAAAAAATTATTCTTAAAAACATTCCATAATTCATAAACATAAGTCGAGTATTAATATGAATTTACAAATATCGACCTTTAAGGTATCCGACTGCGTTCGGAACCGTGATTTTAAAAAAAGCGCATAAATGGTTAATTTTTATGATATTTAGTGTCACTTAGATTAAAATACATGTATAAAATTGTTCTAAGGACACACTTATTTTGATAAAAATTATTTAAATACAATATTCCGGCAAAAAATTAACTTAGAATAACCTTTTTTCAAAATGTTCTCCTTTTGTGAAAAATGCTTCTATTATAATAATGTTTTGCCTGTATATAGCTCAGACCTCTGTACAGAGGCTCAACTAACAGTTTTAAAAAAATCACATTATTTTCAGAGTTACAACCCATTGAAATATATAATTATCGGCGTTTTTTTCTTAAAATTTCTCCCTTCAGTGGTGGAAAACATGGATAAACCCACTTCTAAGATATATATATTTCAAAAATTCTAGTTGAGCCTCTGTATAGAGGTCTGAGCTACATACAGGCGAGCGAAATATTATTATAATAGAAGCATTTTTCACATAAAGAGGCTATTTTGAAAAGGGGTCATTCTATGTTTCTTTTTTGTCAAAATATTGTACTTAAATAATTTTTTACTGTAATATTATTCTTACAATAATTTTATATACATTTTTTAATCTAAGGGACACTAAATATCATAAATATTATCCATTTATACGCTTTTGCAAAATCACGGTTCCAAACGTAATCGGATACCTTAATACGTCCGGTTACTCACCGCCATCCATTGCCTTCAACAAAAAATAAATATCCTCTTTAGACATAAAATTGATTAGAATTTTGCTTCTAGTATATTATTTCTAATGCTATATTAATGACTGGATGTATATAGGGTTCCAACAAAATAATAATTTAGAATTAATCTCATTTTTGTTGAATGATTTCATAAGATGAATTTTCCTAAATGCTACCTATCAATAAATATTTGAAAGGCTTAACTATTTAGAAGTCCTAACTAACTCCTAACTATTTTACTAACTCCTGCAATTTGACTGTGATTTTAGTACGAACCACACATTCATTTTAATGACTGATTTTTCTTTTTATTTGAGTTTTAAGATTTACGAGAAATTACTTTGCGACATGCAAATAAACATATAATTAAAAATTGAAACAATGAGAAAATGTCTGATAAAATCTATTTTTGAAACCTTTATGAGCTACAAAATTTCAAAAGCAAATAAATTTTTCATTGAAGGAACTTCATTTTATGTGAGCTACATTATAGTTTATTTATATTCTCGGTGTAAAACTTGATTGCTTTTGTTTCAGGGGGAAGATTTTCTTTATTAAAAATATGCAGTAAAATCAATATTTAGAGATATGTAAATTATGTTTAGGTATTCAAATGGTAAATGTCTCATGATAAAACAAAGTGTGGTATCATTTCTTTAATAGTTATCGAGCCCAAACGTTGATATATGTATTGTGAAGTCACAAACCCTAAAATCCTTGCGATCGTAAATCCCGTGTGATAAACATCCCACAAATCCAATTTTAGCTTTTACCTTAAACAAATTTGGAAAACATTTTACTAAATTCACGAATAGCTCAAGAAAATGCATTGAGTCCAACCCCTGAAGCTGAGAAGCCTTAAGGAGTAGTGTGAATAAATAGTGTTGAAAATATCCCGAATAATTTCCTTAAAGGAATAATAGCATAGCAAGGGAATATAAAATAAATTCTACGAAATAAAAGCAAAGGGATAAATCTTTAGAATTTAAAGCAAGGGAATAGCAAAAGTCACATTTTATTTCTTTGCTATGTTTTTGGGGAAATAAACTGACTTTAAAAAGAAATATATTTATATTTTCACTTGAATGGGGCAAGAGTGCTAGCATTTAAAACGATTCGTTACCTTTTACGCAATGTTATGCCTTAAAAAGCTGTTTCCGTACATAAACATTAGTTCTAACACAGTAACTCTCGAATGTGACGTTTAGAAAATTACTTTTTTTTATACATATAAAGGGAATTTTTAAATCAGATCTTTCTAACTTTTGGTTGATATAGTGGACCTAACATAAAGTTAAAAACATTTTTAATCAGATATTACTAATATAAAGAGATTTGCTAAGAATTGAACGAAAGTAATTTTTTTTCAAGGAATGGATATAATTAAATTAAGAAACTAAGCTTCCAAAACATTCAAAGAAATTGTTCTTTAAAGAATTTTATTTATTTTTTAAAATTTAAATGTTACATAGGGGAGGAAACTGCATTTATTATTCAGTGTAACAAAAATGTCGATTTTGTAACTGCAATATAATATCAGCAATGTGTAAATTTGTAACTGTCGGAAAGTTGGAAAGTTTAATAATTTTGTCATATGACTATTTATAATCTTGTTCATAGTATGTTTGGGCTAAGGAATTTTAAAATCATTTAAACTGCTTCCAAAATAAATTGAAATAGGTGGATTTTTCCCACACATATGGGAAGAAAAAACTTTTAAAATTATTTGGTATATGTATAATTTAATACCTATAAACTTTCGAATTGCAAGCAGTAATGCTTAATTTCCACATGAGTCTTCTTATCCAATATTATGTATTGCAAATAAACTTATTTATATTAACAGTTCAAATAGGGATTGGAATTCCTACTAAAAAAAATATTTGTACCAAACATATGTTTAGTTTTCGGAATACTAACCTAAAATGTATGCATCCTTAAATTCTTTAGGCATGGAATAAATAATACAGAAAATTCTGAAAGTGGATAAATATGCTTTGATTAGGTGTTCTAATCATTCAAATCCATTGTTTATCGTATTCTTCATCTGATAATTGAATATTTTGTTAGTAAATCAGAAAACCAGTTCCAAAATGTACTATAATTTATATGTGTTTTTATTGGATTCCTATTTTATCTGAGAGAAAAATACTTCCATAAACTTATTATATAATTAAAAAAAAGAAAGAAAAAAAGGGCTACTTAAAGCTTAAATGTACCTCCTCCTTCAACATTGTGAAGGGGTTTAGCATACTTTTCACTTTGTTTTTAGATTTCCAATATACTCGTACAGCAGTGTTTCTCAAACTGTGGGGCGCCCCTAGGGGGCGTGATAATCCTACGAGGGGGCGCGAGCATATTGAAAAGTCAAAAACAAAGGATTATTAAAAAAATTATTATTTTACTGAACAAAATACATTCTGACACAATAAAAAATTAACGACTATTTTACACTTATAAATATATCAGTACTGCACAATGTATTTTATAATTAATTTAACAGTACTAAGAACAAATTTAATAATTAAATGTGACCCCATGGGCTTGTCATATTTAAAATTATATGCAAATATTAACACTTACCTTGATTATTTGTACGGTTTATAATTGATCCCTTAAATGCCGATTAAAAATTAGGCGATTCGCTCTGCAATGCTACCATTTAACAAGTAGGCAAGCGTATGTGGTGAAAGGGGGAAGGGTTGAAAAGGAATAAATAAGCAAATTCTCTGAAATTAGTAAATCCTTCGCAAAAGATTGTACTTTGGAAAGGCGTATACATACGTCCAGTGCAATTAATTCACTGACTGTCTGAGACGTTTATATACGCCGGTGGCACTTAAGAATTTAAAGTCGTATTGTAGGTTTAGCGTTAAAGTATAGTATTATTGAATTCAATACATTGTTAGTGTATGGAGGGGGCGCGATGAAAATTATGATTGAATATTAGGTCGCCAATATTGAAAGTTTGAGAAGCACTGTCGTGCGGTATTCTAAGAGTTTTGAGTCATTGTTCTCAAAATGAAGGATTATTGCTAACCTTTAAGCCTTGGATCTAGATATGTTGAACTGTGAATTTTTGTTCTTTACTTACTTCGGCAGCCGTAACAAGCGATTTGGAGATATTTTGTCCTCCTTCCCCTTTCTTTAACAAAAGTGTTTCCTTTACACTTTCTTACGACTGTCTTCGTACAGCATCTGTATCACATTAGAAGCTGATGATAAACAAATAAATTATGTCACGGCACATGTGCAACAAGTTAGTAAAAAGCTTCAGATAGCCCTGTTGATATGTCACTGTATTCGTCATTCTTCTTTATTCCTTATTTTCCTCATAATTCCTCAGAATCGCCTTAAAAACTTCCAGTTTGATGATGTCCAAGATCTGAAAAACGCTTGCGTTTCTTCTCTCCCTCATTTGCTTCTTATTTCCCGCTTTTTAGATTCTTATTTTTGACTTCTGGCTTTTGCCCCGTTCCGAGTGCCTCCCCTTCTGTTCTAACACTTTCATAGAGTAAAATTGGGATTTGAGGAATTAATTTTCAATCGTTATTTCATTGATTATAATGTTAGCTAAAAATATTAGGGAATTCAAAAGAGATCCTCGTTAAGAGAGAGTATAAGATAAATATTAAATGGCAAAACAAATGCTGCCCATAGCCCATGATTTCTACAGAAATATTGAAATATGATATAGTGAAGTATCAAAATGAATCGATAATGATTATGAAAATTTCAATTTCATGAAGTTGTAAGTATTCGTTTTAATATAATTTATGAAATTATACAATTTTATTTAGTCACTGAATACAAAAATACCGAATTTTGTGAAAGTGTGATGTCGAGAAATGCAGTTGTTTTGGGATATTAGTACAAACTAATTTTAGATAACACTTTCTTATTTCCAGTAGTAAGTCTATTAAATTTTACTGAGCAAAGAAATAAAAAGAAGAAGGTCTTTTTCTTTTTGCGAATAATTTCTATATGGCATAAATATATAAGCAAAATATCATAAAAAACACTTTTTAAAAAGTTTTTCTTAAATTCATAAAATTATGAAATAATTGACAATTTTTCGTGATGAACGCCTATAAAGAAGTTAGTTAAAAGCAGTAGAGGTAAATTAACAACGAAATTAGAGAGTTTCTAAATGCTACAAGGCTGTCTTGGTAAAATTAAGTATTTGATTGAATCGATAACATTTCGTAACATAGCAATTTAATGTTTCAAGATACTTTGAATAAATTTTAAAAAAATCATTCGTGGAAAAATACTTACAATTTATAAAATTTTAAAATACTATAAAATTTCATCAATGAAATTTAAATATACACAAATCACAAAATTGATAGAATTCCAAAGGTCTAAATTAGCAATATGCCTGTTCGTCTTACCAAAATTTCAGAAGCTTCTGCAAAATAAGATTTAGATGACTCTCTAATTATAACTTGTTGATTTTTGCCCAAATATTGTTCCATTATCAAATTTGGGAGACATGTAAAATAACAAAAATTTAAAATTCTTTAAATTGGGGATTTGAAATCTTATACTTTAACACAATATTGAATTCCTTTATATCTTATAGATTAAATTAAATAAATATATTAAATTAAAATTTATATTATTATAGAATTATTGTAAATTTAAAATTAATCTTAAACTACATATCAAATTTGAACATATTCTTATTTTTAATTTTTTTTTTAGTGTTCTTTTATATATATATATATATATATATATATATATATATATATAGAAGAGAGAAGAAGAAGAAATAAAAAAAACCGTAATTTTAAGACACAATAAATTGAGAACAACACTGAGCTTTTTGTCTTCCCCATTCCGCAATAGAATGTTCTGAGGATAGTTGAAGTTAAGTAGAAAATGGAAGCTTCTGGGAACTCTCGATCGTGTATGGCATCGTTTCTCAAACTGTAGGGCGCTCCCCCCTAGAGGGGCGTGATAACTCTACAAGGGGGAGCGAGAATATTGAAAAGTGGAAAACTAAAGATTATTCAAAAAATTATTGAGTTGCTGAAAGTAAGCAAACAAGATACTTTCTGACATAATAAAATATAAAATACTCATTTACGCTGATATAATACACTTATAAAAGTATCTGTACTGTACAATGTATTTTATTACTAATTTAACAATACTAAGTTAAGAACAAGTTTTATAATTACCAGTGACCCAATGGGCTTGTATTAACACTTATCTTGATGATTTGTACGGTTTATAATTAATCCCTTAACTGCCGATTAAAAGTTACACTCTTTGGTCCCCAATGCCATGGTTTTTCACGTAGACGCGCATATTTTTATGGTTTTTGGGGGGGAGAGAAAAGGAATAAATAAGCAAAATCCTCTGAAATAAGTAAATCCTTCGCAAACACTGTCAAGGTCCTTTTATTCTATTCCAATGCCTTAAGAATAATTTTAAGGATAGAAGTGCACAGAAAAGATCCTACTTCGGAAAGACGTATATATACGTCCAGAAGAATAATGCTTTGACTGAGCGAGACGTTTATATACGTTGGTGGCCCATAAGAGGTTAAATTCGTACTGCAGCTTTAGTGTAAAAGCATAGTATTATTGAATTCAATACAATGTTATTGTATGGAGGGGGAAAAATGATGATTGAATATTGAGTCTCGATATTGAAAGTTTGAGAAGCACTGGTGTATGGGCATATTTAAGTGACTGTATTGAAAGAAGATCACTTTTCTATCCCTCAATTGACGGGAATGACCGTGCTAAATAGTTTCATCAGTGTACAGTAAAGTTCCTAAAGGGATTCATGATATTTGCACTATTTTCTAACAACGGAAAATGAAAAATCAAAAAAATTCTCAAGTAAGGCAAAACTCTTAATTCACTCTACTATCGGCATAATAGTTTTGAAGAAGAAATTCCAACTTATATTTAAAGGCAATTCATAAATTTGAGTTTGATATGAACTAAGCCTCTAGTCACACGTATATGTCAACTTCCGTTTATTTAGCAAAGAAAGAATCACAAGCAGGATTAAATTGCATCCCATTAATTGAAAACGTGTAAAATAACCCTATTTTTCTGCAATGGGCTTTTGTGCTTTCGGTTTATTAAAACGATCCATAGGAAAACGGCATTCAAGAATACTGAACGGACTGAAAAATGGTTGAAGTGGAATGGAGTAAAATTGGCATGGCAGTACTTAAAAAAGTTTACTTTCATGAAATATTCGAGCTAAAGCTGTTTCCAAGAATCATGGCTAACAGATAAAAGCAAAACCTTGCGGTATTTATTGATAAAATTGACTATCAAAATCGTTTTCATAAAGTGCGAACAACATTCTGTATATGCTAACTGAATGTATTTCAAAGTTTAAATTTTTCGTTCATCAACTATAAAATTCATCAACTGTTTACAGTTATATCCATACAAGGGATATTTTGTCTTTTGATTCTTATAAAAGGAAGTTTTAAAAAACTACATTCATGTGATTTCATAATTTTAATATTTGTGAGCAAGAAAAATATCTTAGTTTGATATAACCTGAAAAAAGATACCTGATTGCATCATGGTGTTCCTAAGAACTTGGAAATGATTTTTTTATAAGCTGGGAAAAGGTTTGATTAGCATTTATTCAAGTAAATATGTAAATAAAATGTACTGCTCAAATAATGAAGTATATTTTTTAATGTTTTAATTTTTTTGGAAATTGTTTCCATTATATATATTTATTTTAAACAACTTTTTAATTTCAGTAATTTTCAATTTAAAATAAGGCTTAAATAAGGAGATCACAAATGTTATTAAAACATATATTAATCTAATATTTAATCCCATAATGTTTATTCAGTGTGGTATGTAATCCAAATAAATGTTATGCTATATAATTACGGTAATTGAAATATTTGCTCTCATCTTTAGAGGAACATTTCACTCAAATATGACTTTAATGTTCGCTAGTATTATTGCCCAAGTCCCAGCAGCTAACGCGTACAGATTAATTCTCAGTTAGCTTTAACATAACTTTGTAATTCCTTACTTTATGAAGAACGTTTTCCTAATAAAAATTTTAAAACCTATATTCTTAAAAAATGTAGAACATATAATTTTACTACACAATTTTATTCTAATAGTTCTATATTGAGGTCATTAATATATCTGTGATACACACGAGCAATTAAAACCTTCATCGATCGCAGGTGACCTGAGAAGTCAGCAAAACGGTTTTTTTCAATGCCCCTCAAACACCTCGGTATGCTACCTCTTACCAATAGTTTTCTGGCTCTTGATAGTGGGTAGCACGCCACCGTCGGTCTACCGTAAGCCCTCACCCGGCTTGTGAAGCCGAGTAAGTCTGATTGTATCATAACTTCGAGGGTGAGTTTTTAATGATATTTTTGTTGTAATCATACATTTAACTCAAAAATAAGTCTGTCTTGTGATGCAGGGTGGCCATAATTAAACTGCAAGTGTTCAAAGGGTTCTGGAGAGAAAACCACTGGGAATATTCCAGTGAATTTGGTACCTACACGTTTCAGAACATGCACAAATCAAATATTTAAACAAAAAAATGCCACTTTCACTTGATAGATGGCGCTTTTCTGTATGTCAATGCTCACTGGTGGCATATACAACTTCCCAAACGTTGGTATCTGAAAGCAAATATGGGCCCACAAGAAAATTCCAAGTACGGCATACAATTACATAATAGGAATGGATGTGTTTTTCACGTTTAGCGTTTTGGTTGCTCGTTCCCCATATTCTACAGTTAT
This sequence comes from Trichonephila inaurata madagascariensis, assembly GCA_019973955.1. Lineage (NCBI taxonomy): Eukaryota > Metazoa > Arthropoda > Arachnida > Araneae > Nephilidae > Trichonephila > Trichonephila inaurata. The sequence continues at coordinate 175,904 of BMAV01023883.1, forward strand.
GCGCATTTACTCTATTTGATAGTGTAAAATGTGCCTTGTCTGTCCACAGGATTCTCTGTATCCAAGTGTCATCCTCACTGATTTTTGACAGGACAAAGTTTGTTAAATCAATTCTTAGGATGTCATCATGAGGTTTCAATTCTTGAAGCATTTTAGCCGAAGAATATGGCACAGTACTTTATGCACTGCTGACCAGGGAAGAGATAATGTTCGAGCCACACTTCTTGCACTCCCATGTTGCAGTATACTGGTTCCTGATCTTCTACTCACGCAGCGGCAATTGCGTCATCAATTCGTCGCAATCTTTGAGGGTTTATGGGACGTCACTATCTTGTGCCTGGAATAACCCCCCGATTCTCCCGTTTTTTCAAATTTAGAAATCATATTTTTCAATCCATTGACACTCATTGAACCTCTTCTTAATCGTTTCATACGCCGGTATTTTTTCAGAGTAGTTGAATAATTGCTACCATTCTGTTAGAATATCTTCACTAACAATGCACGTTCTTTTTTTATTCAGAGTCATGATAGACCATTACTCAATGTGGTCTTGTTTTTATAATGTTCTATAGGATTAAAATGTGCATATATGCCGTCGATAAGCAATGAAACACGGCGCAGCGCCATCTATCCATCTATAGGGTGGAAATGACAATTTTTTTTTCTTTCATGTTTCACTTGTGCATGTTCCAAAACGTGTAGATACCAAATGTCATTGGAATATACCCGGTAGTTTTCTCTCCAGCACCCCTTGAACACTTGCAGTCTAATTATGTCCACCTTGTATATTAAAATGATGTTCTCTTATCGCAAAAGACTTCATACTACTTGTGTTTAGAGTTTGTTTTTCTTTTAGGATACTTTATTAGTTCAATTTTCGTTTTCATTTGTATCAAATGAGAAATTGTAGTTGTTTCAGGTTTAGCTTCATTTTGCTCATTAACCTGGTTCTTTTTCGTACATTTTGGTTCATTTGCTTTTCTTAGACCTTACCCAAGGCGACCGCACCAGTTTTTGAATTAAACTTGATTAGGGGGAGGTCAAAATTGTCAATGACCTTTCAGGCCTGTTGCGCATGATTCTGATTTGCTCAGAAGTTGGTCCGACGAAGGCTTAATACTTCATTGTTCAGTTATTTTAAAATATTCTAAAGGCATTACAATTTGTAATAAATAAATCTTATTTATGCTATCTCCGCTTCTTTAATTTAACAAAAATAACATTAGTAATGCTGAGGCTATAATGTGTCATGCTTATTCAAGTAACTCAGATTAAAAAACATTCTTCATTATCGAAAATTATTTTACATTACAGTTAAAAATTTAAATCCTGCTCGAATTTTACTCTGTGCAAACTGTTCTTCTGAATGCATTATCAACAGTTAACTTTTAATATAATTGTTAATTTCTAACATATTTGAAAGTAAATTTTTAATAGAGAACATTAAAGTATTCTGCCGTTATGTGTTTGTGGTATTGAATTTAAGAATTTTCTTAAAAGAAATCTATTTGCTTATTAAAAATTTTTAAACACATCTTTAGAAGTCAAGCACATAGCATAAATATATTTGCAATACTTTCACAAATGTGAAATTTTCATTATTAACTTAATAGATCAAGTTTTCCCAAATTTATCAATCGAAAGGAAAATAAAAAAAGCTGATAATTTACTTTCGAAAGTCTTCAGAAAAATCATTAACCTGTAAGGAGAAAAATGAATAATTCAGTGTTTCATTAGACCAATACATCCAACGGATTATCATGGCAGAAATAGGCTCCAAACACAGCACATTTGAATTACAAATAAGTAGCTCACACAGAAAATAAAGTAGAGAGGTAAAGTGAACCTTTAGATAGTTTCATGGATCTTGTCATAACTATCGGAAATCAAATGTGCAAATACTGTTGTTGTGGTCGAAAAGAAGTGAATTATGATTTGTTTCAATTTTTTTTTAATGTAGAAGGAATAAACACCTTCTAGAACAGGATGTTTTTCAACCGTTTAAAATATAAGATCCCCCTTTATGTAAACATCATTGATTTTTCGTATTTTCCGGTTATAAATTGCATATTTTACGTATTTCTATAATATGCATATTACAAAATTAAGGTGCATTTACATAGATTTTGTTCATATCTAAGGGTCATACGGCATCATAAATTAACACATTCGCGAAATATTAAAATGTAACAAATCAGTTATTTCTACTGAAAAAACAACATACTGAAAATATAATGTAACTTAATATATTATTATTTTTTTGGCATATTATATTTTGCAACATTATATGTTGCAATTAAGATTCAAGGTGTATCGTGACAAAATGTTCCTACGAATAATACTGTTAAAACTTTATATTGAATTTTTATGTTAACACATTAATGATATGATTAAAATTAATTTCGATTGTTCCTGCATATATATAGTCATTTATAACCCTTGATATATGTCACGAAATATGGAATGTGTTACAGTCACATCTCTTGGGAGGGTATCTCATTCATATACAAGAGGGCTTCCTAACTCATGTATGCACATAAGCAAATGTAGATGGAAATTACTTAGAGGTGTAAAACTTCCCGTGGTGGCATTTCTACCAGTAGTATAATATTTCTAATATTTCTACATATTCTCACTACTTTGTCAAGGATGAATAGTTTAATGCAGTGAGTCTCAAACTTTCACAATTGGCGAGCCAATATTCAATCATAATTTTCATCGCACCCCCCCTCCACACGAGAACAATGTATTAAATTACATAATACTACATTTTGACACTAAAGCTACATCCCGGCATTAATCTCTTAAGCGCCATCAACATAGATAAACGTCTTGATCAACCAAAGTCATAATTACCCCGGACGTATATATTCGTCTTTTTGGAGTACGATCCTTTCTGTGCACAGCTTTCCATAAAGTTATTCCGAAGGCTTTGGAATGCGATAAAAATACATTGACAGTGTTAACGAAGGATTTATTTATTTCAGAGGATTTCTTTATTTCTTCTTCTCCCCTCCCAATACATCACATTCGCGCGCCTACGTAGAAAATGGTGGCAATGGGGAGCGAATCCTGTAACTTTCAATCGGCAATTAAGGGCTGTTATAAACCGTACAAATTACCAATATAAATATTAATTTTTCGATATAATTTTTTATATGAGAAGCCCATGGTGTCACTGGTAACTATTAAACTTGTTTGTAACTTAGTATTGTTAAATTAACTGTAAAATACATTGCGTATTACTAATATATTTATAAGTGTATTATATCAGTGTAAAGGCGTATTTAATTTTTTTAATATGTCAGAATGTATTTCGTTTGTTTACTTTCCATAAATTAATAATTTTCCTAAATAATCTTTTATTTTCAACTTTCAAAATGCTTCGCGCCCCCTAGGGGGTAGGGGACCACTGTTTGAGAAACGCTCGTTTAATGTATAAATGTTGATCCAATCAAATGTTTAATTTTAAACACAAATAAGGCAAATATTTTCAATAAATAATTATAAAGGAAAAAGAAAAAATGAAACCATAAGGGGTGTGACCCAATGTAAAGGACATGCGGGAAAAGGGTTCTTAACTAAGTCCACTAGTTAAGTAAAATACGTTTATTAGACAAAACAAACATTCACATACATAACTAGATAACTAACATTTAAATTAGAATTAAAAGGATCGGAGCGCATGCTCATACGTCCTTACAACTCTGAAGCTTGGCCATTACTGAAGATTGTTTTAACCGATAGAAGACGTGACAATCTTTCTACTTTTATTATGGGAAGAGTCTAAACAAAGAGGGATTACAAAACAATAATTCTCAATATATATGGTTATGTTTTAATAATTCATATAGCTAGAAATTTGACACAGTCGTCTGTACAAAAACCTTTTGTTTGCCGACCAATGGGCTAGAGTAACATAATGATGTTATTAAGCTGAAATTGAACTAAATGAATATAAACTTTTAAAAGCTGATCAATCCTGTTATTCATAAATAAAAGGAATGAGCATTATTAACAAGCAAAAGACATTAGTGACTTGTTTTTCTCAATTTGTTTTCAAAAAAAGTGTGACGAGGCTTTATCAGAATTACTTATACTAATATCTTGGGATTTCTTTGGGGCCTGAATGGCAATTCTTTCCAACCAACCCAAGAAGATGGCGTGTTTATGCAAGTTAGGAATTATATATATTGGAATGTTAGCATTCGCGATGGTCGCTAAGTGAAGCTCTGAGCGCTAAGTGAAGAAGTAATGCTAGAAGTGAAGTGAAATAAAGTCTAGGAGAAGAGTCTTAATTTTGTGTGTCGGTCTAACAGCACTACTGAAGGTAAGTAAAAGTGGGTCCGAGACCAAAGGAGTATTGTCTTAGCCAGAGAAGCCAGATTAAAGGTTGAATTGACGTTTTACGGACAGTAGCTGTTTGAACAGGAAATTGAGGTAAGCTTGCACATTTAAACTTTAAGGATAGAACGTATACTATTAAGATAAGAATTAATCTATAAAGATATATTTATAGTGGTTAATTGTGCGATTTATCAGTAATACGTTTTGCGTCTCAACACTCTTGATCATTTTCCTCCTAGACTAGTATTGTGGTTGATTTGTATATAAATTAAGATCATAATAAACTGATTCTTATTATGGCCGAATTTAGTGGTTCATCTCTCGTTCCCTCAGACATACGTCGCTTGGATAGTGGAGAGAGAGTATCCCCATCGGCGGAGATACCACAAAGGAAGATAACACTTTTTGATTTAAGGTATCCGACTACGTTCGGAACCATGATTTTGCAAAAGCGTATAAATGGATAATATTAATGATATTTAGAGTCACTTAGATTAGAAAATGTATATAAAATTATTTTAAGAATAGTATTACAATAAAAAATTATTCAAGTACAATATTTTGACAAAAAATAAATATAGAATGACCCATTTTCAAAATATTCTCTTTTTGTGAAAAATGATTCTAGTATAATAATGTTTTGCTTGTATGTAGCTTAGACCTCTGTACAGAGGCTCAACTAGAATTTTTGAAATATATCACTTAGAAGGGGGTTTATCCATGTTTTACGACAACAGAAGGGAATAATTTTAAGAAAAAAAAATACCGATAATTATTTAAATGGGTTGTAACTGAAAATAATGTGAATTCTTCAAAAATTGTAGTTAAGCCACTGTACAGAGGTCTGAGCTATATACAGGCAAAATAGTATTATGAATAGAAGCATTTTTGACAAAATTAGAACATTTTGATAAAAAGGTTATTGTAAGTTAATTTTTTGCCGAAATATTATATTTAAGTATTTTTTTTTTTGTCAAAATGTCTTTAAAACAATTTTATACATGTATTATAATCTAAGTGGCACTAAATATCATTAAAATTATCCATTTATGCGCTTATTTAAAATCATGGTTCCGAACGTAGTGGGATACTTTAATCAGTAAAATGGTCACTCGTCTTGTTTTTACATCACATTTATCCTGCTCTTCTTTACTTTACACATTTTGAAGTCTCGTGAAGTTCTGAATGATCTGAACGTATCAGAGTAAGACGACAAATGTCACTGCGTGAACCGAGATCAGAAATCAAGCATATCGAACTTGTAACAATGACCTCCAAGCATCATGTGACAAAATAATCACGATGAAGATGTTTTTGATACTTGAGGCAGTACAAAGTAAGGTAGAAGTGGCTCGATATCTGAATTTGTGTCCATCTGGGATTCATAGACTTTGCCAACAACTTCTAACTTTGGATTCGGCATCCATGAGGTTAAGCAAAGACGGCCACGACCTACCACGAGTGCCGATGACCAATATTTGTCATTATGCGCACGAAGGAATAGAACCACGACTCTAGTTGAACTCTGGTCCTCTTTCACTGAAAGCTATTAAAGGTTGGTTTCAAGGTCAGCCATGCGTTGAAGACTTCTTGAGCGTGATCTTTATGCGGATACCAGCCATTTGCGTCCCGCTCATGTCACATCATAGGTGGAACTTTTGCAGTGCACACATCAATATGTCTACTGGACGCGTGATCATTGGAGGGCTGTTCTCTTTACTAGGAGTCCAGACTTAGCCTTGAAATAGATAGTAGGCGTATTTTTTATTTTGAGAGAACCTAAAACTCGTTTTCACCCATGACACCGTGATAGAGATACATACCGATGGGGTTTGGGGTGGTATCTCTTTGGGTGGACGCACAGAATTCCATGTTTCTTCCCGTGAAAATGTCAATGTTCACAACTATAAAAATGAAATCCGGGATGCTTATGCGTGTACTTATGCCTGAGAAATAGGGGATGATTTTGTGCAACAGGGTGATAAAACGAGATTACACAGGATTCACATGGTGGATTCTTATCTAAGGTAGGAAACAATTCAGCGCATGCAGTTGCCAGCTGGATCACCGGACCTTAACCATATCGAACATGTTTGAGAGACTATAACTGCTAATGTAACTGCTCTCAATTCCTTCTTCTAGAACCCTAGTCATGCTTTTAACGGCCTTGAAAGAGCAATGACTCTCATTTTCTGCAGAATTAATAGGCCCTATTATTGAGATCGTCTAACATCGATGTATGTGCTGTGTTGTTTTTCGGGGAAATCACACTTCCATATTAAAGGTAATTTTCCTATATCAAATTGACAGATTCGATTTTTTACATTTTATACATTATGTTAATTTCTATAACACCATAATTGTCTGATAATTTCCTTTTATGCTGTTTATACCTTTCTTTGTACTATGCGTATCGATGAATTTCGTGGGCCTCGTTCTGACAACGTCAGATAGGTGGCATTAGCCACAACAACAAAACTATGTGTATAGTGCGTATAAGTTTCATTAAATTCTACGCATACTCATAGCTTTTTCAGTTATCGTCATTTTTGAGATTTTTTCGTAGTTTATGATGACCACTGTATTTTCGACTATGTGATACTTCAATGAAATTTAACTTAAATATCAAATGTTATCTATATTTAATTGCTTAAATAAACTATGATATGTAAAACAGTTCGATATTTTCTAAAAATGTTCATAAGTATGACAAAATAAAATAATAAAAGTTATCAAAGTATATTTTTGAATATCAGTGCTTCAAATTATTGATATGTGTGTTTTTATGTAAAATGTACATGCTACAATATAAATCACCTTGACATTTAATTTAACAATATTTAATTTCAATTTTTCATACATTTAATTATATTTCAACAAAAACATAAAGCTGATTCATGAATTTTAATAATGAAATCCAAAGTCATGAGATTGTAAATACTAAACAGCTTTGCTCAAAAATATAATGCTTAGAGCTACCCAGGGACAACTGGAATAGTACATCATAATTTTGAACGACTGACAAAAAAAAAAGTAAAACTAGTTCTAAACTATAGTACTTAAAACATTTCTAATTTTTTTTACTTGACGATTTAGTGGCTTTATTGGTTTTAAACGAATCAGGATATGATCCTTAAATCTGAGAGATTTTGTCATACAATTTAGGACTTGCAATATCATGTAAACAAGAATAAGTCGATATATCCTTAGGCACACACAAGCATCGCTTTTCAGAATGACAATTAATTGAGTAATCTTATCAAAATGATAAATTTAAATTTATGGGAATATAAGAATAACGACAAATATAAAAAGAATATACTTATAATTAGTCTATTTTAGTAGATTTTTTTATCACATTTCCTTTTATATGTTGTTAAAAGATACTATAACAAAAATAATGTTATCGTAACACAATAATGAATCAGCAGAGAAGTAATAAAATACATTTTGTGAATATTCGGTGATTCATAAAAGCAAAAATTAAAAGGCATAAAATATAACTGTGCAAATATTGTGGTAAAATCTTCATGCAATGAAGGTTTCTAAGTTGAAAAGTTTTTCAAATCATTCAGTATTTACTTTTGACTATATTTTCTTTAAAAACGTCACAAAAGGTACATTCAGATTCCTTGATAATTATCCCAGTATTTTTTTTCTCAGTCAGGTGGAGTACGAAAATTTCTGAGATGGCATGCCTAACTCGATGTCATTCTGTGTCATGTCCTCTGAAAATCAAGCAGCTTCCAGTACTCAGCTTGGCAATCTTTGGTATAATGATGATTAAAATTCACAGCATGATTTCAAAATGCTGGCCACAAATTTGTTGGTTTAATAAAAGTATTCTATCATGCTTTTATTACTGAATCATTGAAATTCATTATGAAAATTTTATAAGATTGTAACAACTACAAATATGACTGTAATTAGCTATTCGGCAGTGAATTAACCAAAAACTTCTACACAACCAATAAAAATCAGGAAACACAGCTTCTCATCTACACTTTAAGACTTTATAAAAATTGTACTATGGGTTTATTTTTTGCTGTTAATATATTCCCACTCAAATATTATCACAATTTCCAACATCTTCCGGAAGTAGATTACGTATTGGGGTAAATTTGCTTTTCTTAAGAAAATTATCATAATTATTAGGCGAAAGAATGTTTTCTAAGTTTGCAAGATTTTGATTACTGAACTCGAGTTAGATAAAACTTCAGTGAATGTCTAAAAATTCATGTTCAGTCATGTAAAGAAATGTTTTTAAAATTGAATTTTCTTAAAACTAGATATATAATGAACAGTTTCAATTATCAGGCAGTCTTCCAATGTGTTTTGGGTAAGCAAATGTCTAATAGAAATTATATAATTAAAAGTAGAAAACATAAAAATGAATACTTTTAAAGATTCTGTAAAAAATTATTATTACAGAAAATTGTAAGCCAAAGAGAAAAATATAGTTTTCAAGAAGTTATATGCTCACATAACGAATCAAAAGTTGTTTAGTCAGGTTGCGATAAGTCGATATGAAAGATTTCATGTCAAGTATTGAAGCAAAGTAAAACAAACAATATAGGCACAATCACTTAAAAACATCCGCAATTAATGCTTTAATAAATTATGTACCTTATTTTCATGCAGATTTAATTTCATTTAATGATGTAAAATATTGTGTAATGTTTAAAATATTTATCAACTTACATGAATAATTTTTATCTTAAGGCTGTTTTAGCCTATGTACGAGAGCGTGAACTTTACGCGGAGCACATTTTTGGACAGAAAAAAAAAATGCCTCAATTTTTGAAAAAATTGTGACATTGTAACTCATGCATTTTTTTATAATATAGTGTTTTTAAAGTTTCAAAAGATTTCATTAATAATTAGTTGGAATTAATTAGAAAGGATAGCTCATTTAGCATTACGGTAAAGGGAAAAAGGGCAAAACACATTTTATAAAAGAAAAAAATGTGTCAACTCTTATAAAAACGAGCAGTATTAAATAAGTATAAAATAAGTAATTCTCTACAGGATAGTGTAGCCAGAATATAATATTAATTTTTGAGTACTTTTATATCTGAATTAATATTCCAGATTTGGCCCCTATTCATTAACATTAGCCGAAGATAGCCTTAATTACTGAATATATGGTTTTTAAATTGGTTAATTAAAAAAATTAAATTTTTTAAAGGAATTGATTTTCATAATGGATTTCTTTGAAAAAAAATAATCGAAAAATCTTTTAGTTTAGGACTTTTTTTTTCTTATTCATATTGTAATAACAATTATATCTATATTTCATTATAAGAGTAATTATATATATATATATATATATATATATATATATATATATATATATATATATATATATATATATTTTAAATAATAAAATAACAACCAAAAATCATTTCAAATTTAAATTGCTAGTAGAATTATGAGCATTAAGTCATTTTGAAGGACATTCTGTAAATAAAAATAAAATATTCATAATAAAATACTGATAACTTTAGCAAGATTAGTTTAGCATCACAATTTTAATACACAGGATAGTGTTCTGGTTTAGTTTAGGATACGCCAATTTAGCCCTTTTAAATCCCTGCAAGTAACATAATTAGTACAAGAAAAAATATGCAAAAGAAAATAATTCACAATAAAAAGTAAAGTTTTTTCAAAATTAATAATTAACATTAAAAATCTCCAAATTTCTTACAAACCTTAGTTAAAAACCTGAAAATTCTTACGTTTATTGCTTCATGATTACTGGGAATCAGATGCAAGTATCTACCATTTTAAACTCTTAAACTGAAATAATGACGTCTAGAATGACCTGATCTTTAACCATCACTTTAAATCCTATTAACACAGCTTGAATGAAGTGGGATTGATCTTAAGCAGAATCTTGCTTCATTAACATACTTTCTAGATTAAAACGAGTTTTCAAATTCAATTTAAGATTCCCAAGCTTATTCTGTAATTACAAAGTGTTAATTTCCGTTTGACTGGACCATTAACTGGGCAATGTTATAATGAATTAAAACGAAAAGGATGTTAAATCACTTTATTAAAAAGAGGTTTTAAGGGCATGTACTTTTTTAAATAAATGAGTTATTTTGTTTCTTTCGTTCACACAGTTTAACAGAAGAACGTCTGTTGGTGTCGATTGGATACCGGGACTTTTTTGCTGGGAATTTGAAAAATTTTCGTGAATTTTGATCATTTTCCATGGTGATTACACAGAATATGTTTTGCAATTCTTGGTTAGTTAGGAGAGATTTTGAAACTAAATATACCTAGATCGTCTGCTGGTGTCGTTTCAAAACCAAGGCAATTTATCACTATAAATAGCTGTCTTTCAGCAAAAGATAGCTCACTAAGTAGATGCCATTAGTAAAAAAAAATCTGAATGTAATATCGCACATTTATTTAACCTTTAATGCAGTGTTATTGGGTTCCCAGCGGAAATGGGTCAATTATACTAGAATCGTTGAGTCTAAGGGTTCCGTTACATAGCATTTACTTATCTGCTCATAAAAAAGTTTCATTCGATTTTCGAACCTTATGTGAAGCAGACACCTTGAAACGATGACTCGTAAAAATGGTCTAAACATGATGAAACTGCTAATTCGTTGCGAGAGCTTTCTGAGAATGAATCAGATGGTGGTTAGCTGTATTGCTCTAATTTAGATTTTGATGAAGACATAAGATTGAGTGAAAGTTATTGTGAAGAATCTGAAGAAAGTGGAGTGTGATTAATTATATTCCAGTAAATACTGATATATAAGTCGCTAGGGCTGGGACAGAATGGACACCGCATAATAGTAAGGTTTCTGGCAGATATACGACTCGAAATGTTTTGCGACAAAGCAGTGGTCCAACAGCCTTCGCGAAACCTTTCCAGTTAAGTTAAAGAAGTTGAATACTGGAGGGGCCAAATTTTCTAAATTTGTTACAGACCATCAGTCAAGACGTTTTAACGTACGTTCAACATTTAAATGGCTTTTATTCAGATTTTAAAACCAGGTTTGAGTATGCTTTGATTATGGTAATACCACAGTAGGCATTGAATTCATGTAGTCACATTAAAAAAAATGTGGCATAATGCATACTCCCGCGATCTCCGCATTGAGGGGTGGGAGGGGGACAAGGATTCTAAGAACCTAAGACCTGACTTTGATGGGTGAGGATCTAATACTCTGTTGTGCTAATGAACTGATCGTAATAAGCACTTAACGAATATATTTAAGTTTAGAAACGAACCAGGAATTTTGGCTTTAAAAAGACAAACCTGTTATTTGTCTCGAATTATAAAATATCATGAAAAAATTTCGAATTGATTTTTCTAGTGAGGAGTTTCAGTGTGATTGTAAACCTCCAAAACACACAAAAGATAAACAAAAAAGAAAGAAATAATGAAACTGGATACTACTAACAGAGGAGATTTGAGGTTAAACCTCACAAGATTGATACCAAATGTTGAAAATTTGTTATTGTAGCACCAGATACATCCCTCCAATTAAAATCGTTTGCTTGCTCTTTAGTTTTATTTAATAGTTATTTTATGTATTAAATAACTTAATTTAATTAACATGAGTTTATTTTAAATTTTAAACACTATCCTTCATCACAATTAGAAATTTAATTCTTTCAAAGTAGTAGTAGTACCAGCTGTCAAAAAGACATTTAAGTTGATAAATTTGCAAAACTTTAATAGTAATTAAGAAGGGGTCCACCCCAAACCGAAAACATGGCAAGGGGTCTATGAGACAAATGCTTGTTAACCTCTGAAATTACGTGTCATAATATATGATAATTATATAAAATAATATATTAAAAAGTCTTAAAACTAGACAATACTCAACAATAGTCCTGCAATTATTTAATTCATTCAATCATCTTATCTATTATTATAATACGGCGTTGAAACGATACCAGTGGACATTAAGGGCAATCAAAATCCCGAATGTTCTAGTGTTAAAATTCTGGAACAAGTTTTTTTTTCAGCTTTTTAACATTTATGATCTTGTACAAAAGATTCCAATTAAAGAATCCATAACAAAATTGTGCATGGATAAAATAATTTTAAATTCATAATATATAGATGCCTTATAAATTATTTTGTTTTTAAATATTGTTTGTTTTGGTTGTTTTGATTTTAGATTTTTACAGAGAAAGATTCTTATTTGGACAAGTCAAAATTGTAGTTTGAGGAGTAGGTTTAAATACAACACACCGTTTGCCAATAAAACAAATAAATTGATTTGACTGCAATTTAAAAATGAACCTCTAAATTACTTTTTATTTTTATTCTTCTGAAAGAATTTTATTTCTGAAAGAGAAGAATGATATGGTGCATTTTAGAAGTTAGTCACCGAGTTTAAAAATCTTATTGGAACTTTCTTAAGTAATGCATATTGTTGATGAGTTTATTTTTTCTTTTTTATGTGACGAGAGAGAGAGAGAGAGAGAAGAAAACAATTCAATGGTCCAAGTCCTAGAAATAATTTGAGACACATTTACATTCGCACACACTAGAAATTTAAAAAACATCTGAGTATCTGGCGTATTTTGTGAAGTAGCTTAGATGTCCCGAATGTATCCAGCGAACGAACTCTTATGATTTCATTCCTCTGCAGATGACACTAATTCACACTTTTTTTTAAAAGTTCAAAGTAAAATACAATAGAACACACGACGGCAACTTACGACACGGGTGCCAACACTTGGCACGCGGTACAGTTCTCAGAGTTATTCTACATATTTGTCATTTTTGGGTGGATGTAAGTTAATAATTTTGAAATGGAGATTATTGGACTAACATTGTTTGAAGTGAATTGCATGTACTCTGCTGTTGATTTAATATATATCTATGTGAACAAATATATTAATAAAGGAATTAACTACTGAATGTCCAAAATCGAGTCAAATTGAATGTCACAAATTGTACCAAATATTGTGATATGAAGTAGAACTGTGTGTGTATGCAGAGACAAGTTTCGCAGTAAATTACGTACGTTTATGTTTATTTATTTCATTACATTGAATGAGAATGTTGCTGATTTCTTACTTACTAAATATGTTTAAAATATACATAAATAACATATAATAAAACTCTAAATTTATGTTCTTAACCTCTGCTCGCTACTTATGAATGCATTGTTTTGGGAGGGAAGGAAGGAATCCCCAAAGGAACCGAACTCACCCTAGAAGGGTTTAGAGCTACAAACCGATCCCTCGGGAAACAACCACTGCCATGTCTAGACTTTATTAAAAAAAATCAAAGTTTACATTTTATAAACATTAGAAGACAGTAAAATGACAAATTGCAAATTTAAAGGAAACTGCACTGTATACATACATGTCCGTGAACGTAATACAAATATAATAAAAATAATAATAACATAAGGAGTATAAGAGAAGGAAAAACGAATATACATGTTCCAAATTTCTTACAAATTCAGAAAAAAAAAGAAGAAATTTAACTAAACAGACCAAAAGAAAAAAACAAAAAAGTGATAAAAGACAGGGAACCAAAATAATAAAAAATAAAATGTTTTTTTGAATCATATTTTCAGTTGGCGTCAACACTTCCTGTTGATATCTTTTTCCCTTAATTGTCTCATCAGTTTAAAATAAAAACACAGTAAAGAGGATTATTTTTTTCCAGACCAGCTGGGTAAAATAAACAAATAATTAAAGAGAAAGAAAAGGGAGGAAGAGAAATTATTAAATTTTATTGAAAATATAATTTTTGCTAAAGGAGAGGAAAAAAAAAAAACAAGAAATAAACCTTAAAGTATACTCAAAATTTTGACTAAGAGATAAACCAGGAATGCTCCAATATATTATGCGAGGAGGAAAAAAATAAGGTGTTTAAGATTGAGAAGAAAAGGAAAAAATCCATTCCCACCTAAAGAATTTGATCCCGGATTGAATAGGCAATTTTAATTCATGATTTTAGTTTAGAGTGGATGGAAGGATTTCTAAAGCTGGGGATAGCTGTGGGAAGCGAATTCTTTCAAATATCTCCTACAGCTTGGCACCCTGGATCATATTGGTCAATTGGTTTGGAACGCCACAGCTACAAGAATGCCTATATAGAAACCTAACCAACACTAACAAGATACTACTCGATATCAAATTTACCTAGTATTTTGAGACGGATATAATGAATGAAAGTCCTGGATCTCCTGAGGTCGACCCTGCATTTGTAGTCGCCCTGGTCCGACTTCCTGATGGGGAAGATCTTGAGCAGGGGTGGGTGCACGCTGATGTCGAAGTAAGCTCTGCCCTCCATCTCGGAGCTGGGGAAGTGGCGTGCCTTCTTTAATGCCACTTTGCGGATGTCGAGGGTGTAGATGGGGTTGGGCAGGTCTTCCCGGTACCATAGAATGAGCGAGGCGGCGTCATCTGCTAGCGGGGTGGAGATGTTGCACGGCAGAGCCGCCATCTCGCCCGATACGGCTAGGAACTCGGGCCGACCTGTAGAAAAAGAAATATTTTCAAATATGTCCATAACTGTAATGCATAAATTTCTACATGCTTAAGATATCTGACTACGTTCTGAACCGTGAATTTGTAAAACGTATAATTGGTTAACATTTATGATATTTGGAGTCACTTAGATTAGAAAACGTATATAAAATAGTTTTACGAATAGTACAATATTTTGACAAAAAATGAACATAGAATGGCCAATTTTCAAAACATTCTCCTTTTATGAAAAAAAAAGATTCTAATATAATAATATTTTGCCCGTGTATAACTCAGAGCTCTGTACAGAGGCTCTATTAGAATTTTTAAAATATATAACTTAGAAGTGATTTATCCATATTTTACTATAACAGAGGGTAGAAATTTTAAGAACAAAACGCCGATAATTATTTCAATGGTAGTAACTCTGAAAATAATGTGAAGTTTTCAAAAATCCTAGTTCTGGATAAATCTTTGCTTTATATAAGCAAAATATTATTATTATAGAAGCATTTTTCATAAAAAGAGAACGTTTTGAAAAAGGTTATTCTAAGTTAATTTTTTGCCAATATATTGTATTTAATTTTTTTTGTCACAATGTCCTTACACAATTTTATACATGTATTCTAATCTAAGTGACATTAAATATCATGAAAACTATCCATTTATGCGGGGAATTTTTTTAAAATCACGGTTCCGAACGTAGTGGGATACCTTAAAGTGATTGGTTTTTAAACTATTTTGCTATAGACAATAGCAGAAGTTGTAAAAATTAATCAAGATATGCTAACATCAAAACTTATCATCTCGTTGAAATCCTTAAGCGTTAATAATATTCATGCTATTACAGGGATCGTTACCATAATATTAATTAAAAAAAATAAACGTTACAAAACTATATATTTCAATGTCACATTGTAATAGTTATGTTAATATCAATACTATTAATGGTACGCAACACCAATTGTTTCTCTAAATTTATAATTGCGACTCGCTCTTAGATGAAAATAATATTCACGGAAGATATATTGCTTACAAAAGTTAAATATTTCTTTAGATGAAAACGTAAATGCTTAGGCTCATTTAATAAGTAAATATAAATATCTGTGTGTTTGTGTTTGTTTTTTCTACAATATGCCGATCTTCGATGGATTTTGTGTAAGGATTATATAGTTCCAATTCAAGACTAAAAATTAACCTAATAATACTTTCACGAATTCATAAACTAAATTTTGACATCAATTCATTTCATTTTGATAAAAAAAAAAGTGTGTGTGTGCTTATGACCATGTTAGAAGTGATAACTTCAGATTTTGTAATATTATTTCAGTGATTAGTTGGTGAATAAAAAACAAGTGGATATTATATTAGTATTGTCATATAAAATTATTTAATCATATGTCTGTAGTCATAAAATACACTTGCTTTACATACTTGTGAATTAATTGTACTTTAAGAAAGAAACAATAGGTATATGGTAGCTGAAATAAGTTTAAAAAAACTTAGATTCAAAATTATTTAAATATCTAAGAAAAACTCCGTCAAGCGTTGTTCCGTACTTCGTCGTGTTTTAATTTGGATCATTTACATAACTAAATAGAATTTCTATTTAAAAAAAAACTCCACTAAAGGCTTTGATTTGTCTTTTGAAAAATCTACATCAAAATTCCTACTTAAAATAATAGGCAATTTGTTCAGAAGAGTTGATCCGGCTTCACACGCAGTGTAGGCAACTAAATTTTTGTAATGAATTCGATAATTTTCTTTGCACTTTGATTTGGTGAAATATAAATAGTAACCATTAGAATTATTTGTCTATTTTCTGCTCTACATTTCGCTGGAAATTTTTCTGATACATGACTCATTAAACTCAAATGATTCAGTAGAAAGAATCCCACCATTCATTTTCCTTAAAATAGGTAGAGCAAGTCCCATTTAGTTGAAGCAGGGAACTTCCCTTTCATGGAATATTGGTGGGGGGAGGCGGGACAAGCTACCACGTTTCATGTTTTTGGGAAGTAGCGGAGGGGAGGGGGATAACATTTTGCAACTCTATACTTCCCTTGACAACAAAAGTGCCTCCCCCAAAAAAAAATTGACGATTTTTTCAAGAAAGTCTTTAAATTGAACTTGTTCCTTCATTTTTAATTACCCATTGCCTATAAAATGTCTTCATTGCTCTATTTTGAATAATTATTTGAGCATATATTGCCAAATGTAATGAATATTTTTTTTTAAAAATGAAAATGCAGGTGTGTTATAGTTAATTAACTATAAATTAAACGAATGCAAGACATTCAACATTTCATGTAATTCCAGATATGATTTTATTATTCTTGTAAAGAAAGATAATTGGCAATCAACTTTGAGATATCTTAACTCGAACATTTTCGATATACAAATTAAAAATAAAATATTGCGTTGAAATGATTTTCATAACAACATTTGTGAACATTTTTGAACCTCCTCTATCCAGAAGACTCAAATATTTTTGCCCCTTCGACATTTTCTGAATCGAAATTGATTTTTTTATCTACAACAAATCTATATTTGTAATCGTAGCATTCGAATTTTATACTATGAACGCAATAACCCGCTATGCACGCTAAATTTGATGCTCTTCTATTGAAATATCTTCTGATTTATATTTACATTTCCTAGGGATTGTCCCTTTTGGATTTTGCATCAACTGTTCATCTTTTGGGAAACAAAAAACTGAAACATATGGTTGCCATGTTTATTAGATGACCAGTTGAGCACACAACATGTACGATGCATTAGTATAAAATGTGTGCAGCTTAAGGTTAAGTAATTAATAACATTTTTAAGTTAATTAAGATTCGACAGAATAAACACAAAACACTAATTTCTCATATAAAACAAAATATCTTAAATTTATACATAATTAGGGATGTTGGCATAAATGCATCAATTTATTATATTGTGCCCTCAAAACTAAAAAAGAAAGAAATTCAATAATGACACAAAAATAAAGTTATACAAAAATATAAATATCGTACCTTTCTTTATACTTATTCATACTGATATATCTTGAACAATAAATTTGTGGGGTAAGATGAACTAATTAAACAAGTACACGAGAAGAAACAGACACCCTCTTTTAGTCACGTGATTTCTTTTTAGGGGTGGACAATCTTGTCGGGACAAGTTTTCCGAATACAGGCAAAAAAAGCCGAAAGAGCGCTACATGCTCGAGCGTGGCTTCATTCAAGTTCCCGCTCCAGCAAAACGCGCCAATAGAAGTTAACACTTCAATAAAACACACATTCCAATTTTGCTCTATATTAGCTAAATTGGTTCAACGTCACATTTTCTTGTGAAATAGATATTTGAATCTATGGTTACGAGGTTTTATATATGAGATAAAACTGAAGTTGGTTCTTTCTTTTTTTATTGCGGACTATTCAAGAAGTTTGAAAAATAAAATAAAGCTTCAAAATACTGCACCTTTGTCACAATTTAGAGTAACCTGATGAAGTTTGGCTGAAATTCTACTTATAGTTTTTGTAGATTTAAGTAATTGTGAGTAATAATGCGATTGCCAAGAAATGTGAACTGAGCTACAGTTTCTAAATTTGATTTTTCAGGTTGGATTGTTTCAAAAATGATACAGTCTAAAATATTAAATTACTGTAGGATATAATTTGAGTAGATAGAAAGTACATATTTAAAAAAAAAACAAATTTTTATAAAACTATAAATTCTTAAAGGGAATTTGGTTGTAAAAATAAGTATAAAAATGTTTTATGGATAAAATATAATCTTAAATTTCATAAAAATCACGTGATCCTAGCGTCAATCGATACATCAGAAGGCTTGCCAATGAAGGAGAAGAATCAATTTGTCTACATGTGAACAGTTTCAAAGCTAATACCAAATTTTAAGCTGGTGCAGCTCTGAAATTTTAAGCAGCAATTTACAGAAATTTCTCATAAAGCTCTAAGAATTTCAGTGCCTATTCTGAACAAAATATTTGTTAAAAATATTTTTTAACATAAGTGGCTAAAAAATAAAATATTTAAGCAAATCAACGCAGAATATAAAATGCAACTACATATAACGTCAATGCTTAAACTTTAAAGGTAAGTCTAAGAAAGGGCAAACACTTATCTCAGTTATTTAATATAAAGTAATGATCCATAACACCTGGAGCACGAATTGATGAGTACGTTACGTTAATATATTAAAAAAATTCTAATAAAAATTACAGTGCATTGTGGGTCGTGGGTAGCCTAGTGGTTAGAGCACCGAACTCCGGACCGGAAGGCCTGGGTTCGATGCCCATACCGCCAAATACCCTCCGAGTACATGTGGAGTACGTGTTCGTTAAATCAGTGGGTCCGAAAGTCTTGTGGGCTGAATCACGAGTGCAGGGAACTGGAGAAAATTTCCCACCCCCTCAGTTCCATGCCGAAATTGTGGAGGTGGAAATAGGTGGTGTCACCATCTATCGTTCCTTCGGAATTTCTCCGAGCTAAATCACACTGTCACCTGTATGGTGCTCAAGGCCAAGGTAGAACAACAGGTGTACTTCTAGCCCATTACTATGAATTTCGTGGGCCTCGATGACAGACAGGTGGCATGAACAACAACACAGTGCATTGTTAATTGGCTTAAAATACCTATAGTATGTAGATCTAGTTTAAATATTATTTTAAGATATATTCTTACGGGCACCAATTCATGTGCTTGTATGAAGTTTCCTGGAGTTACTGCTTAGTCTCAAGCGTTTCGTTAGCTTACAAAGTTTGAAGACCACACGGCATTAAGCCATATACCAATACATCTCAATCGTTAGACCCTCAAAGGGAGGTTTTAATCTATGAAGGAATAAGGGTTACAATATATCTGCAGAAAAACAAATTATTTCTTCATAAAAAAAACGTTGAAAGAACGAAAAGATTTTTTCAGGAAAAACGATTGCGTAAATTAATATTGGAATTTGATTTTTTCTGAATAAAACACCAAGTGGGGGGTTGAATTCAAATTGTTAAAACTTTCTGTTCAAATTACATCTAAATTACTTTCGATCCTCTTAACAATGAAAAAAAAATATTATGTATTATATTTTCGTTACGAATCCTTATTTTAATACTTGCTTTGAATCTTATTATAGATTTGAAAGCAGGATATTGCTAAAGTGAATTATAATTGACAAACATTTTTAAAAAGAGAAAAACCATTAAGCGAATACGATTTTTAAAGTAAAATGTACCGTAATCGTTTTCATTTCTTTCACGAATAATTCATGAGTTATTATAAAACGGTTACTTCATTATAAAATAATTAAGAACCAAAGCCAGTGATAAAATGATAATATGATCGCATTTCTAAATGCATATACTTAAACATACTTATATTACAGGTTTTTGCATATATATATAAAGATAAATGTAAAGAATTATTCATTGTAGAATGTCAATTTTAAAGTATTACATATTGTATTTAGAAGAGAGAATTTTTTTTTAAAAATAAAGTAAAAAGAATATGTAAATTTTCTTTTTGATAACTTCCGACATTTGAATAGCTAATTACAAAGACAATGCCATTTACTTTTTCTTATTTCAATGAATACCAGTTATTAATAAATTCATTTAATTATTCAATGCTTTTCAAAATCTAAAAACCCTCTTCATTAAAATAATTAGCGTTAAGAATAAGTTTTCAAGTGTCGTAAAAATTATCCACATTCAAACCATTATTTTCATTATCAAGGGTGCCTTTAATTGACAATTGTGCAAATATTTTCTCTGAAAGCATAGAATTAGCTTACTTTGAATTTACATAATAAAAATATAAATATTTTAAAAAGTTGTACACAAATTATTATTTGCATATCCTTTCTGGTTTTGATTAATTGCATTTCATTCATATCATATAATATAAAGCTTCTGCGTTCAAAAGAATCAACTAATTCATTTTGTAAAATGAGCTACAGTTTTTATTTCATTTATTTTTTATTAATTACTGTTTGCTAATTATTAATGAATAATTTAAAATACCATTGATGGTTTAAAGAAGTTCTTTTGAAAATACGAAATTAGGTAAAATTTATGAATACAAGTACAAATACTTTCCAATTTAAGTATTCCTACGAAGAATGGAATTGTAAATTTATGCAAAGCTTACAACTGGTATTGGATTTTGAAAGCAAAAAAAAATCCCTTAATTGATTTTTTTTTGTATTTTAATGAAAATGTGTCGTATTTTAATTGTATGTTTAAAATACCTTCTTCTTTCTAAGCAAAACTTACTTAAATGTTAATTATTGCACTTAAGGAACATGTAAGTGTGTGGAATTACTTTATTCTTAGAAAATAAAAGCATCCCATAATTTGTCGTTTAATTTTTTTTTTTATTTAGTTATCTTTTTTTGCAGCACGCACTTTTTAGAGACATTCTGCACAGCATGTTTTTATAATTGTTTTAAATATTTACGTTGTAACATATGAAATAAATAAAAAAAAACACTTAAGCTATATTATATAAATAAGAAAAATGAATTCCTTTTAATATTTTAAGAGAAGTGAAAGAAAAAGTTACACAGAAAAACTTATTTAATTCGTTTTTAAATCTGTTTAATAAAAGGCCATTATTTATTGCTTAACAAATGGAACTTTTAATTTTGTTCAATGTTAATTACTTTTTATTAACTATTCAGATTTTTTATGAGTATTCAAACGAATGTTTTTCTACGACATGACTATTTCTAAATTTAAGTTACTTCAAGTGAATTTTTTTCAATTTTAATTATTAAAATTATATTATTTAGATATACAAAGTAACAAGAAAAATAAGATACATTGTTAATTACACTTTTGCAAATTATTATACGATGCATTTCTTAGAAGTTATTTAAAACATAACCTTATGTTACGAAAAGTAAATTTTCAAGAGAAATTAAATATGACGACACAACAGATAGAAATACATTTTTCTTGAAAATGTATTATATATATTTCCTGATTCGTAAATTTAATATGCATATCCAAAAGAATTTGCAAAAATGAATTTATTTAACGTCTTGTGAACTTATTACTAATCAAAAGACATTATGATGATGTATAGGGTAGTACTACCTTAAATTAAAAGTGTTTATATTTCAATAGATTTTTAAAATGAAAAAAAAATTAAAAAATAAAAATTTAAATACAGAATAAGTTTTTTTTTTAATTTTCAAATGACTACGAATATGAATAATTAATTCAATATACCTTAAAATTTCTGTTTTTTTTTTACGTAATTATAAGTCTAGTATCGGATTTTCTCTATTATGTATTAAAAAATCTTTATATCTTTATCTTATCTTTTATTTCAGTTTACTTTTAAATACTGTGAAATACAAATCATGAAATTCTGTATGGCTTGATAAAAGATGGGAAAGGACATACCAGTCGAAAATATTAAACAAAAAATTATAATGAGAAAAAAAATAATAAAATATAAATATTATATCCAGATAATCCATCCATTATAGTAGAAGTACTCAAGCTCTGAAAAGCTAAGTTATTATAAATCTGATCCTGAATTCTAGAAACCAAACTGAAAAGTGTGTGTTATTTCATAAAATGAAATGTAAGAAATGGGACAATAGCATACATAATGCATTGCATACGTATCAAGTTGTTATAATTAACGTTACACTATTCAGGACTTGTATAACCTGTCCTGTTTATTGGATTTTGATGAAACTCGGAATATATACTAATCGGAATATTACTAGGCGAATTACATCATGGGAAAAAATTTTCTAAAATAAAAAAGACAGTACAAAAATTGACCACCAGGTGGCTTTTTTCGAATAATCCTTATGCACATATACGTAAAACCTCAGTATAAACTTGCAGTTATAGCCAGAGAATCGTTCAGCGCTTGTTTGTCATCGTTAATCCTGTCCTTACAAAAAAAAAAAAAAGTAAAGTATCGATTTTACTGTTAAAACTGTTTTATCAGAACATCAGCAAACACTTAGCTACTCTGCGTGAATATCGTCGTTTAAAGAATCTGGAAAAGGCAACATATCGAGGACTGGTTTGAGGAAGATGATTATGAAATTTGTAGATACTGTGAATTTGAGTACGCTACCCGGAAGAAAACGAAAACTGATTGGGACTGAAACTGTCGAAGAATTCGCTACTGCAGTGGTTGAAAGAGCCTCCAGTTTCATCTATTTATCAGCAAGTTGTCAATCAGTGTTACGCGAGTTGGAGATTCCGTGGTCGACAGTACGAAAAATTCTGCGATACATTTTGAAATGGTAACCTCAAGATAAGAAAACACGCCTTGAATATGTTTGCAGAATTTTGGCGAGAATGGAATTTGATGACGCGTGGCCTTGGAAACTTCTATGGTTAGATAAAGTACATTTTTATTTAGATGGAACTGTGGATAGTCAAAATTGCCGTATATGGAATACTTCACATTCTAACATTCTGCATTAATAATCCACTGCATTTTGGTTACGTGACTGCTTGGTGAGATTTACTGTTGAGTTTATCCTCGGACCTTTTTCTTTGAAACTCTCATTCCCCGAGGTCCTAAAAGACACTCTTTCACTAGTCCACGGTTCAGTGAACTTCTTCAACAACAGATCATTCCTGCTTTACATGAACGATAATGTATGCAAACCACTATCTTTATGCAAGCTGAAGCAACTCCTCACATTGGCCATCATGTATGCATGACCTTCTTGTTCACCTGTCATAAATCCCTGTGGTTTCTGGTTGTGGGGATACCTAAAAGACCATGTTTATAGAGGAGGAATTAGGAATTTACCTTTAGCTAGCATTATACGCATTGTGGTTAAAATCCCTGGTGATTTGCTTCTCTTTAACACTGAAAACGCAGTAATGCGCATCCAACACGTTATTGATGTAAATAGAGCACATATTTAGCACATTCTGAAATTGAGTATATTTTAACAATTCTAACATATCATTTGGGCACAACATTTAATCCTGGTTGCTAAAATTTGAACTATTTTTTATTGCAGAAACTTTTCCCCATGAACCATATAGCATGTATTTCAAGTTTTATCATAATCCGATAAGCACAGAACGGGTTCTACAGACCTCTGAATAGTGTAACTTTAATTATAACCACCCGGTACATATATGTGTTTGTTGGTGAACAATATTCTTTGTAGAACCAAAATTATACAGCTAAGTTCAAAAAGAGGTAGGATACACCTAAATGACTCAGAACCACACACACACACAGGAACGAGTCACACATACACAAAGAAACGTCTTCTGAACACGGTAGAGGGCTTCGAATAGGTGTAAGTGTTTTGATCGTTCTTACTTCAAAGCTTCATTTTACATTTTGTAGACATAAAACACAAGGAAAGGACATAAATAGGAATAAAAAAGTTTATTTCTCGCTGTATGTGCTCTAAGGGATATGGATACATATCATTGCTTTTCAAAATCCTTTACGTTTTTGTTGTATAAAATCCCTATTTCATTCGCGATACCTCATGTACCTCATGTAACACGATATATCTTCATCTGAGAATGTACTCTACCGGACCTATCACAGTTCCTCAGGTGGCTGACACACAGGTCATTCTATCAAGTTTACGTGTGGCCTTATGGGAAGAACCACCTTCACACTCATATATTCACTGCTGTAGGACAAAAAAGATCTTGGCTGGGCTTTCACCTCAACAGATATCTTTGGTTGAACAATCTTTGAGAGGCTCGACCATTGCAGCGTGCTTCGCTGTATTTCAGACACGTATCTGGTTTTTCTCCGAGATCTTTTAATCTGTCACAATATAGTCCCTCTGTCTTTATGCGAAAGGGAAGCTTCATTTAATTGAGATTCCTTCTTATCGCAGAGAGCCTGTGACGAGTAATTCAGCACTCCAATGATAAATTTGCATCTTGTCCCTTTAAAAATCCGAAAACGAGGAAAACTTTGAACCAAACCCCAACTGGTCTTATCCACTGGCACAGTTCCGGAGGCAAAGAAACAGCTTTGTGTGATTCATTTTTTCAATGCTCTTATTGTGTCTGGAAGACGTTTCCGTGCGATCCAGAATTCCTATGTGATTTTGAGTTGCCTAAGTGTACCATAACTTCTTCCGAAGTTTCTACCACCTTGACTTGAGTTCTTGCACTAAACGTTTAACTTTAAGTGAAGGAAAATTAAAGAAGGAAATATTTCTTTCCTTAGGAATATGGGAGTTTTATTTACATTAATTATAGAGTACAAACATATGCAATTATATTTTTTGAAAATATCGGGTTATTTCAAGAAAAATTATGGTATTTCTGTTTTCTTAATCAAAATGAAAATTGAATTCAGACAACTGTGATATATACGAAGTAGGAGTCAAAAGTTCCCAGACAGAGTCTATAACGTAAAAAATATTACCAATTAAATTGCTGAAACGCATCCTTCTTCGAAATAAGACCCTTGAACAACACACTTTTGCTATCGCTTGTAAAGGTCGTCGAAACATTTCTGGAATCTATTTTTAGACATGTCCTTTAATTCAACATGAACTTTTAACTTCATCTGCTAATATAAATCGACAACCCTGCAAACAAAGTGGAAGTTAAGGAAATGAGCGGAAGTCGCAGGAGATACGATAAGAGGTATAAGGAGTATGTGGTCGAACAGCTGTTTTCGTTTTCTCAAGTTAGTGACAAGAAGGGATCGGTGTGTAGGAACGTTGTCATACAAAATCACTCATAGCAGCTCAGCCCACAATTTCAGTTTTATATTTCCGATCGGCTCACACAAAAGACGCCGCATATCTACATAGAGTTCTCTGTTCATGGTGCGTCCCTCAGCAATAAATTCTAGATGTGCAATGTCTGTATATCGAAGAACACCTCTAACATGACATTCTTTTTAGAGCGATCTTGGCAGAATTTCTGTTTGAGTTAAGACTATGGGGATTTCCACTTTACCGATGCTCTCTTGGGTTGAGGGTCACATAAAAAAACACAATTCTTTGTTTCCAGTAGCAATTTTGACAAGTTGGGAAGGATCTTTGTCAACAGGTTAGACGAAGTTTCCCATTATTACCATTCGAATTGCGTTTTGGGTATTCGGTTAATATGCGGGAACGATGCGTTGACACATCCTATGCATGTTAAGATGCTTAGTCAGTATTTGCTTACATGTGTCCGAAGATGTTCCTACCGAATCTGATATTTCCACTACTGTTTGAATCATGTCCTTACGTATCACCGCAGAAACCGTTTCAATGTTTTCAGGGATGCGGGAAGTCTACAGAGGTTCAGAGTTTGTCGTCTTCGACCATTTCCCTGCCTTCTATGAAACGTCGATGCCACGCAAAAGCTTGCGTTTGCGATAATGTATCTGAGAAATAAACATGCTTCAATATTTCGCAAGTATATGTAATATTGTATCCCAAGTGATCACAAAACTTGATATTTGATCTCTGCTAAAAAAAATACGTTTATTTATTTCAATCGTTGACAACTAAATACATCTGTCTACAAAATGCAACGATGACCACAAGATTTGGGACAAACCTTTTTTTAGAAAAGGGGAATAATCCAGCAACACAGAAATGTTATCATAGTTGCTCTACTGCAAAATATTTTTCACATTATAGGCTCAGTCCGGGATCTTTTTGAGTCTACCTCGTATCCTGCAAACTATCAGGAATTCCGCAATTATTAAATTCCTAAAATAAATTCTTAACTGAATTGAGTTATTAAGAACAGTTGATAAGAAAAATGAAACGCGACCTAAAAATATGCCTAATTGCTTTCACTTGGTATTATAAAGTCACTAAAAATTGAAAAAAAGGGGATTTATATTCGTATTCTTGCACTTCGGAATTCAAGTAAAAAATAATATGTAAAGAATTTTAAGGGTTTTTTTTTCAGTTTAAGATATATTTTCGATTCTATATCAACAATGATACTGCGGCAGTAGTATTAACTGTAGTGATACTATAGTGCTGCAATAATAAAAATTTTAGGTGATTGAATAATGTAGGAAATTTTCAAATACATTTCTTTTGATGATAAGTATTATTTATCATGAGATATTCAATCAGTGGACCAGTTATGCTTCATTATCCTTCCATTTTATTTATGAAAATTCAAAACTAAAGAAAAATCATTCAAGCTCAATAAATCGGTTTTACAATAAAATTGGCCTCAGCCATGAAAGCAGTTTTTTTTAAACTTGATGTTGAGAGTTTTTGTTGTTTTCTAAAACTTTTTGAAAACAGTAATTTTAATATTTTAAGCTAGAAATCATAGAGCTTTAAGAAAATTTCATAGGATTTCCATAAAGAATAAGAAAGAGGCATGATATACACATTCATCATATCTATTGAACTTCACGAAGAGAGTATTGTCACAAAATCAATAATTTCCATAAAACTTTTTCTTCTAACATTGAAGTAAAAAGCTCAAAATGCAACAAAAAAAATCCCTCCTTTTAAAGCATTTTTTAAAACAGTATTATCGATTTAATTTTGAATGGTGTTTTTTTTTTCTGATTTGCTTAATTCAAGTAGTTTTTAAATTTAACATGGTAAGTTTGAACAATCGTAGTATTAGAATATTGAAAGAAATTTTACACTGAAAATGTACAATACAACGTTTTATTTTTTAATTGTTAGGAAGATATCGGTTAAATTAATTTCTTACTTGTCATGTTCATAAATTTCGAGGAAGTTGACGAAAAATTCAAAATTTAAAATAAATTAAACCTTTTATAATTTTATAAATTTAAAAAAAAAAAACATTGAGCTCAAAATGAAAAAAAAACCCATTTTATTATTTGATTTGAAAATAAAATAAAAAAAATATAAGCGAACCAATTATAAATAAAACTATTAGACAAGCACATCAATATGAATTTTGTTTTAAACAGTTTAGCTTCTTGAATGAAGATTAAATCATTTATATATTTTGATTAACTAAAGAACATACAATATTAATAATGATAAATATTCAAAAAAAAATAATAAATCATTTTTTATTACATAAGTCTTTCACCAATGTTAAAGCATTTTAATATATCCTACCACTTTGCATAAATTGTTTATGCAACTCATAGAAAATAAAGAGTTTCAAAAAGTTTATCATCTAAACAATGCGTCCCATCTGACATAAAATAAAAACTTTACCAGCCAATCTAAAATCTACACAAAAACATATAAAATAGCAAAGAAGAGAGATTTCTGCACATCAAACGAAAGACAAAAAGTATCAAAAGAAGTGAAATCCCTCGCATCATTTGGGTCACGAATCGCGTCGTCTTTGGGCGAGAAATTCAAGTAGGAGTTAAAGTACGAAGAGAATGCTTTGAGAATCATGCAGATGGGGGAAAATGAAACGAAAAAAAATATAGAAAGGGATGAAAAATCCCCAGGCTTTCTCCATAATCGACGGACAAGCGACCATTGGTAGAAAGACTGAAAAAATGGATATAGGCACAAAAAAGGAGGGCAGCAGTACTCCAGATGTAGGAGATTGCAGAAGCTCTACGGGAGGTGGAATAGAGAAACAAATGTTTTTACTCTCCAAGGAAGGAAATCCCTACGATATCCCTGGGATGGATTGCCCGGAAGAAAAGAAGTCCAGTTTTTTCCCGAATATCCAAAACAATTTCGAGTTACATACCCCACTTCACAACTGAAGAAGTTCAGAAGGAATTCTATTTGATACTTTTCGTCAATGTTATTCAGGGTTATACTTTTGAAGAAAAAAGAATAAAGAATAGAAACTTGAGAGGTAGGATATTCGGACAAAAGAAAATGAAATAGAATAATCATTGTAGTGAAAACGGAAGACAGCTGTTGAATTGAATTTTTAGTTTTTGTATTTGATTCAAACAATGATCTACAATAACACAGAAAACTTAAAACCAGTTAAAAATGTGTTTCCTATTCAATTCTTATACATTCCATTTCCATTTAACGACATTCCATTAGGTGATCAAAAATGCTCATTACAATTTAAACACTTTAAACAATTTTTTGAGTCTTGTATGAAATTTATTTTTTCAATTGCTTCTTCATACACCTTTTGACATGAGAATATAATTTACAAATCAGAGCTGAGCTTAGCAATTTTTATATTCTAAAATCATCAACTCTCATTAATAATATATTGAAATATAAAATTTAAGAATATGTTTCCACTAAATATGTTAAAAAATATTAATATATATAAAAATATTAAAATATATAAAATAGAATGTGTTTCCACTGAATTTGAATATTTTTGATATTATAACTCTTAATGATTTAAAGTCGTGTGTGGTGAATCAATTTTGAAGTTTTTCTGAAAAAGTGTTGTTTGTTGTTGCTGCTAATGACACCATATCGACATTGTCAGATCAAGGCTCCAAACATTCTTCTCCTCAAAGGACTAGTTCTTACGTCTGCCGTTACCGCAATGCTTCTCAAATTTTCAGTATTTGTAAATCCTTCCAGAATTTTTAATCATAATTTCCATCACCCCCCCCAAAAAAGTTACAGTACTACCTTAATTATGATCCGTATAAATTATCAAGATAAGTATAAAATTTTGTATACGTTACTTTTAAGTTATAATTTTTAAAAAATTACAAATATTTTTAAAAATCTTTACCGACTTTTGATGATTTGCCTCCCCGTATAGAATTCCCCAGGGGGCAACCCACAGTTTGAGAATCACTGCATTAGCCGCCACTTTGAGCATCATTCAATTAAAAGAGAATTTTTTTTCACCACCCAAAATTGAGGGAAAAACACCTTTTGGATGGGGGGCCTTTTCACCTTTTTTTCCCTTTTCCCCCAACATCACAAGACAACTTCAGGGTTAGAGATTCTTTCCCCAAAAGACGTTTTAAATGATTAGAATCGTAACCTGATGAATCGATCCAAAAATCGAGGTAGAAAGACATTTCTAAGAAATCGATTTTTTTTGCGATTTACAATGTAAAAATTTAAAACCATTTTAGAAAACAAAAAAAGGGTTTCCAAATAAACATATCTTATCAAAAAAAAGGATTTTTTAGTTCAGGGAATTCGACAATTTTAATTTTTTTTAAATTTTTTTTATTTTTAGTACAATATTAAAGTATCAAACATTTATTTTTTAAAAGTTTTGTTACATTAAAAAAGGGAAAATAGTAATATGCATAGTTTAATGCTTTTCTAAGTTTTTTAAAAGCAAAAATCTTTAAGTCTATTGGGGCCAAGGGGTTTCCCATCATCATTTGAGATGTTGCCGGCAATCGAAAAAATTTCGCTCACAAGGAATTAAAGATCATACAATATATATACCGGGGTTTTAATGCGCTTTTATGATAAATATATTTTTTTTTCTTTCCAGTAAAAACCCTTTACCCCCCAAAACCGTTATTTCGGTTTTAATGCTATTACGTTAAA
Organism: Trichonephila inaurata madagascariensis; assembly: GCA_019973955.1. NCBI lineage: Eukaryota > Metazoa > Arthropoda > Arachnida > Araneae > Nephilidae > Trichonephila > Trichonephila inaurata. Next base: position 206,118 of record BMAV01023883.1, read on the forward strand.
CTAATTGTAAATAATTTTATGGTTTTTACCAAAACAGAAAAAATGGAAAGTCGATTTTCTAAGATGAAATAATGATTCACTGAATCGATTCAGTGCTATATATTGATTTAAAAAAATTGAATTTTTTGGCCCTAGAAATCAATTTTTCGATCTCAGACGCATCCCTAGATTTCGGCTCGATGAGCATTTAGAGAGCCCCTATGCCGCAAAGGCACTTTACATTTATAAACAACTATGCCTTCTCTGGCATTCAAACCTAGGCCCGACAGCACAACAGTCAGCGCCACTAACCAGTATACCGGATGGGTGGCTTACAAAAGATAAATGACAACTAGTTTGAATATCAGAACTATAATGTAAAATTAACCTTGTTGCATGTATCCTGCATTAACCTTTATGCATCGTTTTCCAAATTTTCTTCAAAATAATTAATTTCTTAATAGTTACATTCGATTGATGATGTATGATTTTCAAAAACTTTGTAAGTCATTCTAGTAAATAAACCTTTAGTTCGATTTCATAAATATTACCGTTTATTTTACATGCATTAAGTGAGGGCTTACGTGATTTCGAATTTACGTTTTTATAAATATCAAGAAATTATTTGCATTCTTTCCGAATACGTGATTGTAGTGGTATTGCTGTTATATTGTTACAACCATACTGAACTTGAGCGGATTATTCATGGTTTCTAAGAACCAAAATCTCAGTTTTGTCATAAAAATTCAAATGCGTTTTCTTAAACTTTTTTTGCAAGAATTAAAAAAAGAGATTCCACAAGAAAACAAATATATTATCATATTTTTCTAATCGGTTTAACAATACCAAAATTGAATTTATTTTTAATTTTAAATGTAGATAATTGCATTTGCTTCATAATACAATTTGATTTAAACCTGATGTAAATGAAATGTATTCAGTCATTAGCTACTATTTCAAGAAGAAAAACTGATTTTTTATTAAGTTTCAATTAATATAGGAATATACTAAGAAAGTTATTTTTCATAAAAAAAAGGAAGAATCTCAGGCCTGCTAATTTTGTCTCAAGAGCTAAAAATATAAACAATTTTCGATTAGATATAATTCCATGAGATTATATATAAATAACTTGGTTTGATTATACATATTTATAAAGGAGTGAGGCTTGAATAAAATGTAATGTGTGTATAAGATTCAATCATAATTTCAAAAATCATAAGCACATAAAAATAACAAACAATTCTATAAGAACTATTTATGTATCTGTCTTGATTTCTGAATCAATGTTTGACTGAAATTTTTTTATATTTGCCCCTTCGTGCAGTAAAAAAAAATTGACATGCTGAAAAGTAAAAGAAATAATGATTAATGTCTGAATTAATAGACTTTCCACTGTATTCACAACATTTGGCCCCGAATGTCTTCTTTTTATTTCCAAATTTAAAAAAAATGGATCAGCGTACAATGGATCATGTCAAAACCGCCATCGCAAATCAAAATCGTATTTTGAGTATCTTCCACAATCACACTTTTCTGAAGGTTTAAATAAATTAGTTTCACATCTGGTAAAGTATACCGAACTAAAATGAGATTAAGTTAAAAAAAAGAAAAATAATTGCGCACTCAAAAAGTGTGCTTCTGTCTTTTTCTAAGGACTTATAGACCCATCCTCGTAGTACACTGTAGAATTTTTGTATAAATAGAATCACCAATATTATTTCTAAAAACCCAACCAAATCACATTTTTATTTTTTTAAAATGTTTTAAATAAGAAAAGATTAATCATACTAAAATTAGATAGAGTTTAAACAGTATGCTGCATTTTATAATTCTGTGAACTGTTATAACGAGGCTACGGTTTTAGGAATATCATGCACACCCAAAACTTGCTTAATATTTCTCAAATAAATATTTTTTTATATTCTATGATAATAATTTAAGCTTTATAATGTTGTTTTAAACATTTTACACTTTTTTAAAAATTTTATTCCTTTTAAAAAATGCTTAAGAGAATCGAATTATTTAAGATCTATTTTAATTAATTATATCTAGTTGAAAAAATTGTTCATATTTTTAGCTCTCGAGAGAAAATAAAAATCCCTGAGATCCCATAATATGACCAATATAATTTTGATAATTCAAAAAGAATAATTACAAAATTAATGTGTTTGCTTACTTCAATTGATTGTTTTAAACATTGGATTTTATTAGCAGAATTAAATATACATGCAAGTCAAATTTAAGTGAGTGAAATGATCTGAAAAAGTATTAAAAAAGCATTACTTAAAGAATAATTGTTTATTATTAATGCTATTAATACAATTCATCTTATAATAATGTATCTACTAAATTTGTCAGTTGCGGGAAATACTTATCACAATTAACGTATTGAACGAAAAGTTCAATTAAGAGTAATATGAAGTTTTGGATGGTTATTGTGCAGTAAGGCTAAATTAATCATTTTATTGTATATGCTAATCTTAATTTTTAATTTTTTATTCATTGGTATCACAGTATCAGTTAAATATCAGAATTATTATAGTACATATTTAAAAATGTGAATGAATGCTGTTCATATATAAAAATAAAGATATATGAATTAAATAATCTTTTAACCAATTATTTGAGTTCATAAGATTCACTTCAGCTAATACATAAGATTTAGTTAATTTGTCGCAATATGGATAGATACAGAACAGTATATTTTTCTTAAGATGAACATTGTGAAGAGCAAATGTTTTGTGAATGGTAAAATTTGTATTACTTACTATTCTTTGAAAATTGTGTTAATAGGCAGATAAAATACAAAAATATTTTGTTATAATGGCATAGTGTTAATGTTTCTTTTAAGAAGATTAAACAAAAAAACAACTTTTGTATGTAAAATAATAGAAAATATAGAGAGATAAAAAATCCAACTTCATGTTATCCTATAAAAAGAATAAAAATATGAAACTTTAGGAGTTGTATCATTAGAAAAACACTCAACACTATAATACATCTGTTGTATTTAATCATTTTACAGTCATTATTTTTATATTTAAATGTATATGGAAAATATTTCATTATTGCTAGTTTCTGCATGTTGAATTTACTAATTTAGGAATTTTATGGATGCTTATAAAGTTTTTAATGTTATATATGTACACATACTATTTATATTATAAAATATATATATCATTTTATCTTTTAAACAAACAATGTTATTTAATATATATATTTAATAACATTATATTTGTTTTATATTTTTTTTTTACATGTGACTCTTTAATCGACATCGCAATATAAAAAACTGAATAGACAGCATAGAAAGCTATTGACCTTTTGACTTTCATGTGCGAGATTATTTCGGGAACGGCACTATTGCTCCGAAATGCCATGCCCGAGTTTAACTCGGGCATAGAACTAATGCTTCAGAATGTCGCGCCTGAGTATAATATGGGATAATATATTTTTTTCAGTACATCTTAATGCCATACCTGAACTACATCAGGTGAAGGGTAAGACTTTATCAATAACTAAATAGTTGACCTGTCTTACTGGATGACATTATATATCTAATATTCCTCATGCTCCTGCAAAATGTGCAAACCTGCAAGACAGTGCAAACTTTGTTGCATAAAAAATGATGCAAATGAAATAAGATAAGAGAGAAAATACGATTCTGGTGTAAATATTTTGGAATTGGATTGAGCTTGGAAAAGTGTTTCGAGTTATTCCACATAAAACAGAATTTTTAAATTCTAATAGGTACTTATTTTATTTATTTGTATTTATATTTTAGAAACTAATACTCCACTAGAAGCGAACTTCACCACTGCAACGCTGAGTAGCAGTCATCTGAAGTGAGTTTGCATTTGATACAAAGCCGTAATAATTTTTGTTCATGTAATTCAAAATATACATTTTTGAATTCTAAGTATATTTTGTTTTGACCTAAACATTTGATTTTTGCAATAAAAAAAATTGACAGTTTATGCACACAAATCTTCAAAATAACTTAGCATTTAAAGATTTAATATATTATTTTTTTTCAAACGTACTTTAAGAATAAACTTGGAACAGATTGGTTTTCTATTGTGATGTATTCTGATAAATTCAATAATAAATGCTTAATTTGCATTTAAAGTGTTACCTTACATGCTTAATCTAAGTAATCGGTTTGTGGATTGTTCCAAGTATGTATTGTTCAAAGTACTATCGTTTTAAAATACACGTACTATCTTTAAAAACCATAAAATACAAGTAAATCAAGATAATAATAACTGCATCAGAAGTTTTCATTAATCATGAGCTTCCTTTTGTGTATTTCAAGCCGATTTCGATGGTTTATATTAGGGTTTGTGTCAGAAAGAGAATTCTAATTAACAATTAAGTAAACATGTAAAGCAATTTCGCTTCATCAGATAATTTTCCAATTTAATCGAAGATATAAGGTGTTACATTTGATTTTAAAAACTTAAAGGAAATACAAGTTTGGAATTGCAAAGCTAATGAAGAAACACGCATTCATCTATTTCATTGTCAATTTTTTTTCCAATCTCAATTATGATCAAAACTGAAAAGTTAACCTATTCTAAGGCCGTGGTATGTATACTTACCACGAATTGCGTTACTTTTTAGTTTCCCTGGTAAGAGCTATTTTATCACTTTTAATTTGTGCTGACGTCTATTAATAAGTTCCAAACATTAAAAAAAGAAATGTTTTAAACCCTCACACAACATGCTACTCCTACCTCCTCACATAATAACATATTTAAGAGGACAGCTCAATTTCCTGTAGCGTTTTCCTCAAGCGTGTGCTATCCTTAATTCTTTTACTTATTTTTCAGGTATTTAGGGTTATATACACTTGTATCTCTGGAATTTAAAGTACATGCTAATGTAAATAAAATCTTTATATTTTTCTCCACTTTTAGCGTTTTTCTTTCACTGAATATCTCTAATTAAGAAGAGAGAGGAGATAGAGTTTTAGGAGAGAATTTTGGAGAGTAAAATTATATAAACAACTAAAGAAGTATTAAGTGAGGCAAATATAGACTTTTTATCCTCCCAAGTAATTCTGAAGATTCAGACTAAGAACAAAATGATTGAACTGGGCAATGGTTTCAGACGAAGTGAGATTGCATTAATTTGTTAACCTATTCCAATTTAAGGAATACATACAGGATCTGTGTGTCGTTTGTGCTTTACTAAGGCACATAAAAATAGAACACGATATGTGTGCACAATTGGGATACCTGGTTATGTGTATCTCCGTGGTTTCTTAATTTCATGTAAGATATTTTTATTTGGCATCTAGGAAGAAAATATCTCTAATATTCAACTCTTTTCCAGTTTGAAATATTAACGAAATGTATTTTATAAGTATAAAAACAAACAAACAAAAAAAACATAGAAAGCATTAAGCCCCTTTTTTTCTAAAAGCAACCAATGAATGATGGCAAAGTATAATCACCGCCAAAAAAAATATGTTTACAAACAATTTTAATTTTTCCAATGGGCTCAAAGAGTTCCTTTCCCTAAATAAATCTATATTCCAAAAGAATTTAGTATAGCTTTACAAGAAATAACTAGCCAGTTGAAGGAATTTAATAATAAATATTTATCATCCCTATATTCCTATTAGAAATGCTTATTCTACCATTGCTATACGTATACAACTTGCATTATTTTGCGCAATTTTTTAAGATTCTTTATGGAAGTAAAAGTTATTAAAAACGAATAAGTAAATAATTACTGTATCATTTGTAACTCTTATTACAATAATCATCATTATTTACGCCTTCTACGCTTGCATTACCAAAAATAAAAGTTTTCAACACTAAATAGCCGAATCAATTGTCTCATAAATCCTTTCACTGAGCTCAACAGATCTAATGTATACTAATTCAACGTATTTAATGCGTGTTTACATAAATTTGACCAACTCCCCTTTAGATTATGTTGTTTAACATAATACAACATTTACTGACCCAACTCACCCATAGTTCAATCCAATATACTGGAAGATCAGTGAGATACCGCTTCAGAAACACCTTATTACGCATTACCTAAGGTATCTTTGATATATAAGTATTTGCTCAACTTTTGCATGAGCGAGCTTCGTTAAAGACTCGCCTATTACTGGAAACGAGAGACAGCAGCACATCTGATGCACAGTAATCGCACGCAATTCATGTGGACAAATACTGCGACCACTAACGACACATGTTGATAAGCAGGGCGCCTATGATGAGTGGTTGACATCATTAATAGTCCTTTAGTGGTAACGTATTCAGTTCCATTGGAATGCCCCCTCGGTTTCCGTCAAATCCATCATAATAGGCAAGGTTTCTGGTTCGTGGTAACTAATGAGGTGTCCTATGGAATTTGAGAGGGAGATATGTTTTAGCTTGGGAATACCTAGGAATTTACTGGAGTGCTTTGTTTTAACTAAATATCTGCTTGAATAAACCTATTTGCGTTAATCAAAACTGAAACATAGAGAGTTTAAAGTTTTCATAAGATATATATGTATGTTGTTTTAAAAATGTTCTAAGGAATTAACAATGTATTTTTAAGAATAGGAAATACCTTGAATTTTCTAGTAGTACAAGTGAAAAAAATTCAAAATTTGGTTTTCTATACTTAGTATATAAGAAATTGCAAACTCTTTAATTTACAGTCTATAAAAAATTATATATATGGAATTAGAGTATATATAGTAAACAAATACACAATGTTTTGTAAAGGAGATTTATTTTCCAAGAATATAATTCGGTAAGATTAAGAGAGAATCAAAAGTTTTTGTGAGTATTGTACAATGTAAAAATAGATCCAAAATATGATTGATATTATATTATTTTTTAAGACAAAATAAAGTATTTTCTACCCCAATCATTTTCTTTAACTGCCTTTATTTATAAATTTATTATTTCTTAGTGCTTAAAGAATATATATTAGTATTTTTCAGTTTTTAAATTTGACAGAATTTATACCTGCATATAAACGAGAAAATATTTTTATTTCATGATATTGACACTATTTTTTAATAATATCGGCTTTTGTCTTATTCAAATCAGAGCTTCCCTTGCATGGAAATTAAAAAGTTCAAAAGAGATCATAAAATATAATGGATGAGAAATGTATTATAAAAATTATTTAACTTATAAAATAATTAATACATCAGAAATATTTAATAATATGTTTCATATTAATATTATTCTCTGTGTGTATATAAAATATTCTCTTTTTTCTACGTATGACTTCAATTTAAGGAATATTTGTTTATGTTTCCATATATTTTACTTTTATGACTGGTGCTGGTTTCGTGAAAATTAAAGAGAACAATAAAATGCATAGTAAAAGAAAAAAAATCATAATAATATTGACACTTTAACTGATGTTTTATGTTACACAGTGGATCGCCATACACACTGAAAATTTGCAAACATCAGTTAGTACAGCTTTGTTTGTCTTGTTAAAAAAATATCCAATTTTACAGAAATTACTCAAATGTAGTTATTACAAGTTGCACATTTGAAGCTTGAAACAAATTGTATACATATGATCATTTCATGTCCATTTTGTTAGATAAACCCTTTCAAAATGGAAATTCATAATATAAAGCAGTGCTACTCAAGAGTGTTAGCTACCCAATATTCAGTCATAATTTTCATCGTACCCTCCTACATACAATAATGTATTAAATTCAATGATACTATACTTTGACGCTAAAGCTACAACATGACTTCAACCTCTTACATACCACCGAAGATTATAAACGTATCTATAACAAAAACGATAATTGCCGCTGACGTAGATTTACGTTTTCCGAAGTACGATCTTTTGTGTCCACTGCTATCTATAAAAACTGTTCCGAAGGCTTTGGAATGTATTAAAAGGACATTGACAGTGTTTGTAAAGGATTTACTTATTTCATAGGGTTTGCTTATTGATTCCTTTTTCCCCCCACATGCATCAGATACACCAGCCTACGTGGCAAACGGTGGCATTGGGGAGCGATTTCCGTAAATTTTAACCGGTAGTTAGGGGATTAACTAATTATAAAACTTACAGATTATCAAGATAAATATTAATTTTTGAATATTCTTTTCTACATGAAAAACCGACGGGGTCACTGGTAATTTTTAAACTTGTTCTTAACTTAGTATTTTTAGATTAATTATAATATACATTGTGCAGTACTGATACATTAATAAGTGTATTACATCAATGTAAACGTGTATTTTATTTTTTTATTATGCCAGAATGTATTTTGTGTTTGTTTACTTTTCACAAATTGATCACTTTCTTAAAACTTTTTTTCGATTTTTCAATATGCTCGCCCCCCGTGGAGTTATCCGGCCCCCTAGGGGGCGCGCCCCACAGTTTGAGAAGCACTGATATAAAGCAAATTAATAAAATTTCATGTAGGAAAAGGGAGCAAAAAATAACGTGATTTATAAGAATCGATTATAATGACCAATTTACATCAAAGTATATCTTTATTTAATTTCACTATTTTGCAGCACACTGGTAAGGAAATAACTTTAAAGTTTAACATAGTTATTTTGTAATTATGTATAATGTTACGCGTGCGCAAGAAAGAGAAAAGGTCAAAGTTGCGCTTTTCAAAGGAAGACACTGTAATAATATAATGTTTCTTAATATGCTTGAATTACATTCAAGCCTAGTTGCATATATGAACACATTTACTTACATAACATTAAGTTTCTATTAAATATAATAAAAATATATAAAAATAATACACAACCATTACCCTAATGGTATATTGAACTATTCCACTAAAAGGATTCCAACTATCGTCCAGGTATGTATGGGTAGTTTGTAATAACTAAGGAGGCGTAACATTCAGTTATAATTAGCTATTTCAATTTAATTGTGTGTGACTGTTAAAGATAAAAAAATGTCTTAAAACCTATATTTTTATATATTGTATTATAACTATTAATTCTTTTAATTTAATTATTTATAGTTAATACTGTGAATAAAAACATACACCTGTAATTATTTAATAATTACTACGGTTAAAAAACTATTATAATTTTCTTTGCATAATATTTAACCTGTATAATTTTGATTTTGTTCTCTACTTATTTATTTTTTAACTGTCAAAATTTACTGGAAATCTTAAAAATTTCCAGACCTGCTAAAAATACGTTGTAATTATACAATTTAAACTCTCTTATAATAGTGTGAATTTAAAATTATAGTTTAATATAGCTATAAACAATTATAAAATATTAAATGTTGAATTTATTTATCAAAAACTACCTACGAATTGAATTGTAAGAATTAATACTATTATATTAATTAGGAGTTCTACCAAACTATGAATTATTATACTAGGATTTGATTTTTTTTAATTAAAATGTTCTCCATGTTTAAATTATATGTTTTTTTTATCAATATCAACATTATCAACAACAAAGAATGTTCTATTTTCTTTTAAAAATATCTTTATCGTACTTCAAATTATGTCTTTATTGAATTATATACTTGGAGCTATTTGTTTCTAAAATAATTTTGCTATAAAATTTCAAATAAAAATTTTAAAAACAGGACAGGCAATTTTTGAAAAGCCATATATTATTAAAATATCATTTTGTATAGTAATGTGTATTGTAACAATTTTAAAAGCCTTTTTTTTTTTGTTAATTATTTTGACTGTTAAGAAGCATGCATGGTATTTTTTCTTTCTTTCGGAAAAGATTTTTCCTGAAAAAAACATAAAATCAATTTAAAAATAAAAGTTGAATGAATTCCCTTTTCTGAAATTTTAGTTTCAAAAGTTTCTTTTTCTTTATCGAAAATAAAGTTTTCAAAAGCCATTTCCGCTAATTTCATACAATACTGAAGTATGGTTTACATTAAAAAATTTAATTTTTATCCAACAGCTGTGTTCGATATTGCTTTGTGTATATTCTATAGACAATTTTTCCTTCAGAAAAATCTGAAATTCGATAATGTTTGGAAATAGTTTTTCAATTATGTAATCTATTAAAATTTCGGCCACATGAATAAAGTAGTGATTTTGGAAGAAAGATTAAAACAAAAAAAAAAAAATGTTTGTGTGTATATGAAAATGTGGAAAATGTACAGAACTGGGTTTAAATGAATTCATTTTTTATTAAACTGTTACTTTGTAAATGCTGACGACACCTTAAGAGATTTCTCAAAACAAGAGATCCATGTATATATATAAGAAAATCCATTTTAATTCTGAAAATCAGCACTTTATAACGCTGCAAAGAAAGAGTTTAAAACTGTTTTAGTTCTTTCAAAACATTTTGTACATATTTGAGGTAGAAATTATTAATTCACACACTCTGTGTTCCATGAATTTCGACACTTCTTTTGGAAAGCTTTTATTAATTTATATATGCATCATTTGAAGTTTGGAACACTAATTAAATACATGGTAATAAAATTTTAACTTATAGTACATAAGCTTATTGTATACATAAGTTATTTGTTAAAACTAATTAAAAATACATTTGATTGTTTCACTTTATTTTTATTAAACATAAAATTTACCATACATATATAATTATTTGATGCAGTATTTTTATATATAAATCTAAAGAAATTTGTTTTTAATTTAAAAAATAATTAAAAGAAAATTTAGATATATTATTTCTTACGTGAGTGAGTGAGTGAATATTAACATCGCCCTGTTCAGCTACACGAGGGCTTTTGGCGACGGGCCACGTAATTTTGAACCATGGTCAAGTGACGTGGACGACACCTGAGCTGCACCCACTCTCCTAACTACCACACCACACCAGTGGAAGGACCTTTCAGCTCTAGACAGATTTAAAGTGCATCGCTGCCCTACTTGGTGGATCTTTAGTGGTACTGGGCTCGAACTCGTGACATGCCTGCCATGATCCGATACCTTGAACTTTGGGCTCCCGCAGCCCTATATTATTTCTTAAACAGACATATTAAAATTAAATGAAAACACATTTCTTAATATTAAAGACAAATTAAAATTATTTTTCTTATTTAAGTAGAAGTAAATGTATAATTGATACATATTTATTTCCGAAGCTTATAAAATATATATATTAGCATTTGATTATGATCATTCTATCAATATTTGGTTGAACTACCATTTTGGCTTCAATACTACTTTGACTCTTATTATTATGTACTCTGTGAAATAATTATTGGTTTATTGTTTAACTTGAGACCTTGCTTGAATAGTAATTTTAAATGGGGAGATCTTGAATCGTACTTGATACTGAATGACTCTATTTATGTTAACTTTTCGAATACTACACATAATCTCAAGATTTAGAAAATGGGAAAGCTAACTCAACTAAATAAAGTCTCTATAACATTGTTCAAACTCTCTACTACAACACCAGCACAATGGCATGATGGATTGTACCTTTGAAAATAACACTTTTCTTTGCAATAAATCATTATCGTTACATGAAATATTTCAAGATGAGGTTTAAGTATGACGTCTTATTTAGACATCCATGCACAAGAACTAAAGGTTCGGTCTAAATTAGGTCGATAAAACAATCTCTAACACATCACACTGGCTCTACTCGCTTGAAGTACTGTAGTAATGAAATTATTTGTTAATGAAACTTATGGTATTCCGTTGAGTATCAATGTTTCTTTCCAGTTACTCATTATCCAACTTTGGTGAGTATTATCCAACATGAGTGAATTTGAAACGTTTCATCTCATTTGCAGCAGACAACAGCGTTATTTGAACTGTTCTTCAGCTCCCTCTTCGATGCATAGAATTTCGAATTCTGTGCACAATCTGCTGCGATGTTACCATTCAGTTTTATTTAACGATTCCGAAGATTCTCCGTTTCATCCGATTATTTCCCTCTCGGTGACGACCAAAAATTGTCTGTTCAGACTTAGGTTTTGGTTGTCTGACGTTCCAATATTAAGGAATCCGACTACGTTCGGAACCGTGATTTTAAAAAAGCCCATAAATTGATAATTTTCATATTTAGTGTCACTTACATTAGAATACCTATATAAAATTGTTTTTAGGATATTTTGAAAAAAAAAAAAATATTTAAATACAATATTTCATCAAAAAATTAACTTAGTTAATAACCTTTATTCAAAATGTTCTTCTTTTGTCAAAAATGCTTCTATTATAATATTAATTTGCCTGTATATAGTTCAGACCTCTGTACAGAAGCTCAAATATGATTTTTGAAAAATTCACGTTATTTTAAGCGTTACAACCCATTGAAATAATTATCGGCGTTTTTTCTTAAAATTGCTTCCCTCTGCTGTCGTAAAACATGGATACACCACTTCTAAGTTATATATTTCAAAAATTCTAGTTGAGCCTCTGTAGAGAGATCTGAGCTATATACAGGCAAAATATTATAATAGAAGCATTTTTCACAAAAGGAGAATATTTTGAAAATTGGTCATTCTATATTCATTTTTTGTCAAAGTATTGTACTTAAATAATTTTTTATTGTTATAATATTCTTAAAACAATATTATATACATTTTCTAATCTAAGTGACACTAAATATCATAAATATTATCTATTTATACACTTTTAACAAAATCACGGTTCCAAACGTAGTCGGATACCTTAATACGTTTTTACTACAGCTGCTACAGCTCACAATGCAATAGTTTTAGTTTCATTCCATTCATGCATCAAAACTTATACCATTATTCCACGATTTAAATCCCTCAGTTCTTTTTTATGCACATATCCTCAAGCACACCACCTATAATGCTGTATTATAAGCTCATCTTTCTTTTAATACTAACGTAATGCTCAATGAAATACATTAGTAAATAACAACAAAATTTCTGCATTAAAATTATAAGCTTATTAGTTCATTTAATTTAACATTACTTCAGATCTGAATGAGTTTCGTAGGTGACAAAATACTAATAGATAGTGATATTCAGTTTTTCTTAGTTACGCGCATCTTCTATTATAAAATTTTGTGGCCTTGTATCATGCGTGCATGCAAAAGGCATACTATTTCTCGAACAAGGTTTTATTAAAACAAATCTTGCTTTGAATTTCACTGACGACGTAAAATTTGGGCAACACTTACGGGCAAAATATTATCTGTTGTCCCGTGATCGGTGTCGCGGATTTCGCAGTCATCTCAGGCTCACAAAATATTTTATTCGGAGAAAACTGTTTATTTGTTACCAATGACCTCTTGTCAGAGTACTCTACTACATGACGGTCTTCGTGGGAACTAAAATGTATTTCTTCACTAATCTTCCTCTTTTTTTGAGAGTGATAAACGTTTTTATACAATTTTGAGGTACTTGAGGTGACTGAGTTCCCCACGTAACCCCTTTTATTCCGAAATATTTTCTATAAACAGGTTCCCTTTTCTTCACAGTGAACCACTGTGTACTATTCATTATAGTTTATAAACGGAAATGCAAAGAATATAAGGAAAGAAATGGATATATGTGCGATCTCTATTAAAGGTGAAATAGATTCAGCAAGGGAAGAATCTGATGAAATAATGGATATTAAGGTATCCGACTACGTTCGGAACCGTGATTTTAAAAAAGGGCATAAATGGATACTTTTCATGATATTTAGTGTCAATTAGGTTAGAATACACGTATAAAATTGTTTTAAGAATATTTTTTACATTAGAAAAATTATTTAAATGCAATATTTTGGCAAAAAACTAACTTAGAAAAACCTTTTTTTTCAAAACATTCTCCTTTTATAAAAAATGCTTCTCTAATAAAATATTTCGCGCGCGCGCTATATAAAGTAAAGACTTCTCCAGAGAGTTTGAACTAATATTTTTAAAAAATTCACATTAGTTTCAGAATTACCACCCATTGAAATAATTATCGGCGTTTTTTTCTTAAAATTTCTCTCCTCTGTTGTAGTAAAATGTGCATAAATCCACTTCTAATATATTTCAAAAATTCTATTTCAGCCTCTGTACAGAGGTCGGAGCTATATACAGGCAAAATACTATTATAATAGAATGATTTTGCATAAAAGGAGAATGTTTTGAAAATGGGTCATTCTATGTTCATTTTTTGTCAAAATATTATACTTAAATAATTTTTTTATTGGAATAATATTCTTAAAACAATTTTATTTACGGTTTCTAATCTAAGTAATACTAAATATCATAAATATTATCCATTTACATACTTTTGAAATATCACGGTTCCGAATGTAGTCGGATACCTTAATCATGATAGCGAAAGTAAATTTGTAGGAAATCCAAATGAAACGCTTGAGTTTAAAAAAATAATGCTTCATATGTTACTTAAATAACTCCAGCAAGAAATATATAAAAATACTGCTCTCTGTCAAAAAGACACATGCCAGAAAGGGTTCAACATGCTATATGCCGGTCATAAAAGGACAATATAACTATAATAACTTGAAAAAAATATGACACTTTTGCCTGCGTATATCATTCCTGTAATGTAAGCGAAAAGTGTCATTGATTTGTGTTACGCGCAATTGAAACATTTTAGTTCAGTTTAACTAAATTTTCTCTCAAATTATCAAAGAAAAATTAAAAAGTCCTTAAAATTAGGTAAGCATATTTTCTCTTAGTTATATTATTCCCTAGAATTACAGTTTTTATCTTATACAATAACAAGAATAATAAAAAAAAAAGATTGGGGTCACCCCGTCACCCCACGTGACCACCAAACCTATTGCACGACTTCTTCCGGTATTCAATAAAGAGTACATAGCTTGAATTCCAGTATACAGATTACATTATGTCACGTAAAATCTCGTTTAAAACTTTTTTATTTCTGATGGTCTCCGATTGGTGGACAATTTTTGGTGTTTTACCATTACAGACCTAGTACATTCCCCAGAAGCTGGTATCTCTTTTTAGTTGTGCACCATATAGGTGGATGACAATACCGCTAATAATTTTGATGCCAGGTACCTCCCTAGAGGGAGGCACCTGAGCTCTGACGATGTTATGAAAATCTAATTAATAAAAATATTGTTTACAAAAGAATAGTCAAAATATATTCTGTAATGTTTAACGGCTCTACAAATGATTTAAATGTCCTTCATACATCGTCAAAATAAGAAAAAACAAACAAACAAATGGAGAGCCATATATACCGTTTTCAGAATATTAAATATGTAAACAACAAAAGCATTCCTTACGAAATCAAGTTAAATGTATGTATTTGCTTACGATAACATCAAGTAAACACAACTATTTGTTTTAGGTAAATATTTAAAAATACATTTATTTTACTTTGAAATAAAAAAAGTATTTTTCTTGGAAAGAAATAGATTTAATTATGACTGTGTGTCGTCGTTATACATTTGTTAATAAGAAGTATTTTGAATACAATTGGTAATTGTAAATAGCGAATCGTTTTAAAAGGATTTAATTTTAAAGTTGTGTTGTTTTTTTTATTCCAATCTCATTAAAAGCCCGTTTTTGTTTATCTGTGTATTTAACTACTATTAGAAAAAATGTATAGCTAAATCTTTTCATAAATAATTCAAATTTCTTTTAAACTGATAAAATATTAAATGAAAAACATGTTAGTTTACTTTTTCTTGTTTGGCAGGTGTTTTCTTTGGAACTTTTTGTATAATCAGCTTAGTGAGTTTTAAATCTTAAAGTTACTTTTTATGTAGTTTCTTTTTACGTGATTCAAAGGTACTGATTTATTTGAACGGTCTTAACAATTTATCTAGACTACAGATATTTTTTTTCCTTTATTTCTTTGCGGAAAAAATAATTATGCTCTTCATTAAGTGTTCTATTGCTGCTTTTATCGTTTCGATGTTCTTTTTCACCAATTTGGAAAAAAGTATTTCCACTTAAGCTAATTCTTCATATATAAACTTAATTATCTACAACACAAACAATATTTTTTTAAACAAATTATAATTTCAAAATTATTCAAACAATAGTCTATATATTAATATTTATATTCGAAAAGTTACATTTTACTTAATGTTAGTGTTTCTGAAAAGTATTATTATTATTTTTACTACATATTGAAAATAAATATGTTTACGCCCCTAAATACCAGACGTCTTTTTCACCTTAATTAATAAACTTATGTTGATTCTCTTCTTAAATCAATCCTTGTTATTGCCTTTGTTTATGTTTTAATTGCTTAGAATAATTGCCAAAATTAAAGTAAAGAACTAAAATTGCTTGTAAAATTTAATTATAGTTGTCAAGTAAAATTATATAGTAAAAAATCGGCATTATTTACATTACGTTACGGATAGTTGCTCAACGCTGTGCATGTCCAATAGATGCAATAGATATTTAAAATGATAACTATGGAATGATTATTTGTTTCAAAACCAAATCATTATATTAAGCATTTTTTTTTTATTTATGAAAGCAACAACAGCTATAGTTTTAAAGAGGATTTTTTCAACCCATCTAGAATGAGTTTTTAGTTCTAGAACTTACATCATTTCTCATATTATTCTAGCAGCTGATGGATAACTCGAAATATAAATTTCCTGATAAATGACACATTCTACATGAATTAAATTTCTACTAGATAAATTATTTTCAAGAAATTTTAACATGTATATGAATTGCGGAGTAAAATCTTACAAGATTTGGATTTTTCTTGCATGAATATGATGATGAGTATTTAGAAGTTCTTTAATAAGAAGCTGTCTACAAGCTGAGAAATACATGTCCAGTAATTAAAAGTAGCCCAACACGTTAAGCCTACAGATTAACGCATACTGATGACGTATGTAGTAAATAAACTACTGGCCATTAAAAATGCAACACAATGAAGGAAAGAGAGTCCAAAAAAGATGTGTGTTGTACATAAACAGTATGGAATGAAGGCAAAATGCTTAAATTTATAAGCAGCTTCAGTGTTTAGAGTGGTGCAAATTGAGGACCCCCCTTGGCAGCTAACGCAGCACTGAAACGGTTAGGCATTGAGTCAAATTGGGCATATATGACATAAATGGGCAACATATTCCATGCTGTTTCAAGTCTGTTCCACACTTCATCAACCATATTAACTTGAGATAGTTGGTAGTCCAGTCCCTCACACAGAAGCCTAAGAACAGATGTTTTCAATGGATAACAGATCTTAAGACTGTACAGGACAGGACAATAATCGAATACCTTGTGTATCGAGGCAGATCTAAACACGACGTGCAACGTGTGGCCTTGCATTATGTTGTTCGAAGGTGACGTTTGGCCTGATCTTGAAGATAGCACAGAACTACTGAACGTAAGACGTCAGAAAGGTACCTATCTGCGTACAAATTATTGTCTATGCGAACTTGAGATATGCGTGCTGTATATACCAATGGCTGCCGAAACCATCACATCAGGCGTCGGATCTCTTTGCTGATATCGATTACAAGCAGGGGATGAGCGGATCCTCCAGACACGTGTACAGCCATCAGAATACAGCACATAGAACTGTTTCTCTGAAAAGTCTACTTTGTGCCACTTCTGTATCCAGTTTTGTCGTTCGCCTCACCGGAGTTGCAATTACTCTCTATGCTGGATTATCAAAGGAAGCTGAAAAAATGGTACCTGTGCTGACAATTTACGCTCCGGCAAACGCCATCTTATGATAGAACCAACATCCTGCGCGTGCTGCAAACACTCCTGTTACCTGAATAATGGTCCATGATGTGGTTATATGGCCTTGCAGAACCTATCTCTGAATATGGCTGTCCTTTTTGCCGTTAATCATGGGACGGCGAGAAAATCATGTATGCAATTATGTACGACCCTCAGCAACCCATTCATTCCCTATTCGCATGGCAGTGGCTGGAATTGAATCTGTGGGAAGTACGATATCGCGGAACGATAATCCACACTTTCGATAGGCAACAATCCTGCCTCTATCGTATTTCGAGATTTGTTGGTAAGCATTTTTATAAATAGAGGCATGATATTAAATCTGAGCAAACTCCGACCTTATTAATCGCTTCCCAAAGAAGAAATCCAATACACAACTTTTCTTTTATGCAGTACTTCAGAAGTCATTTCTTCCCCTTCCTGTATCTTCTGAATGCGCTGAAATACTAATCATTTGCATATACTTACTTCTTCTTTTCATGTGATTTTGATGTTCGTAAATTCATTTCTTCCTGGTGTTGCAATTTTAATTTCTAGTGGTGCGGAAATAAAAACAAACATGCGTAATTGTATTTCAAATTCATCCTAATTTTTTTTTATAGTTAGATAAAAATGGGTATATGAAGGGCAAAAAAATATAATTGAAATAAAAGTCATAAAAGCATTTTATCTTTCAAAATAAAAAAAAATTAATACTTAAGAACTCATGAATATAGAAACATAGGATTTCAAGAGATTACAATTTGTACAAAAACATCATTTTATATTAAAATATATAATGAATGTGTTAAAAACTTCATGTCCTTTTGTAATACAATGGCTAAGGATATTCTTTCATATGGTAGTTTGTACCGTGTTTCTTTTCTATAATCACACAAGGAGCACTTTGTTTATTCAAATTTTGAACTGTTGATCAATGATCGTACAAAGAACCATATGGCGTTAAATTTTCTTATCAAGTAAATTTATCCGTTTATTTAAACAGTATTTCCAGATAATCTTTAAGTTTAACTAATAGAGATCAGGTACACGGAAAAATATTGTTAAACGCCACAAGAGCTTCTATTATCTATAGAAAATTTGTTTTTTAAAATTCTAATATGAAACTTCTCTACGTTTATATGATTACATTTTAAATATTATAGGGCATGAATGTAAAGTACTTCGCAGTTTGAACTTTTGCAGATGAACCTTATCCATTGTTTATAAAGTTACGTTTCGCTCCTTTCACAACACAAATGCAAACGAAAACTTTAGTAGTTTTAACAAATTAATATATTATAAGACTGAAATTTAAAAAACTATTTTGATACATTTATAGGATAAATATTTCTAAACATAGTTTAAACGACGCATCAATCAAGCAATTATTATATTGCATTTTCTAAGTAATGAAATAAGAAGAAATTATTTGTTCCCTGCAATACGCTAAATTAAGTTTTCACTTAAGTTTAAACAAATTCGGAAAAGCATTTTTTTATTTTGATTTAATTTATATCCTAAAAAAATGGCTGAATATTTTTAATTGTTAATAAGGTATACGACTAATATAACAATAAATCTGTCACTATTGTGACGTTGAAAGTACTGGAACAAAAGTAAAACTTATATCGAAGGAAACTTGAGTCCAGAATAATAGTAAGTCAAGAAATAGTGAGTTTAGAAAAAATGAATAGGATTTATTCATTTATTAACATTAGATTGCCCAAGGAAGTCATTTTGACTGCTTTTTAATTTCAATTAGAAAAAGAATTACATATATAATGCACAAATTCTTAGAAAATATTTTTCTCCCAGTGAACTAAAATTTTTTTTATCGTTTATATTTACTAATAACTTGTTATAAGACTGTAAATAATATAAAAAAAATATTAAAAGTTAATTTAAATAAATTTCTTCACACATTAATTATTCTTTCCCAATGCAGTCATTTTGACTGCTTTTGGGCTATATAGGTATATACTAAGTTTCATTATTTCTAGAGTTAAATTTAATCATCTTTTACACACACACACACACACACACACACACACACACACACACACACACACACACACACACACACACACACACACACACACATAGACACACACACACACACACACACACACACACACACACAATGTTACATAGTCTTATTTCCATAAAAGATAATGTACTGCAAATTTGTTTTCATTTTATGTATATTTTATGCAATGCAATACAAGGTTTTCTAAGTACATATGTACGATATAATATGTTATATCATACATATATTTGTTCTTAACCAAGAATTATTATTCGTGCTAGTGGCTAAAGAACCGTCTTACAAAAAGGCTGTTCATTTCTTATAAGCCTTATAGTTTAACCAATATTTAGCCCCAAACCACACACTTCCGAAATATCAACCACCATCGAAAACAAACACAAAATATTTTGTTTGAATCACAGCCAAATGTAATGTGGAAGGAAGATCTTCTTTAAAGATAAAGGAGGAAAGAGTGAGAAAAGATGGACTACAGCCCTAGTCGTCTGAAGATATCTTCCGAAAGATATAAATCTAATATCTTTCAGACGATATTTAGAGGAAAGGAGAGGTGAGGAATGAGAGATATCACTTCTGCCCCATATGAAATGGTAGGTAACAGAAAAGAAGTACCGAGCCCCATTGACTTGAAGACTGGATGGGGATTTTGGATTTATTTATGCGTTTTTTGAGGGGTGGGCTTCGTCTGCTGTATTATGGATGAGGATAGAAGAGGGTAAGAGTATCTTTCCCGTATCGACGGATTGGAATAGGCATAAAAACGAGCCCGGCCCGATTTTGGGGAGAATATTTTTGCGGGAAAGGAAACGACCAGAGTTCGCTTACTGCCCCTTAAGGATGAAAAGGGTTGTCTTTTTTTGCTGCTCTTGTTGTTGATTCTGAATGATTTAAGATACATTATGATCGATAGTTGAAGGATTTAAGATGCATTATATGATCGATAGTTGAATTTAATATTTGGGTTGGTAAATATATATTCTCGAAAATTCAGAATCTATTTGAAATCGCAATTATTTTCCAAAGGATTCGATAGGAATTTTGCAAGAAATCCGATACATAAAAAAAGAGTTATTTATAAGCCGAGTCATAGTTTTCAAGAAAAATATTATTTTAAACAATATATGACGGACTGAATATTTGATTAATTTCGTTAAAAATAAAAACGTGTATTTATTAAATTACAAAGAGTTTCGAGCTGGTTACTAGCAAAACATTCTTTTGAAAAGTAATCAGTTTCTTTTTCAGTTAATCTAAAAAAAAGATTAAAGGTTTTCCCCATACTTATAAATAATAATAAAAAAAATGGAATGTATACCTGGATTTATTGGACCTATCTCATTTTTTTGTCCTGCAAAGTATATCATTTATCTTACCGAAGTGTATGATATCAGTGCCTTAAAGCTATGGACTCAAGATGATTTTTTCTAGATTATACTGAGAATCCTTTGAGGGAAATAATAGGAAAAGAAATCCTTCAAGATTGTAATGATGAAGTTTTCTTAAGATTCCAAAACATAATACTTAGATTTGATGTTAAAGAGGGAAAGAATGGAAAAAATATCGATATATATATTGGTTATATGACTTTGTAACACTTGACCGGTAATTTTTTTTGGCTCAAAATGCTTAAAAATAGACACAGTTTTTAAATGACATATAACTAAAAATAATATAAATATAAAGAGGAAACGGAATAATTTTATTTTAGTTTTCAATTTTAGTTTTCTCCTATTTTTCATTATTATAAGAAACAAATAAACCCGCTAAGTATTTGCTTTCCATAACTTACACGACATGCTATAAATAATGATTTATCTCATACTAACAAAAAAAATCATGCTTGTACCTTTTTCGCAAACGATTGAAATTTTGCATAAGTACATACATATACACACACAATTTGAAGCATGATGAAACAGTAAGTCTTTCAGTACAATAGAGACTAAAATAGTATCGATTTTCTTGGAATATCTTTTTTATTTCCATTTCTTCTTTAGCAACAAACTACACATTGTCTTGCAGATCAATGTTCTTAATCGAAAATTTTCACGAATCTAAAATCCTGATTTCGAACCAAAATTACGCTTTCACCACAAAGACAATCTCTTATGAGAATCATTTCATTACCATGGACAAACAACATCTCTTGAAAATACTAGCAATAATAATCTCACCATAAGAATTAAAAATATTGGCAAATCAAAGATAGAAAAGAAATGTCAGTGCCAGTATGGGCAAACATTTTAAGGGGTTAATTGTAGTACACTTTGTAAGCAAATCGTAAAAATGCTTTACAATTTTAAAAAATTTAACACATTTTCTTAAAATCATATCTAAGCTTTTATATTTTTTATTCGAAATATTTGTATAATAATGGCCAGTTGAATTTCTTAGTTTATATAAAATGTCCATTATTTCCTTTTGCTTTTGCATAAAAAGATACAACGAACATTTGTTAATTACAGAATCATACATTAGTTTCTAATAGAATTATAAAGAAATATTTTTTCATAACGTAGGAACCCATGATTAATCAATCGAGTTCGAAAAGTCTTCAAACCACCAAATGGTACTTTTTCGGATTTCAAAAGCACTTATCATCGAATATCCTCAGTTCTTAAGATGTCTAATGTAATACTTAAAATAGTAATTTTTATAAGGCAAGTAATATACATAAAAATTAAATGTGAATAAAGTACCATAAATCTTCGTTAAATTTCTCTTTTGTGGCAGTTAATTTCATTGAACTGACGCCCTTTGACATAATCATTTATCTATTCTAAAAATGACATTTAATGGAGATAAATGACTAAAAGATTTTTCTGCACGAAAAATTCAATCTGGAGCAATTCGTTTCGCTAAGTGAAGAAAAATAATTTATGGATTATCACCCCTTCCCTCCCCTAAAATAATTGCAATTAAGTAATAAATGTAAAGGAATGTAAAACAACATATTTTAGGTATTTGGATAAATGGTTACAATGTGTATCATATTCTGAATATCGCTCATTATTAAAGAACATTATGTCTGAACTTCAGAAGTAACTTAAAGTGTCACTTTATGCATTTACAAGTTACAGTTTTGTTAAATTCAAGATAACATTTTTTCTGTAATATTTTGTTTATATAACATTCTAGCAGGTATACCCGTTTCTCACATGGGTGAATTAAAAAAAAATTAAACGATACAGATTGAAGGATAAAGAAGTTTTTAATGATTTAATTTTCCGTGAATTGTATTTTTTTTTTTTAAAAAAAAAAGCTTTTTGCATATCTTAGCTGAAAAAAAAAATTATATTTGTAAAGTTTTAAGTCTGTAGGTTTAATATCTGATAAAAAGATTTTTAAAATTATAACGCCCCCGGGTATTTCCTTGTGAGTAGTTTTGAAAACCTCTTCCTAAGCTGATCTCTGCTCAGCAAAAGTAACATTGTTACAAATTTTGTGTAATGAATGCTTAAAATAGTATAAATAGTCTATATCACAGGATGTGTACTACGTTAATACAACTTTCTGTTGTATTTATTTTTTGTCAAAATTGTGTTGCAAGCAACGCCATTCCTTTCATTATATTTTGGCGATTCAATAGAAACATAGCGAAATGTTGGGAATATAGCCCAGCTGGCATCATTTTGGTGACCATGTCGGTACTCGCGATTGAGTCAACGGATGCAAAAGTTGTTGCCCCGGGGCTCGCCAACCCTCGTCTGACTTGCAACAAAGAAGCCAAACAGGCTTTCCTAGACAAACAAAATATGCCAAGTGTCATAGGGTTTGATTGAACGGTCGTTTGTGCAATGAAGGACAAGGTCATATATACAGACATCCATTTTTATATATATAGTTTCGTGCATAATATTAATTTCATATAAGTAATGTGACTAAAAATAATTATTAACATAATGTTAATGAATATTATGCAATCTCCTTTACATTCACTAAAAATTTTCTCTCTCTCTCTATATATATAATGTTTCGCAACGTTGTTATAAACTTAATACGTGCTATCGAAAAACGACAACGCTCAAGATAACACGCCAATTTGGTAACCCCGATCTCACATGTGTCGTACTTGCTGAATCATTTCATATAATGTCGCCAATACTGCTACGATAGTATATTATTACAAGATATGGCAGAAAAATCTCGCAACGATTCTCCAGACTGGAATCATTGCGTGATAAGAAAGGTATTGTCTCATATAAAGACTTATTAATAATCAACAAGACTAAAAATACTCAACTTTCCAGGAAATTTCAAGAGCTGCAGGTTTACTAAAATCTGAGAACTTAATGATGTGTCAGACAATTCAGCTTCAGTGATGAATTTAACTGGAGTAGTGCAAAGAACGAAATTTGTGAAAAAAAAAGAACACATACATAGAACAATATAATAAACAATAAAAGTAAATTACAGTTTCACAATTTGAGCAATGAGTATGAACAGTTGTATAATTTTAACAATGGTGTTGGGACCACCTTTATGCAGACAGAAGGTACCCTCCACCCCTGGTTATTTTTCTTAAATATATATATATATATAAAATTCTTAATTTTGTTTTGTTTTTACTTTTTGCATCCCTTTTCAAAATTATACATTATTACCGTACAAAAATAAAATCTTATGTATACAACTTTAAGTTACTGGCTCAAATTTTAAGGTAAGAGCTAACAATAAATAACTCATAAGATTTCTTACTTGTTCAACTAAAAATCATTCTTAATTTCCGCCTAATTTTTAAATTAAAATACACATAAAATTTCTTAAGAATGCATGTTTTTTAAAAAAAATTCTGCATAACACCAACTGTGTAGAATAAATAGTGCTTACATTTTTTTCAAGCAATTATTATTATTTTTGAAAATTCTCGGATTTTTATAATATAAATAATAAAAATAGGCAAAATATTATCTAAAACTGCATTATATATATTTCTGATGATCTTTAGCTCTCGCTGCAAACACTTCAGAAAATAATTAGAGCATAGTCAAGTCATTTAACCAAACTCAGCAATTGTGATTAAAACTTGCAAATTGCTACGACTTTCATTTGAAGAAACTTGAATATCATCAGCACTGCTAACGTGAAAAACCTACTAATGAGGACAGAATATCATGAATTTAAATAGTTAATTACTCACTCAATAACGAAATTACTATTCAAAGTCCTTTGAAGAAGTTTGTTGACCGTAAGTGCATGGAAATTAGAAATTAAACTTCCTCAGATCTGTTTCTTTAATGAAGCTACTTAAACTTCCGCTTCAGTAAATTAAATCATTTACCTCTCCTATCATTGACTTTTATTGGCCATATAATCAACTTATAATGATGCGTGTCCGAAAAATTTACAAGATGTAGAAAGCGAAATAAATCTAAGCTCATAATTTCATAATTAAATTTTCATGTGTGATGGAGATTATTGACATACGATGTACTTTGTGTCAGTCAAATGACAAAATTATTGACAAAGTATCTTGTAATCGTGAATATGATGAGATGAAAATAAATACGCTTTGAGTTAAGATGAGTTGTAATAAAATTATCTTGTAAGTAGCTAAGATGGATGATGGACTGACGTATATTAAATGTAAGAGACTTAATATCTAAATTAGAAAACGTCTTTTTAGAATAGAGAGAAAGTTAATTAATTTTCCGAACTGAGTGCAGAGATTGAATGAATCCGTTCAAACCTATTTAGTATGTTTCACATAGCAATATGGATTGAGCGTTGTGAAAGAATAGTACAGACATGTCAATTAAATTGATTTCGTAATACTTTAATACTGGCAGTTGAGAATGTGGATATGTCTAGCAATAACAATAAACTTTTTAAGTTTTCACTCCACAAGCTGAAAAGTTTACCTGCTAAGAAGAAGAATATACTTGAGTAACCATTTTTAGAAAATATCGTAAATATACTGCTTAGAATAACTATATTCGGTACAGCGTCGTGATTTTAATGAATTACGCATGTATGTTATATTTATTCTCACTTTCAGTGAAATATATTAAAACCAAAATTTTATAAAAGTCATAAGAAAATATGTAAGTTATATTCCTAAATTTTGAAAGTATAATAAATAATTACAAGCTACAATTAATACACCTTTGTCAGCCCCGGTGGCTCAGGAGTACTATTTCCGCTTCTTGAGACTAAGATTGAGATTTCAACCCCAGCTGGAGTGGACAGATTTTCTGGGAGCAAAATAGCAGGCACGCATGTCATATAATTATGTGGCATGTAAAAGATTCCTGATGATCAATTTGGCTCCGGACTCTCGAAAAATGAAATCACGGCAAATATCCTACATTCGACAAAAGCTTGAATTAAGAAACTATTTCGAGCATCCAAGTTTGGTAGCGAGTGCTACCAATAGATGGTGCCACAATGAAATGGCTTTCAAATTTGGTAACTTGTCATGTCTTCAAAGTCTAAGTTTCTGATATAAAGCCCATTAGAAAAAAAAATATACCCTATTAGCAAAAAAGCTATAATAATAATTAGTTAGAATATTACTAATTACAGAATATATATATATACACATATACATATATATTTCCTTTGATTTTGAAGATCTCTACAATTAAATAGGTATGGGAGATATAATAAAGATAATAAGAATAATTTTTTATATATTTGAATAGTGTTAAGTAATTTAATTGTATTATCAATAGTATAACATTGGAGGAAAGCTACATATCCACTACGAAAATCAAAAAAACAGGTTAAGGTTTTGGATATTTTTTATTCATACTCAAATTGAAAAACTTAAATTGTAATTTTTGTAACGTGTTATCAATAACACGGTAATTTTTGAAAAATTAGAAAAAATCTAATTCTACATATTTTAACGATTACTTTGAACTAATTCAAACCAATTATAAGCATAGAAGACAAATTTTTCATGTTAAATAAAAGTGAAAAATCAAAGCCTATACATTACTGTTTAAAAAAAAAAATAATGGTTTTTTTCTACTTTAAGAAAAGCTTATTTTAGTAACAGCAATGCACATATATAATTAATCTCTAACATTTTTTCCAGCGTAATGATAACTGAATAATTAATTTACCATTGAAAAATTATTCTCGTATTGCATAAAACACGATTGCTATTTTAATGTTTTGGCACTTATGGATAATTAAAATGCGAACGTTAGATTTAATTTAATAAACTATGCATGGTTTTTGCTCCTTTTCTTAAGAATTAGATTTATTTTTAAAGATTTTGTGTTATGTTAGAAGTACAGATAAAAATCCAATAGAATTTCAAATGTAAAATTTGTGTATTCCTACTAAAATTCAAAATAGTTTAACTTTCACCTTTAATAAATGTTCTTACATAACATTTAGCCTAAAGAGATGAATTAATGTTATAATTGTGCATTTGCTACTCAGCTCCACTTTGTATATAGTACAACATGTGATTTATATGCTTATAATTGATGTTATTTTTTAGCCCTTTATCTACTTCATTATGATTTACTGCCGTTTTTTTAATGCGATATTTTTTTATGAATCACTACATTGGAAATTAATGGATATAAATAAAAAAACCCTCAAATTTGGGAAATTAATTAGTTAGAGCTAATTAATTAACTAAAGATATTCAGCTGTAAAATTAATTATACACACTGTTCTCTTAAAATAAATAGTCAAATCGTTTTCTATGGTTTTCCTTAACATACAAAAAAATAAGACACTTATCTTTTTACATTAACTATTATTTCGGAACAAAAATTACAATCTTAGCACTTCGCTGAAAACGCAATTTCTGCTATAAAACTATTCCCCTTCTCCTCTAAAATATTCATAATAGAACCCGTGCTGCCATATATCTTGGAAAAGCGGATTTAAAAGAATATTCCTACTAAGTATCGTCATATTGTTCGTAAAAATGGTTATTCTATGTAATTTTAAAGTGAGTGGAACTTATAAGTACAGTAAGTGAATAAAGGGTTAATTATTATATAAATTTTCACCTCTTTTTTCTTTTTATTCTTCTCTTCACTCAGTTTAAATTTAGACACCCATTTTCACCCCGTTTGATTCTTATTACTTGGCAAATAACTAAGTAATAAGAATCAAACGGGGTGAAAATGGGTGTCTTAAGGTATACGACTACATTCGGAACCGTGATTTTAAAAAAGCTCATAAATGGATAATTGGCATGATATTTAGTGTTACTTAGATTAAAATACATATATAAAATTATTTTAAGGACATTTTGACAAAAAAAAATTATTTAAATACAATATTTTAGCAAAAAATGAACTTAAAATAATCTTTTTTCAAAATGTTCTCTCTTTGTAAAGAATGCTTCTATTATAATAATATTTTGCCTGCACATAGCTCGGACCTCCCTACTTAGGCTCAACTAGACTTTTTGAAAAATTCACATTATTTTCAGAGTTACCACCCGTTTAAATAATTATTGGCGTTTTTTTTTTTCTTAAAATTAATCCCCTCTGTTGTCGTAAAACATGGATAAACCCACTTCTAAGTTATATATTTCAAAGATTCTAGTTGAACCTCTGTACAGAGGTCTGAGCTATATACAGGCGAAATATTATTATAATAGAAGTATTTTTCACAAAAGGAGAACATTTGGGAAAAAAATTATTCTAAGTTAAATTTTTGCCGAAATATCGTATTTAAATAATTTTTTTTGTCAAAATGTCGTAAAAATAATTATATACATGTATTCTAATCTAAGTGACACTCAATATCATGAAAATTATCCATTTATGCGCTTTTTTAAAATCACGGTTCCGAACGTAGTCAGATACCTTAAATATGCTTAATCTCACCGGTCAATTGAAGGCTTAAAAGTCGTATTTAAAATGTTGGGTTCCAAATGGAATATACTTTTTTTCTCTTGGGATTTTTCATGTTTTGAACAAATATTTTGACATTACATATTCCTTCAGTGTGACATTATAACTAATATATATGTATTAATGAAAATATTTCTGAAAGGATTTGTTTTATATATTACATATGCCAGCTCCTGGTATTAGCTACATTCAAATAAACTATTCACAGAATACTATGTATTTTTTTCCAAAACAATTGAACAACAAATAAAATAGTATGTATTCGATTTTATAGATTGAAGTAAGAGAATAATAATTTAAATATAACGCTACTGTAAAAAAATCTTAACGATATAAATAATATACTGAAACGAATAATATTTTCACAGAAACTGATTCAATATTTATTTAGATTTTAAGATACCTAAATACAGTTTATTTATCTTTATTATCCCACTAAAAGTAATTGGTACTTTTTTACATTGTATACAACAAGTATTACTCTAAAACAAAAATTTAAGAAATAAGCTTCATCTAGAAAACAAGCCTAAAACCTAAAGCCCTTTCCACTTTTCCATCCACCATTCTCCCTTTCATCTTAAAATATTTCAAACTCACTTATCGCAAGGAACAGCAGACTCGTTAATAGCTAACTTCATTCACATTCACGAGGTAATTCGCGGACAATAACCATTTACAGCTTCGAGTAATGGAGCATAAGAGATGCAATATCACTAAGGTGATGAGGATTCAAGAGGGTAGATAATCGTAAAAGCTAAGAGCCCAAGACAACGAGTTCAGGACACTTTCCGTATTTAACTGGATTTCAGTGAATTTTACGACAAGTGCATACCGAAAATGTCCCCAGGGTAAGGACAAAGGTTCTCAAAAGCTTTTACTGGGTCTCTTCCTCTAAGGTAGGGCTTAAAGTGTATATGAGGACATTTCAAGAGATATTCTGGAAGTAGGGCTAAGTGAATTTTGTATTCTGTATGCTTTGACTTCAGTTGGAAAATGGACTGATTCTCTAACTGTACGCGGGAAAAAGGAGTGTATTGTTTGAAACATAGAGAAATCTAGAAAGAGGATATGTGTACTTGAAAATAATGTAATTATGACTTGTTAAGGATTACTGCTTGGAAAAAATTACAGCTTATGAAAGAAAAGCTAAAAATTCACCAATGCTTTCCTACACATATTTAGATTAAATAGACATATAAATCCTATCCAAAGAATTTAATTAAAATAACTGCTTTAATTAATAAATAATTATGAGGAAAGTTAATGAATACTCTTATTAGTTTTGTAGAAGAAAATTTCTTGTTTACATTGTAAGCGTTTTTTTTTTCATTTTGAAGTGCATTTATGTATATATATATATATATATATAATAATTCCCTTTTAAATATTTTAATTAATTTTAATGATTCTATAAAAAAATTAAAAATTTTTTTTAAAAATATTGAACTTTTTAAGGAAACCAATTTCTAAGTTTTACCAATTTTTAACACTATAGTAATGTTTACCCTTGGGAGTTGGTTTATTTAAAAACCTCTATGAACCGCC
The DNA here is from genome assembly GCA_019973955.1 of Trichonephila inaurata madagascariensis. Lineage (NCBI taxonomy): Eukaryota > Metazoa > Arthropoda > Arachnida > Araneae > Nephilidae > Trichonephila > Trichonephila inaurata. Next base: position 236,093 of record BMAV01023883.1, read on the forward strand.
TTTTTATGCCCTTGCCTACATTAAATTTAAAAACTTCTTTTGTTTTTGGTGGTGTTCTGCCCCTGTATTCCAATTAAAATACTTTAAATTTAGGATTTACTTGTTTGCAAAAAAGGAGGAAAGGGTTTTTAAATCTTCTCCAAAATTAAACCCATACAACACCAGAACATTTCTTAATAATTTCTAAATTAAATTCAATTTTAATGAAAAGTTTAGAAAAATAAAATTAATTTAAAAATTTTATTTTTAAAACCCAAAAAGAAAAACCCAAAAAAAAAACTTTTAAAAGTCTATATTTTACCCTTTCTTAAATAAATAATTTCATTTCCTTTTGAGAAATTTTGGGTTTTCCATTTTAATCTTTAATGGGGTAATAAAAAAATAGCCCAATTAGCAAAAAAAATTTTTAAAACTTTCCGTATTAACTTAAAACATATTTTCGAAGCAGGGTTTTTTTATAAACATTAAATAATTCCTAAATTCCCATGAATTTGGACATTGTTTTAAAATTTACTTTTTAAAAAGGGTTCCATTTAATTTAAATTTTTTTCGAAAAAGAAAACATAGTGAAAAGTTAATTAAACAATTTGCGTATTAAATATGTCAAATTATTTTATTAAAAAAAAAATGGTTTTTAAAAGAAACTAAAATTAAAGAGATTTTCTGAAATTTGGATTTTTTAAACGAATTAGGAAGAAATTAAACCCCAAAAAAAAATGAATAATTTGGGAAATGTTTTTGAATAAGGGGCCCCTTTTCCCTTTTATTATAAATATTTTATAATTAAAAATTTTTTTAAAAAGTCATTTATTTAAAAGAAAAAAAATTATTTCTAAAAAAAGTTTTAAATTTCTTTTAATTCTTAATTAATTTATTTATTAAGAAAGTTCTCTTAGCAATATACTTTGAATTGATTTTTGAAGAAAGATATTTTTATACTTTCTAAAAAACACAATGCTTTTCAACGATTTTCAAATCCCATGGATTAAATTGATATAAGAAACTCATTTTTTATTTAACCACTTAGAAAAAATATTTTGAGTAATTTATCCGTACCAAAAAAAATAATCATCAGGCTTTAGTTATTTATTTTATGAAAATAAAACTGACATTTAAAAATATTTTAATTTATATATTTTAAAAAAATAAAATTTTCAAAAAAATTAACAAATTCCAGAATTTTTTAAAATTGAAAGTAGATATTTTTTAAATCACGTAAAATTTATTTTGCTTAAAATATTTTTAAGAAACCGTAATTTTTTTTCGAATATAACGTTTTATTTTCATTAGTTTTTTTTTAAATATTTAAAATTATTATATAATTATAAATAATTTATGTATAGTTAAAAATATAATTTTCCCCTTTCCTACTGAAAATCATTACATTCAATATTTAAGATTTGAATATGTTTATTGATTTCAAAAGTATATTTTATAATTTTTGAAAAAAAATTTTAATGTTATATGATTTACTACTTTATGCTTAGATTAAGTATATAAGTGTTTAAGCATTAGATAACATGTCTTCCAGAAAAATTTTAAAAATTTTCTTAATTTAGCGGATAAATTTTGTATTTTCTAAAGATTTTAACAAAAACTTATATAAATATTTTCTTAAATTTTACTTTAAATAGTAACTGAAAAGCAGCAAAAGTTTTAATTTAAATTTTTGTATACATTCTTACCATGCTTTCATTTTTGGGGGAAAAGAAAATAATTATCATGGAAGGAATTAAAAAAATAGAATACCAAATTTTTCATTATAAATAAAGTATTTTAAAGTATGCTTTAAACAGACAGCTTAACAATTTTTAATAATATTTTACAAAAATTAGAATATATTTAAAAACTCAGAAAATAATATAAAATTATTTAAGCATTTAAAGTTAAGTAATGATATAAAACATCAAAAAAGCTTTGTAGTATAAAAAAAAGAGTATTGAAATAATTTATAAGTAAAAAAAATATTGATGAAATATGAGGTACTCAAATTGCGGAAATAATTAAATATTTGAATAAGAAGGCAAAAAATAAATGGAATATTTTAATGAAATATTTCCATTAATTATTAAAAATTATCTCGTATTATTCACAACATTGAACAAAAATACAAAGTTACAACTATGATTCAGGAAAACGCATCACAAAAAATTTAAAGGGAAAAAAAAAGACTATAAACTTTCAAATTTTTTAAACCATTTCCTTCAAGTGTAAGAATCAGTTCAATGAAGATTAATCAATGCATGAATGTAGTGAAATTTAATGAAGTTTTTTTTAAGGTATCCAACTACGTGCGGAAACGTGATTTTGCAAAAGCCTAAATACGAATATTTTTTTAATATTCAGAGTCATTTATATTAAAATAATAGTATTAAATTGTTTTAAGAATATTATTATAATAAAAAAAATTTTAAAGTGATATTTTTGCAAAAAATTAACACGAATTACATATTTTTAAAATATTCTCCTTTTATAAAAAATGCTTCTGTAATAATAATATCTTGCCTTTTGATAGCTAAGACTTCTCAGAGAGTCTGAACTACGATTACTGGAAAATTCACGTTATTTTCATAGTTATTACCAATTGAAATAATAATCCGCGTTATTTTCCTAAAATGTTTTCACGTTGATGCATTAAAATATGGATAATCCTAGTTCAGGCTCTGATACAGAGGTCTGAGCTATCAAAATACAAAATATTATTATTATAGAAGCATTTTTTATAAAAGAAGAATATTTTGAAAATAAATAATTCTGTGTTCATTTTTTGCCAAAATATCGCATTGAAATAATTTTTTATTTTATAACAGCATTTTTAAAACAATTTTATAAGTGTATTCTAATATAAGGGGCACTAAATTTAATATATATATTCGTTTGTACGCTTTTGCAAAATCATGTTTCTGAACGTAGTCGGATACCTTAAAGAGGTTATTTCATTTATCTTATGAAATAACGCTTATCTATGCTTTGAAAATTATTTAAATAATCCATTGGGCTTTCCTTAATATAATTTGCTCAAAAATATTACATTATAAAAATGCAATTAAACAAAAATGCATAGCCTAGATAAAATTGCATAACCAGTTAATATGATGCGGAACTGTGCAGATTAAAAGTATGTACTTTGAAAAACTAGATAGGTCAATGAGTTTCTCAATAATTATACATATACATAATTTTAAAATAACTTTCAATATTTTTACAATTTCTGAAACATTTTAAAAAGAGAAATACTGAACGGATCACAAGGCTAACTTTTGAAAAAAAAAACTTTCAATTCCATGATCAATATAATGCAAATCAATTTCAATTTAATTCGATTAATCTGTGTTGGTTTTCAAAAGGTACTTTTAAAATTTCAAAGTAAACACTTTATGAATTTTTAAGTAAGAGCTATGTTATCAGAACATCTTTCATAAAAAGGTGCAGACATTTTAGTAATATAACCAAAAAAAACAAACATTAACATAAATTTTATAATTTTATCAGTTGTTTATTTGTTTGAAGATTCTTAATATTTAATTATGTTTATTTTTTGATTGCTAAAAATGTTTAATTTTGTTAGTTTTCATACCCATTCTAAAAATTTAAAGTGCTTCAAGCTAATGACTAGGTCTTATATATTTACATAAAATTACTAAATTATATCTGTTATAATAAGTGGAGAACTAATTTTTTTAATACTAAATCTTTAATAAACTGATATAATTATAAAAAAAAAATCATAAAATATTTTAAAAGTGAGAGAGAAAATCGCTTTTTGCAAGTATTAATTAAATAACAAATATTTTGAAATTACTACTTAATCTTTGAGATTTATTTATTTGTTACTATACTATTTATTTACAGGATGTATTTACATTTAAATTATTAAGAAATAAAGGCAACATCTATATTCTTTGAAATGTTCCAATTTTTTACAGCCAGATGATTCTGATGGAAGAAATAAGTTATAATTTCAACTATTGGAAGATTCAATCAATATTTACTTAAGTTATTTTACAATTAAAAGACTGATGAAGACTGTAATTTTTAGCATATCGCTTTTCAATTCCTTTGTATCATTTTGGAAGGTGGAAATTTCAACGTTGAAAGTTATTTAATACATTTTGATATAGTAACACTAATTTCTAATAAAAAGCTGCTGCGTTTCCATAATTAAATAATATTTTAAAGTTTATCTGGAGCAAATATTTTAGTAATATGATATGATTGTCAACTTTTAAAAATAATTTAAGTAATACACAACTCTAATGATATCTTAGTATTTAACGCTAAATGATTATTTACTGTTTTTTGGAACATGAATATATTTTACAAAATTAAGAACACAAACAAGTTTTAAAAAGTTTAAAATCATTTTACGATACAAATGATTATTATGTAAGGAACCCCTTTTTTTAAGCTTTCTATAATAATTTTCTCATAGTAAAACAATGGTTACTATAAAATCTTATTTCAAAGTAAATTATTTTAAGCAATCAGAGAATTCTGAAAACGTTGTGATTGAAAGGAATAAAAGTAATAAATATAATCATTTTATATATGTGTGATGATTACTGTTCAACATGTCGTTCATATAAATTCTACTCTCATAGTACTTCTGAAATGCTATACATCAAACTCTAGGAAATATCTATTTTAATTTCAGAATTTACTTAAAACAGACAGAAAAAAATATGCATTTGAAAGTTTGCAAGCCGTTCAATTCAAAATGGGTACCATGTATTTAGAAAAAAAAAAACTATTTTGATATTAATAATGCGCCAAATATTACAATTTTCTTTACTCTTGAAAGATCCCTGACTAAAAATCGAAATCTTCCCTTTGTTAAGGTGTGAAACCTTTAACAATACCAAATGGGGCGAAAATGGTCAAACAGGACTTCCGGTGGAGGAAAGAAATTTTCTGCTCAGACCCAAAAGCGCCGAATGGAAAGGAAATTTTACCTCAGCTAATGCCAAGTTCTAAAGGTTAATATGAAAATTATTTGATTGATTCATAATGGAAAAATTGCTTAATCGCCGTGATTTCGTTTTCTTTTCTTTCTTTCTTTTCTTTTTTATTTTTTGCATTTACTATAAAGAAATGAAAAAATTAATATTTTTAATAAACCTAACTAAAATAAAGGAAATGTTCAAAATAATATTTTCTATTGAAATATAAATAGTAGCTGTGAATATATACATTTATACATATACATATCAATGAGTGCGTAGATATACACACTGAAGGGGAAAAAAATATTATGAACACCTACTCAATAACTCGTTACTCCGCCTTAGGCTTGCAAAACAGCTGCAACTCGCCTTGGAATGTGTTGTAACTCTAGTTCAGCAGCGCTGAAGTCGCTTATTTTCAAGTGTATATAGTATTCCTGTCTGTCTTGTTTTGTTTGTAAATAAACGTTTGTCCTTCCATCCGACTGGCCGTGTGTTTTTAGCTTCGCCTTATCCTTCTGACAGGTAAGAGCCTTAATTATTCCATTTTTTGTACGAAATGAAATTGAATTGAATTTTTGAAATACGATAACGAATGAATTAGGAATTTGATACAAAACTTGAATTTGAACAGAATAAATGGCACAAGAACTCGTAGAGAAGTTGGGGATAAGGTATTCCAAATATCTAAGCAGCGGTCACGTTTATTTCGCTATGTTTCTTCCTTTAAATCAATCAATTGTGCCTTTCTATGAAAGCCCAAATGTGCTCTATCAGATTACAATATGGTGAATTAGGTGACCAGGAATGAAATTGAAATTATTCATAATATTTCTCGATCAACTCTAACTCAATTCAGGCCTTTTGACATAGGGGCGTTGCCCTGCTGAAAGATCTATTTTCTAGTTGGAAAGTTAGGCACCATATAAAGGTGCAACTGACCTGAAATTACATTCAGATAGTCTACAACTTTCATGGTGTGTGGTACCACAACTAAGGATCCCAAGGCAGCCCATGAGAACGCTCTCAAAAACTATAATAGGACCACCACTAGCTTGTGTAGGATCTGCTGTACATGAAGAAAGCCCATGCTCATTTGGAAAGCGGTGCATTCTGACACGACCATATAAGTGATAACAGAGAAATCATGGTCCATCCGACCAGGCAACTCCCTACCACTTATCCAGGGTTCTGTCTTGATTTTCCTAAATACACTTTAAGCTTAGTTGACTAAGATGTTCGGTAAAAAAAGACACACGAGAGAGATGTATGCTGCTCAGTCCATTTTTCAACAGTTTCGGCTAAACTGTGTATTCTAAAACACTTACACTTTAATCAGGAAAGTATTTAGCTGCCACCAGAACAATTGTCTGACGCCAATTTTGCTTTACCAAGTGGGAAAGTTTCCAATGCTCTTTTTTATTAATGACCCGTGGAAGTCCAATAGCTTGGCGTCCACTTTTGGTTTCACCACGTCTCTTATCCACTTTTAAAAAAATACGAACAACGGCATTGTTGATGCCAGCTTAAAGACGACTGCATTTATGACGACTGCGAGTATGATGCTTGCGTGTTGGCCGCATGCGTGAAGCCTGCGTGCGCCACCTGCCAGCCGGATGGTATATTAGGAGAAGCTGAAGGAATTTCGGCATTACTGACTTACTGACGTGGGTAATAACTGCTATCACATCGAAACCCACAATAACTTATGTTACTTTTTTGTTAAGTTTTTTATTAAAATTTTAGTCGAAAGACTCTGGTCCGTCAAATTATTTAAACTCGTCACACTCACGAACAGACATATTGGGAACTTCTTCACTGTCACGCAGTTTTGAAAATATTTGTTTCGAAGCACTGGGCCATTATAATCCGACAGTTATCAGATTCACTTAAACAACGACCTTTTCTAACATGCTAACAATTAAGAGAGTTAATGATTCCGTACTGTCTCCAGTAGAAGTTAAGCACCATTTCCACTCAATCACCTACCCTTTACGTCATTTAGACGAGTTCAATGAAAAATGCTGAAGTATTCGAAATGTTTTGGATCACCAGTGTATATAAAACAATAATATAAAATGTATGAAATTGGTCAAATTAAATATGTTACATAACAAAGAAAATTAAATTTCAAAAATCGAAAACCAAGAACAACAAACCAAGATACACACACACACACACACACACACACACACACACACACACACACACACACACACACACACACACACACACACACACACATATATATATATATATATATATATATATATGCAGAAAGAGAGAAAGTGAAGTGATAAACACTCATGCATTTACGTGTGTTTGAATAGACTATTGCCCACATAATTTTGAAAAATAGGTGATATCCTCTCCATTCAAAATACATTTATGCTAGCATAAAATAAAATTTAAGTATATCTATGCACCTGTGTCTTGAAAAACAATAAAAAATCAAGTTTTTCTATTTATTTGTAGTTTACGAAAGCTTATTGTTCTACTTCAAAGAAAAGTTATTTCAAAATAAATCTAAAAAAAATCTTTTTTTTTCCAAAATGAATAACGGAATTAAAATATTTTATGAAAAATGGGAATGTGAATCTTTTTTTTCCCAAGAAAATAAGTAAATAATCAAATAATAAAAAAAAATATATCCAGAAATGAAGTCTTTTGAGAACATCTGCAACAATGCATTGTCATATCTCTCACAACAAAACATATTTCCTTTGAGCTCTGGAAATGCAATCCTTTTGTTAGGAGCATAATAAGATTAGAAAAAGAGTTCGGAAGAAATGCGAACAAACTTATATTTTGAATGAATTCTTCTGTTTCGTAATTGATGACGCGTGAGAAGAAGAATAGATTTTCTGTAGCAAATGAAACATGTGTAAGAGACAAATAGGTTAAAAAAGAGATGTTCGTTTGACTATATATTTACTTATTTATTCGCTTCCGTATAAAGATAAATAGATACAGAAGAGTGATGCAAAACGGCAACAAAACTTACGATTTCAGAAATATTCATCTATTGTATACTCGATCCGGGGAAAATTAATATCTTTTAGAAGTAATTGTTATATATATGGATAGGCATTTAATTTTTTACACACTGAAATAACATAATATTTGTCCTTACTCTATCCATTATTATAAGCCAATAAGTTACTACAGTTAGACCCATACTGAAAAATTACTGTCAATTTCAAAACCTAAAAGGGGAGGTTCATTTCCCTTCCCCCCGAATAAAAAAAAGAAAACAATCGGGGAATTATGGTTTTTAATATATATATCGTGGTAGATCGTTCTTCAAATGAAATAAAGTCCTACGCAACATATGAGAAGATTTCTTTTAGGCAGGAGTCAGTGTATACAGGAATAAGAATGTACGCATACATTCTGAACAAAAATTCAAATCTTAATTTCCTAAGCAATATGTTGATTAGATCGTTAAATTGACATGTATTTAAACATGTATACAAAAATAAACCTAGCATTGATTTTTTTGAATCATTGAATAATAAGGTAACATATGTATACAATTTAGAGTTTTCAAATTGTATGAACTTATAAAACGCATTTATAAATGAATGCAAGTATTGAAAATGAAGGTGAAAATTTTCTACTCTAAAATAAATTGTCTTGTCGCGAACCAAATAAATATTCATTAAAAAATATATTTGTATTCGATTGAAATTACCTTACTAATTATATTTGTACATTTTATATTGTTTAGATTATGAATATAAAAAGCTTAAACTAAGTTCTCAAATTATTTATATTAATTTTTTTACATTAATTAAACTAATTATTCTGTTAATGTTCATGAAAGAAATAGTTTAATGTATTATTAAAGGTTAATTTTGTAACCTTAAAACAGTTATTTCATCTGTAAGTTATACAGATTAAACAAAATGATCTTGAAATTAACATTGCACAATGAATAAGGAAATTTATCGGAACATATGAAAGTTAACAAGGTATATCTAGGTACTTTCTTTAAAAATTGAAATAGTATGTTAATTATTGAGTCGAAGTAATTCACATATAGTTTATATAAAAAATTTCAATAATCTTAATGAAGAAAATCCTGATGGAAATTTTAAAATTATATGTATTTCTCCCCTCGTTTCGTTGCTATTATATTATATATACAACCTTTGATTGAAATTTGTAAACATTCCTGGCGTGTTCTCGAGATAAATTTAATTGTAAGCAAAATTCTCTTTTAAGGTATCCGACTACATTCGGAACCGTGGTTTTGTAAAAACGTATAAATGGATAATATTTATAATATTTAGTGTCACTTAGATTAGAAATCATTTATAAAATTGTTTTAAGAATATTATTACAATAAAAAATTATTTAAGTAAAATATTTTGACAAAAAATTAACATATAATAACCAATTTTCAAAACGTTCTCCTTTTATAAAAATGCTTCTATAATAATAATATTTTGTTTAGATAAATAAAAGACTTCTCAATAGTCTCAACTGGTATTTTTGAAAAATTCACATTATTTTGAGTTACCATCAATTGAAATAACTATCTGCGTTTTCTTTTTTTAAATTTCTCCCCTCTGTTGTTGTAAAATATAAATAAATATACTTCTCTTATTTATTTCAAAAATTCTCGTTCAACCTCTGTACAGAAGTATGAGCTATATACAGGCAAAATATTATTATAATGGAAGCATTTTTCGCAAAAGGAGAACGTTTTGAAAAAAGGTTATTCTAAGCTAATTTTTTGCCGAAATATTGTATTTAAATAACATTTTTTTGCCATAATATCTTTAAAACAATTTTATACATGTATTATAATCTTATAGTGACACCAAATGTCATGAAAATTATCCATTTATGCACTTTTTGAAAATCAAGGTTCTGAAAGTAGTCGGATACCTTAAATATCACATGCAAAACACTTCAAAAAGAAGAATAATCTTACAATACTTTGAAGTAAACACTTAAAATAAAATTTAAAATTACTTTTGCATTTTTTACATAGCCTATCATTTATTTCTATTGTTGTTTCGATAACTCCGAAGCACTGCAAGATACTTCCGCGACCAACCGAATTTAGAAGAAAATAGTACTGCTTCGTTAATGATAGCAAGATGCTCTTTATTTCACATATTGTACATTTATTTATCTTAAATAAACTCCATTTGAAACTGACGCTTATTATGTAATCTCGAAATTTACAAACTGCTTTTATTATTCCATCTCTCTTTCGGGAAGAACCTTGAGAGCAGATAGTTATTAAGCTGCTATGGCATAGCGCAAAAGTAGTTGTGCGAATACAGCACTTTAGTAAAGAGCTTTTAAGGTATTACATCAGACGATAAATCATTTCCTCTAATTAATTGCTCATCTTAGAAGAGATAGCTTTGAAACAAAAGTTGTAGTTTTGCTACAAATTGCACTTTGAAAATGTGATACTTTGCTAAAGATACAAAGAAACTGCAAGTGTAGAGGAAAATATGAAACACAAAGCCATTTTGAATAGAATAAGCGGTTTGAATGTTTAATAAATATAAACTTTGGTATTTTTTAAGGGAGGCTCAGATAGCTACAAAAACTGCATAAGACGGTACACCATTATAAAGATAAAACACAAATTGAGTAGTATATGTTTATATTAAATATTTATATTTAAAATTCATTTAATGTGCTATATCAGTAAAAATGAAGTCTTCTCTAGAAAACGAAATATTTGAATTATTATTTCTAAGACATCAAAGAGTTATGTAGAACAATTCATACAGAATTCATTTAAAAGCGACTTGCTATGAATATCTAACATTGCCTTAAAATATTGAAATTTAATTTAAAATGAGTGCATGAGCATGAGTTGGCAAGCCATACATGCTGGTGCTTCCTAACGTATCAGAAAGGTTTTTTTTTTTTTTCTTATATGTTTATTAATTAAATTTAACTAAAGAAATTATTGTATTTCTTATAATGGTAAATAACTTTTAATAAAATTAGAACGATTAAAAATTATTTGCAGTCTCGATTATTCAATAAACACATCTTTAGTTTTTATAAATGTAAAGTTTTCAAAACGCATGAAGTCATTTAAAAAAAAATTCTGAAATCACAATATTTCCTTATATATTTTTGATTTTTTTTTCTTTTTCAAAAAAGGAAAAATTAATAAATATTTCATTTCAAAGTGATATTAAAAATCTTAATTTTTTTAATAATAGACAAAATGACGACTGTATTATATTACAAATATAATTACATTTTCAGAGTGCCTTATTTTTTGCCTATCCACAAGAACTTAGTGATATACCCGGTTTCCTTTCCATTAACTACTGTTAACTATTACTATTATAAGAAATAAACCTTATTCCATTTATCAAATGCAAGTCATAAGCCTCTCGAGATCTTTTTTCGTTAGCAAAATTAATTTTTTAGATACTGATATAAAAAGAAATTTTTTTATCACACAAAACAAAAAAGATACAATAAATGAAATGCGCGCGCGCCTGTTTCAAATTTTCAGTTTTTTTTCCTTCTACTTGGAGGACATTTTAGTGTATTTTTTAACATGTGCAGCATGTTGTGATATAGATGAACATTTACGAAAAAAGTGGTGAAAAATTAATTATTTTATTAATGTTTTAACTTCTCACATTATACCTTTAAATGATTTTAAAGTAACTATATGAAAATATTCGAGTAATTTATTGTAAAACTTATTCAGAAGCAATTCATGAATATTTAAAAACGGCAAAACAAGGGATGATTAAAATTACGTCTATCACGAGCATATATTTCCTAGTACCACAACCAGATAGCACTGTATAAGGTGAAATATTGACTTATTTAAATGTCTTTATTATAGTATCAGCGGGCTTGCTGGAAAAGACATGCAATTTAAAGCTGAAGTCATGATTTCTTTTATATGAAGGAAAAAGTCGTTGATAATCCAGAAATGAACTTCACTAGTGAAACTGTGTTTTTTCCAAAATGGTGAATTCGCTACTGAAGCTTTGATTGAAATCAAAAATCATTGTTACAAAATCTGAATGTAGTGAATTAACCATTGTTTATTTATACATCACTGGTAGTTAAGCTAGTAAAATGACAACATCAGTTGTAGCTTAGGTAATTACATAGAAGCAGTACAAGTGGTGAAAGACAGGATGCCACGTTTTAACGCTAATCTTCACGTTTTATCTTCAATGCTAATCTGATGCATATTATAAAAACTATTGCATATTTACTAGCGATAACATTATAAGCATTCATTTTCTTCGAAGCCTTAGTCTCTACTGTGATTTCCTCACATTTATCTGAAACGTTAGCAGCAGCGTAGCAAGCTAAACGCGAATGGTTTCTCTGCATGTACTGTTTTCAACACAGTTACACACGTGATTTTACGCATCTAAATGTCCTAAACAATTTAGAGTAAAACTCTGAACATGTTGTTAGTAAATATGTTACAGGAAAATGAGAAATAATACAGTTTTCTTTTACTTATGCCAGCGGTTCTTAAACTTTCAATCACTTCTATGTATTAGCATGGCATCGCGAACCCCAAGAATTTTAAAAATATCTCCACAACTTAATATACTGGATCAAAATACAACTTCTATTAGTATTTTTTTAATTGGGGACAATTTAGTGATCGAGTCTAGTATGACACATCTTTCAATTTTCAGAGTCTGTAAAAGAGTCATATCTCAACACTACATGAGAAACTCCATGGACCCCCTAGAGAGGAGCTGCGGACCCCAGGTATCCACGGATAACAGTTTAAGAGCCGCTGACATATGTCATCTAATCATGGTTTTCTGAACTAATTTTTTTTTATTTGTTTTAGCACTAGATAAAGTTTACACGCACACACATCACACGTAATAACATTTTCCAAATTTCTTGAAATTTTTTTAACAATATTTTTTGGGCAAAAAAAAAACCTTTTTTTGTACACACATACACTTACATAGATATGTTTTTGAATTATAAAGATGCTCACAATTCATTATAAGCAGAAATTATTTTAAATGCATGATTATCAAATTTTCTTAAATAATTAAAAATTAAATTAATAATATAGATATGTATCTACCACAAAAAATTGTTGAATATTTTTTTTTATTTCAATAAATCAGTAGCTATAATTTTTGAAGTTTTACTTTCATATATTTTTGGTTCTAAATTTTTTTTTATTAAAATATATATATATATATATATATATATAATATATAATTATATATATTATATTTTATATATATATATATATATATTATATATATATATATATATATATATAAAATATATATAATATATAAAAATTAACATTAAAAATTTAAAAAAGTCATAACGTGTAATACAAAATCCCCACTGTTTGAAAAAAATTGAACACCAAAAAGGTATCTTTAGAATTAAATGAACTTACAAATATAAATTATAGTAAGGTTTCAGAGCCACCCCCGGGGGGCGTGCGCACCCCCTTTGAACTGATGCTAAAAAGCATATAAATAATGGCTGTAGGGGACGTTGAAAATATTTAATGATTATTTGTTGTGGCAAACTTTTAGTGAGACCTGATGACTCCGACAAAATAGCTGAAATTCCAACAACAGAGGGGGAAGGGCCTTCAAAGGGAATTTTCCTTTCCCCAAAAGGGCCCGTGGTCAGGAAGATTCCCAGAGGTGACGGGGTTTTAAAACAGTGGACCGACGACGCGAACAACCCCAAAAATGGGCAGTGGACGACGAAAGGTGACGTCAGGGGCGATGACCCACATCTCCCAAAGGCCGAATGACCGTCCCGCCCTCCAGATAATTGACAGCCCTTGGTCTACTACTACAGGTGTACTAATGGGCTTACAAATTTGTCGAAGCAATAATTGTGGTTGGTGCAAGGGTGCCTTTATACAGGATCCTTCTCATGGCAAACTATGGATAGCTGTGTCTGCAATGGGCTGATGAGCACAGAACCTGGCAAACGAATTGACAACAAATTGTCTTTTCAGATGAATCACGCTTCAATTTGTGGGACCATGATGAGAGCATTCGTGTTAGACGCTATGCCGGTGATCGCTGCCTTTCAGAGTGCATTATTGAACGATGTAGGGGCCTAACACCCGGTTATGGGTTGGGGAGCGATTTCGGATCATGGACGAAACAATTTCTTCATGGTGTTGTATTTTTAACAAACAAAGTTTATAATAAAAATAATATGAGACATTTAAAGTTTCTTTTTTAAATAATATAAGAGTAAATGTGTGAAAGAAAACTTCATGTATTTAATATAAATGTTGTTCTCTCTTTTATTAACAGACATGATTAAGCAAAATTTCTTTGACGTATGAAGATGAACCATGATGATATAAACTCGTACATAAAAATTTAATTTATTTTATAATTATTTTGTAATTTATATTTCTTCAGAAATTAGGAATTACCATTCCCTTTGATGTACGTTGTTAAGACAAAATTACGCACAGAAATGTGAAAACTAAACTTATTACTAAAAACATAATTATAAAGTGTAAGTTGTACTGAGTGTAGTGAAATTGAAACATTTGAGAGACGATATTATATCAACAACCATTTGTTGTAGTATATTGGTAATCATCAAAATGATGATTTTGTTAGATTAATCACAGAAAGATCAGAGACCAGAACCAGAACTCAAACCATTTCATATATATTCTCAATAAATGTTTTTGCCTAAAATGATGATATCAACGCATAGTAATGAAGTTTGACCAAAATGATAAAAAGTAAATATTTTTGCTATTCCGTTCACAATTCAGTTTCATTCAAGTCATATAGTGAAATAGATATATAATCTCTGTTAGATCTAATTCACTTGAGGACAGGCTGTTGAATTTGGAGTACACATTGGAATCATATCACATCACCAAAAGGATATTTTTCAGCGGATAGTCAACTAAAATTTAGGCTTGAAACAATTTAAAAAGTCGAGTGTTGTAAAATGTTTCACTTCTTTGGGCATATTAATCTCGTTTAATCTATTAACGTAAAAGTATATATAAGAATGTGTAACAAAGGATAGAACACTTTTCAATAAAAGGCCAATACATTGATTTGAATGTGCCCTGATGTAAGATATCAAGCTCTATGATGCTGTGAAGTACATATAGGAACTGATGGAATTGAAAATTTGGATTTTCGTACAGTGACGACAAATGTGGCAGAACAGATGTCAGCAACCTTATTTCTGTGCTGGGAAGGGCACCTCCCTCGGGTGCCCTTCTCCTAGATTATCAGCATGAGCTAGAGGTGTAGGAATAAATGAAGAACTAGAAGCTACCATGATCTTAATATGAAATGATTAAGATCTTAATCACACGAATAACAGATTAGATAATAACATGATATGTGAAAGAATCTACGGTGGCTAAACACACAATATATATAATACCGAAATAACGTAACCCGGGCCACTATCAATAACTAACTTGCGTAAGCTCAAGTCCAATGCGATCACAGATCTGAATATTTAAATGGTCACTCCTACCTTTACTGTCAAACGAAGTATCACTCTATCTGATCCTAGTTCAAGTTGCGGTTCACTGGCGTGCAATGGTATTCACCTTATCTAAGGGCTCTCTGTATCGAGTAACCTCTTTTGACTGTCCTCTAACTCCGCGAAATATTCTTCACACTTGCCACATGCACTAACATAATATTCCCCAAATGCCACACAGCTTACTCTAAACTGTTATTTAAAAGCTTCTTAAATTGCATCTTTCCTTCACGCTTTACTTCTTGGCTTGGTTTGAAAAGAGTTGCCATTCGTTCTGGCCACAAAGAACCCAAAAGGATATGTTAATGAGAAAACGCGTGAGCCAGTCACAAGATTTACAATTTTATTTTATGTATTAATTATGCATTATTTAAATATATTGATTAAAATTAAACTGAATATAAAATATAACTATTCCTTCAACATAAATAAAAAATTAAAAATATGCTTACATTTTTTGTTTCTTGTAAACTCAGTTATTAAAATAAGAAGTAAAAAAACACACACACACAAAATATAAGTATTCCTTCAATAGATAAATACTTCAATACGAAGCTTTTGCGCCTGCACCTCTCTATTTTACATCACAATATCAAGAAAATAATTTGTGATTATGCGTTTACATGATTCTGAATGTTTCGTTGAGTCCACAAAGAAGTTGTCAAACAATTTCTCTGCAGGCACAAAATGCTTTCCATATGAGAAAAATGTGTTCACATAGATATGAAGAATCAAAAGCGTAAAACAGAGCACATGAAACATTTTCTTCAAACAATTAAATATTTTCAGAAATGACAACCAAAAATTTAAAATAACTTTCGGTTGAATGCGTTAGATATCTTAAATCTTTCTTAAGAATTCCATAAACTTTTCTTTCCGTTAGTTTAAGAACCTCCAGTTATATCAACTTTATCAACATATCAACTATATTCAAAAATTGACTAATTTGTAGTAAAGTGTAGAGTGCCACTACAGATTATACCTCGGTCCAAATTTAGCACGCGTACCATAGGTGCTGACATACACATGCTGCCGACTACGTACAAGTTCTTGAGGCGAACTTTTCTTCAGACAGAAAATAAAATGTTTCGTAAGGAACAATGTATTTTTCTAAAGATCATGGAATACTTCACACGTTGAAACTAGCAACTACGTAAATAGAGTAAGACCCCGCTTAACGCGGGGGATATGTTCCATCAAAGTAGAGCGTAATGCGAAATAGCGCTAAACGAGGCTATCTTAACATTTAATAATGGGGTTAGGGGAAGATGGATAGAAAATTGGTTAGGTATTAAATTTAATAACTATGATTTTTTTTAATAAAAATAAAACTCAACATTTATTTCTTACACAAATAAAAACAATATAAACGAATATATACTTTAAAAACAAATAAAATTATAAGTCAGTCAGATCATTCAGTCTATTCTGTGTTTCCAATTTTCTGCCTTTTTGTCAAGAAGGCATCCTGTTGAAGTTGGCAAATTTAATGCAACACTAATTTGAGATTGACGTTCAGCAGAATCTAACCTTCTAATCACTTGCTTAGTTTCCAGTGAAATGCTTTTTTTGGTTGCTTTCTTTTCTTGTTTTTCATTATCACCCATGATAAAAACTTAAGATCATAATATTTGTCACTGTATTAATCGTTATAGTATTATATAAATTTATATTTACAATAATGTTTACCAAAATGTTTCTTCAAAATGATAAAATGCGTCCGTACAGCACCGCATGAAACAAGAAACACAGCTACACCGTTTCGGATATGTTATATATAGATATCTTTTGAAAACTCCATTAAATTTAGGAACCCCGTAGCGCTGCGAGCAATTTCGGGAATCCCCGATTGAAATAAATAAAGATTGCCGAAACAGCGTTAAGCGGGGTCTTATACTGTATTTTATAAATGTTTGCCTATTTTTAGAGTCCATCATTTTGCACAAGTTTCTCTGTTGCATAAAATTTAACAAACCCACAAGGAGAAGTCAACGTGCCATTCTTGAAATATTCAGCAGTTAGAAGATATTCTGCTTCAATATTGAGAAACATTATCCACACCAACATAGAACTAACTATTTCCAGACATTTTCAAGCGTTTTGCTGTGGTTAGTTATTCTTAGTAATTTTTTGGCAATCAAATCAAACATATTTTTAGAGTTTCTTCATTGAAAACAAATACAGTCGTATTTTTTCACACTGTTTGTAAATAATACAAGATAGAAGTTAGAGTTCTTAGTCTAGAGTCGCTACTCTTTTAGAGGCTGCTTTAGTGTAACATAATTTGGGATTGCTGGTTTTCACGTAAATATAAAAATATTCCACACATGAGATCCTTATTATTGGGTTATTCGAAAGTAATTTCTTGCTTTTTCCCTGACACAGAGGATTTAATTGTATTTTTAGCACCCAACTTCACATTTATGCCGTATAATTTTTTATTTATTGAGAGCTCATAGAGCAAGGCTTGTGTGTGAAAAAATTCCACCAATTCTACGCAGTAGTGTTTGGTTGGTGCTCTAAATATGGAGAGCGATAAGCAGCATTTTCGACAAATCTTACTGTTTTACTACAGAAAGGGTAAAAATGCTGTTCAAGCCAGAAAAAAATTGACCGATGTGTATGGAGAAGGTGTGTTGACAGTACGCCAGTGCCAGAACTGGTTCGCTAAATTTCGATCAGGCAATTTTGATTTCGAAGATGCACCACGTTCGTGAAGGCTGGTTGAAGCTGATAAAAACTCGATAAAGGCATTAGTTGATGCTAAACCGCGAATAACAACACTTGAGATCGGATTAAGGTTAAATTTATCAAATTCAAAAAGTTTATGACCACTTGAAAGGCCTGGGATTATCCTTCGCATTGACGTCTGCGAATCGCTTCTCAAACGTCACGAAAATGATCCGTTTTTGAATCGCATCATCACTGGGGACGAAACACGGGTTATACAACAACGTCAAACGCAAGAGGTCATGGAGCAAAAAAAGATGAACCGGCTCAAACCATTTCCAGCCGATATTCACCAAAAAAAGGTAAGTGATACTGGGTTCGTTTGGTGGATTTTAAAGGAATCGTTTTTTTAGCTTTACCGGATAACACAACGATTAATTCGAAGTCTACTGTCATCAGCTGACAAACTGAATGATACACTTCAACAGAAAGGTCAGAACTAATCAACAGGAAAGGTGTGGTGTTTCACCAAACAACGCGAGACCTCACACAAAGTTTGGTCACTCGCCAAAAGCTTTAAGCAGCTTGAATGAAATACAATGCTACATCCACCATATTCTACAGACCTGGCACCATCAGATTTATTTTTTCCGGTCACTCCAAAATTTTTAGACGGTAAACCTTCACCTCAAATAAAATGAGGAGGTCAAAACCACCTCGATCAGTTTTTGCCAGTAAAAGACCAAAAATTTTATGAGAGTGAAATTATGCTACTACCAGAAAGATGGCAAAAGGTGTTGACTAGAGCGGCCAATATATACTTTAATAAAGTATTTGTTTATTTTTACGAAATCTGTCTTTCATTTCCACAAAAAAACGAAATTACTTTCCGAACAACCCTATATATTTAAGGGACTTTAACTTTGTTTATTAATTGATTCTGGTAATATACCGTAAAATTTCAAAAAAGTATGAAGATTTCCTTAGCAGGATACTAAGTAATACACAAAAATCTTGCAAGCATAAAAAAGCAATAAATACATAATAAATTTCCTGATAAATATTCTACACCAAAGGATATTTTGAAAAATACGTTCACCATCTTAGAATACTATCATAAAAACTGCAATAGTTCAAGCATTGGAAATGCGGTATGAATCTAAGTAAACAGGACAGCGATTTAATTGATCTTTTCGTAAATAAATGCATTTTCTACAACAAAAAGTACTAACGAATAATTTTTTTAAAAGTATTTGGACAATTTTTAATTTTACATTTTCCCTCCTTTTTTGCAATAAATAGGCATTCCTGATTTAAATAAGTTTTAATTAAATTATCCATGAATTTACTATTCATATATTAAGTCTCAGTTAAGAAATGTTACGGAGTTCAGTGTTAAAATGCTAAATTTATATATACGTAAAACGATCCCAAAATTAGGATACCGTTCTGACGACGAAAATAAGTACCTAAGGTTAAATCCCATGAAATGGAATTTCCTAACACTCTCCTACCAACTCAGCTTGGATTTGTCCATGTCATGTGACCGAACCGCACTCGCAGCTGTTATCTTCCGAAGCTAGTTTGCTTTTCTCCGCGATCTAAGAACGATGGCTTTTCTTGAACATCATTGAACAATAAATTCTGTTATTGCTTAGATAAAACATCAATGACGACTTTGGAAAGGCTAAGTAAGCTGTATAGTGAATCTACCATGGTAAGATTCCAGGTTTACGAATAGCATCGGAGTTTTAAATAGGGCCAATAATCCATCGAAAACAATGAACGTGTTGGACGACTTTCGACTTCTCGGGAGATAAAAACTGTTGGGTTGGTTTCTGAATGTGTTCGAAAAGATTGTCACCAGACACGAACAAATCTCTGAGGTTACACACTTTTGGAAGACGTCGTTTGAAAGATTACATTTGTCGTAAACGGCCTCACAATTCTGGCAGAGTGACGACTGGTATCTTCTGTAGGACAACGCACCAGCACATCAATCCCAATTGTTAAAAGAGCCAAACTTCGTCAAACTCGCACTGGCGTGCTTCCACATCCCCCTATTCACCAGACTTCGCCCCGTGTGACATTTGCCTGTTCCCATTAATGATAAACATTTACTGGGATGTCGTTTTCTGTCATCAGAGGAGGAGAAAGTAGCATCACAGAAGGCCTTACGGGAAGTTGCCAAAAATGACTCACAGTTGTGCTGCTAGAAATTATTGGAATGCTGGCATTAGTGTATCGTCACCCAAAAGGACTCCTTTGAAGATAAATGTGCTTAGGTGCTATGAACCGTTCAGAGTAAAGTTTTCTATACCTTGTCCCCGAACCTTTGGATCATACTATGTATAATAACTGATAGAGTTGATTTTTCGGCCTTTTTTATTTTGATTAAATAACTTAAAGTAATGTCACGTTATTTATTTCATCTCAAACTGTTTTTGAAAAACAAGGTAAGCACCTAACTCTTTTTTACTTAAGAAATCGTATCTTTTTCTGTGCATTTTATAAGGTTTCTCAAAGACATTAACAACCACGTAAAAGAAGTTGGATTTGTATTATAACTATCATATTAGAAATGACTAAATCATATTAGAAATTATTCTTCAACACGCAAAGATTGAATAGAATTTATTATTTGTTACATCTAGTTAGACTCATGTTATATTATTAGTTTTCAAACCTTTTCTTGAGTGAATAGATTTTTTATTAAAGTTACTTTTTTATTTGAAAGATGGAGATACAAATGTATATGTGTGTGTAATTGTATTTCGAAAGAATTCTGTTCTGAAGACACACTATTTACAAAGGGATTTAAAAAGATGTGTAGAGGTTTCAAAAAGTAAGGTAACAAGCTCTTTGAGATTAAATGGTTTTTTCGGAAAATTGATGCAGGATGTCATAGGTACTTCTCTTACTTATGAAGACATTTGCTCCATCCAAACATTGAAACCAGCATCTTAGAAATCAGTCTCACGATTGTGCAATCTCGTGAAGACGAATTTCTCAATCTCAGCATTGGTTCTAAAATGTTGACCTCCCAAGTATTTCTTTAAAGGTCCGAAGATATCTAAATCACTTAATGTGCGATCGGAAATGTGAAGAGGATTCAATCCTAACTCTCCAAAAACGCCCTTCTCAAAAACTCTCTTTCTTCATCTCGCACATTTCTTTGTCTTTGTCGAGTTCCGTGCACCAAAACCACATATGTCTACGAAATACTTGCACCAATTTCTAGTAACAATTGCAGCTGGATTTCACCCGAAGAATTTTTCTTCAAATGCAAAACATCTTACTTCATATTTCTAGCGCGTACAATGTTTCCGTCAACACAATCACATTCTAATTGTGATTTAGTCACTTTACTGGAGTCTATTCGTACCGTGTGAATGCTAAAATCGTCTTCTTCATCTTCAGTGATACATTTATTTATACGGGTAATTTAAACTCTAGTTTTAGCTCTTGTTATCTTATCTTTTGAATCACTTACGTAAAAGGATTTAAAAATAACTGCATTACCTCATTGGCTCATTACTAATTAATTAATACAAATAACATCTAATAAATATTATTTCTAAGGGCAAAGAATTTCTAAATTCTTCTGATCAAAACACTACATATCCATTTTCAAACTTAATTTGCAAGTAATAGAATTTGCAATAAAACATAGAAACAATTCTCAAAATATAGCAATTTAGTTGTATTTTTGTCTTTAATTATACATTTTTTAAATATATATTTTAAGCCAATGAAGATGAATTTTATTTATTTTTCATGAATGCCATTGTAGAATCAAATCCTATTACTAAGTAAAATACAAAGTGATACAAGTGGAAAAAAATGGCTGAGAAAAAAGACTTTGCAAACAAACGTGATTTTTAACGTACATTACTGAAAGAAAAGAAGACGAGATATTTACCTAATCCTTACAAATTGTTTCAGATCTTTTTACACAGCTTGTTACACAGAAATATTGCAAAATGTAATATCCGGTTGATCGCTTCAACGCATCATTTTGCTACTGAAAAGAGCCTCTTTCTAGAAACGATCCTTAAAGAAAACTTCAAAAAGGAACGGAAAAGGAAAGTTTACAAACACAAACAAAAACTTCTCAGCAAAAGTAAATAGAAATTGGAAAAGCAATCCAGATTTTAGTTTCAACTGATAAATGTCCCATGTTTTATTTAACACTCGATGTATGGAACCTTTTCTCTAACACGTCAAAAAAAGTTGGATTTACCGTTGACTTTTTACCTCGTTATGTGTGCTTATTTATTTTCATCACTGGACACGGATTTCTTACAACTTTATTTATTTTTTTCGTGTCGGGGGAAATCTAACGGCATAGGTTTTTCTTCTTTTTATAGGTACAGAAAACTTTTTTTTCTCTACAAGGACTGAAATTGTTTGGCAACTAGGGTTATAAGAATCAGTTGGCTGTTTTATTATTGATTAACCTCTTAACTGATTTGCCCGTGCGCCGTACGGGCTACTGATAACTGGTCACAACCGGCTTATCAGTACACTGTTCCAGCACTGATGTTTTCTTCTTGATACCTTTGATTTGGACATATTTTTAATTCTCAGAGTACGATTATTGATGCTGGTGTTTTTAAGAGATGGAGTTTGTCAATGTTACTGAAATGTTTCTCATCCGGGATTTCCTTAAAGATGAAGGATGTATTTTTTCATAGAAGGCAGGAATTGGTATTCTTGAAAATATTCGTTAAGGAACAGGGAATGTCAAAAGAATGTGCAATTTGTTGTTGGAGAAGAAATTAAAAAGGAAAGGTAGTCCAAAAGAGCTGATATTATATATGGCTTTATTGTAATGTAAGATTTTGTATTACACCATGCTTCAAACTATGTGTGCATATATATATATGCACACATATACACAATTATCAATCTTGTGGAAAAGAGGTACGCACATTAAATAGTTTTTGTAATTATAAGATAAATTCTTTTAAGATATATGAAACATTCTTCACAGCACGCAGAGTGCACTTATAAATAGAAACATTTAGGTGTTTTTCTGCTCCACAATAATAAAATAAAAACAGTGTGAAAACTTTAAAATTGAAAATTAAAATAAAATTTTCTCATTCTGTTAAGAATTAAGTATAGATATGTGCAACAAAAAATGTGTCTTTTTTGGGACATCATAGGGTGAAAAATTGACCACTTAAGAGGTTAACTTAAAAATATTCTCATAAGGCGTATGGAGGATGTGAGCATATTGAAAATCCGAAAATAAATGATTATTTAAAATATATATATATTAATTTACAGAAAAAAAAGCAAAACAAACTACTTTCTGGAACTATGAAAAGCAACATAATACTTAACTATACTTAAAATATTTATTACTTAAATACAACATTTGCAAAATTTAATGCTTATATCCATAACTTGTAAGGTTTATAATTTAGGTGGCGATGGGGAAGGACATGATGAAAATTGTAATTGAAAATTCGGTCACCAATATAATGAAAGTTTGAGAAGCACTGTCATTATGAATGATGTACTAAATTTAAATTATCAAATCGCCCACTGTTTCATTTGAAATAGATTGCTTTTTTTCAAAAACTTTATCTAAACCACGAAAATTTCGTTTCAATTAACTATGAATTGAGATTATTTCTGAAGAGTTTTTTTCTTGAAGAATTTCTTTTTTTCTTTTTGAATAGTTCCACATATTTTATGTGCTCATGTTGAATTAAAATCCTTGGTATGTATTATTTTTCTTAAAAATCTATTTTTTTAACATGTGCATTAAAATTAAAATAATACTTGTAAAATTTAGTAAAATCCGTATAGTTTTGAATGATAATTTCAAAACATTTGGATAAACTGAAATCTGATGTAAAATTAGGAACTTAGCGTAAGCACTGAAGTTATGAGATTTAATAATTTGAAAATTATAAAAAGTTAAACCTAAATATGAACTATTATATCTAGTGCATCTGCTGCTGTGTAATGGATTTGTTCGTATAAAATATATGTTAAGCCTAAGATGAAAATTCATTCGATGTTAAGGATTAAAGTCTTTTGTACAAGAAATAATATTTTAAAAGTATAGCAATAAAAATATTCTCGCTCGATTTATCAAGTTTTTAAAGATTTTAAAAATAATTCCATCTAATGAATAAATCTGAATTTGCAGGCATTAATGTGACAAGATTTTAAAATGTATTTTATTTGTAAAATATGAAAATTGTTTGAGAATCTCCTGCAAAAGCAGCTAGCTCAAAGATTTAACGAGTTATTTTGTAAAATATTTGGAGGAAAGCACTGCTATGCTTACATTGCCAATGAATACTTGTATTGTATTGGAAAAAGCTTAAATGACAAAAATGCAGCATTTACATCCAGTTTAATGATTTTAAACGATAAAAATGTTGTGTTCTAATATTGAGAAAAAAAATGCTCCAATGAAAAACCTAGACGATTGAAGATTTATTTAAAGGAATGCTTTTTCTTAATTGTTTTGCAGTTAAGATCGTAGATTATATAAAACTTTAAAAATTAGTTTTAAGGTTTCATGAATTTTCAATAATTGCCGAAACCTCTTGCAAATATAAATAATCCGAGTGTTGAAATGCTTAGTATTTCCCTCAAAACAGCATCTATCTCCAACCAGATGATCAAATGATTACGCTTGCATTTAAAGCCATTTTTATTCCTATTTACTTCGTATACTTCAAACTATTTTGTTTAAAATTTATGCACGTTTCAATGCACCAGTTGCTAAAATGTGTAAATAATTTTGAACACTGTATTGATATAAAATGAATATTTCAACCAAAGAAGATAAACTTTTGATCAAACCCGTTTCACCGTTTGTTAAAAAAGGTTATGGTTAAACATCATTATAAAGGAAAGTTTTCAAATTTGATCACAAAAAGATGTTAAACTTTTGTACTAGGTGGAAGATAAAATATGTAAATTAAGCAGAATGCACAGACAAAGGGTGAGAACATTATACCATCTTAATAATTATCTACAACTAGATATTAATGAATTTAATTTAATAAAATATAAATTAATTGTAATAAGCATAACAGAAAACATATTCCAGGCTTTCAATAAACCTCAGCAACTTTGAATTTAGAATATTTAAAAATAAATTGTTACAAAAATGAGGAAATACTTTTAAAAACTTAATTTTAGTAACAAGCCCTTTATGGAGTCTAAAAAAAAATCAAATCACCATAGGACTATCTATCACGCTTTGTGAGTACTGGGAACAACATTTTCATTACGTTATATGAATTATCGCTAGGCAAATGCGAGTTATGTGGGATTCTACTATACAGGTGGAGACAATTTCATTCATAACACTAAAAAAATATTCAGCATGGTTACCATGATTATTCTAAGTAATATATAATTTTTTAGGTATTTAGTGGCTTTATACGTAGAGCGATGAAAGGCTTTCTGTTCATTAAGTTAAAAGAAATATTCAAAAAGCACTACACTTTCTGATACGCGCGAAGCATGCTTTAAATAATATATTTATACTTTTACATTAATCATACATCTATCTAAATTTTTACACATTTTAAATTCCGTTCTATCATCATCGCAAAATTCTGTTAATGTAACAAGCAAGAAAAACCTGTCGCTTAGGCAGGTACTTAAATAAAAATATTCAAAATGGGGCTTTTTTCCTATCAGCACTTAAGACGGTCCCTGTCTAAATAAAGATTATTAAATTTTCTCTAAGGGAATTAAAACACTAATCACTTTAGACGCTACCCTTACTTTTATACATCAGTGTTTTTATTAAAAATATATTAGGAAAGTCTTGTTCTATAATTAACGCGTAATAGATTCCTTTTCCAGAATTAATGTATTTTTTTCAGATTTTTTTTATCACTTTTTCTTTCAGGATGACTAATTTGCGACTTTTTTCGAATACTTTCATCATTAAATCATTAAACGTAGATTGAAGAAAAAAGATTACTTTATTTTATTTATTAGTTTTGACACAAGCAAATTTAATTTCATGAATATCTAAGCGAGTTCTGACGTGTTGGATTAAAATTACTCAACTGGAGGAATGTTAAAATCTGCCTTTTCTTCTCCTTTTAGTTTAAATTCTTTAAAAAGTTTTAGAAATAATTTTATTAAGGAAAGAATAGTATTTTAATATTTTTTCTACAAATAAGTTTTCAATGTTTCAATTCGTAGCATATTTACAGACAGTAAAATTAAAATTTTGCAAATTTAACTCTAGATTGCCCAAGGAAGTCATTTTGACTTCTTTTTAATTTCAATAACACAAACAATTACATATATAATGCACAATTCTTTTACAATTTCTTAGAATATATTTTTTCCCCAAATTAAGTAATTTTTTTATTGTTAAAATCTACTAATAATTCGTTATATGACTGTAAGTAATATAAAAATATTAAAAGTTAATTTTAAACAAATTTCCTTACACATTGAACATTATTTCAGCAGCAGTCATTTAGGCAATATAAGTATATACTAAGTTTCAGTCTTTCTAGTGTTAATATATCTAAGAAATATTGGTAGCTATCATGTTTGAAGTTTGTAGCATAAAATATTTAAATATTTTTTCTGGAGATATGTTACAAGGAACATATTCACTCTTCTTAAATGAAAAAGCCAAACAAAAAAAAACATTAAATTTAGTAGCTTAAATTTTTATTTTTAATATTTCAATAACTGAATGCCTAAATTTGTAATTTTTTTTATATGCATATCAACATTTTTTTTTAAAAAAAACGTGTTTACTCAACTCTTTTGTTTACACAGTAGATATGTTCTTTAGAAAGCCGTGCATTAAAAAATGATTCACAAAATACATGCTACTTATTTTAAATTTGTGGTTTTTTTCCACAACCTTAAAAAATCATGTAGAATGAAAAATCTCTCAAAACACCGAATGAAAAAGTAGTAATTACATCCAGTTTACATATTTATAAAACATAAACAATTCATTTTTATTACAAAATATAAATTAAAATTAGTCTACATTGAAAATTCAATCTATAAGTACATACACATGTAAAATCAAATTGAAATTAGGAATAAAACTACTATTCATGTCTACTTGATAACAAGCATGCGAGTTTATTACGAACTGGATCAAAAATGCTTTCTTCAGTAGATGTATCAGAGATGTCTTTCGCTGTCGGCTTTGATTCAAATGATGAATTTTGTTCGTTATTAAAGGCATCATTTTTTGTTTGTTACAAATATTGTTATTAGCGACTGTTTTTTTTGTTTATTTATTTATTTATTTATTTTTTTGATTCCCCAAGTTGCTCATACAATTATTGATATCTGATATACAAAACTTCAAATTACGCTTAAATTTTAATGCACGTTTTATGTTAGGATCATGACTAAAAAAATGTTGTTCCATACTTGTAGAAAATTCAAGCCCTCTCAATTAAACCAGCAGGTAATAGCTGAACTTCACTTTCACTTCGTCATTATCGACTTCCTTATTGTGATAAACTGTCATAATTCCTACAAATCGTTTTTATCTAAAGGACCTTAACACAAAATACAATATACTGAAGAACGAAATGTTGTATTCAAGTTAAAAGTACAATAAAATAAAGAAGAAAAAATTAGTATGAAATTTGGGTATATATATATATATTCCTGTGTAACTCCAAACTACAAAGTAAATAAACCGTGAAGACACTCACCCATCACCTAGATCATAAGCTGACTGTATTCTTATTATACTGTCAGTATTAGAATTAAAAGAAATTTTGAAGGAAGGGAGATTCGTACTAGAACAATAAATTCGCGTAAAAAGTATATTGGTGAACCATGTTATTTGAAAATCATGTAAAAAAAAATTTGGTTCTATTTGATTAATTTATATCATAAATAAGAATTGTATTAAACGAAATAAAGTCTATTTTTCACGATATGTTATCTTCCACATTGACA
This sequence comes from Trichonephila inaurata madagascariensis, assembly GCA_019973955.1. Lineage (NCBI taxonomy): Eukaryota > Metazoa > Arthropoda > Arachnida > Araneae > Nephilidae > Trichonephila > Trichonephila inaurata. The sequence goes on from BMAV01023883.1 coordinate 264,166, forward strand.
AACATTTTAGTTTTCTGCTATATAAAAGGCAAGAGGCGAAGCGGAAAGAGTTTATTCCTCAAATCTTTCATACTTATAAACATTTTTGTACAACATTTGTTGCATTTGTAAACAAAAATTGTACAAGCGAATTGAAATATTCAAATAAATTTAAATCCATTATATTATAGGAATGAAATTAAAAAAATGATAGAAAATTATTTTATTAAATTTATATGGAGATAATAATGTAAAACATATTTTGAAAATGTATTTAGTCCACTTTTTTGTTAGAAGAATGTAAATAAGTTCCTTTTTGCACAAGTTTAATTGAATAGGATGAAACAATACGTACAAATTTAAAACTTCTTGGTATATTTATTCTAAAAAAGAGTAAAATTAAATTTGCAAGCATACTAAATTAAGATAGACTGAATAAAAATAAGTTATTTATATATAAACAAAAAAGTAATTATTTGACATACCTTAAACTTAAATACGAATTGTAGCACAATTGAATTATTGGTTTGTTGGAAGAATGTAACATAACAAAATACTGGTTATCAAAACAAGTTATTTTATTAATTAAATTTATTTAGTGTTACGTGAGTCAATAAAATAAGTAATATTTTATTTACTCTAAAAATTAATTTACATATTTTATTTGCATTTTTTTAAAATTTTTGAATCTTTTAGCAATTTTTAACTTCTTTTTTTCCCAATAGGGTATAGCAAGGGTATCTAAAAACCATTAAAAATAATAATTCAGATTTAAAAATGTTAGAAGCTTAGCAAACTTGAATGAATCGAAATAATTTTTTTTATCAACTTTGTACATATAAAGATAATACTTAATATTCTTAAGCCCTGAGGAATCTCAGGTGTGTAAAAATACAAACACTTTTGAACTGGTATAACTTTTTTTAAATTTAAATTATATAATTAGAATATCTTATGCATTATATACAAATGATTACGGTTTCAAAAAGATAAAAATATTTGAAATATAATCATAATTTTAAAAATTATAAGAATATGAAAATAAGAAATAGTTTTGTAATAAATATTAAGTATTTTTTGCGTTGCACAGGCTTTTTTCTAAAATAGTAGCCCTTCATGTATAAAACTTAATAAAATTATAAAATATATCGTACTCTTTAAACCCTATTACTTTAAGAATAATATATCTAAAAAAATGAAAATGTGATTCTTTAATTTTCTTAAGAGAAAAAAATTATTATTCTATTTATACAAAAATACTACAGTATAAAAAGAAAACATTTAACTTTATAAATTCATTTATTGCTAGTAGTTAAGGCTACTATTTGAAAAATAGCATGCGTAACGTAACACTTAAATAATATTTCTTATAGAAATATTTCTTATTTTTATATGCTTATAATTTTTAAAATTATGATTAAATTTTAAACATTTTACACTTTCCTGAAGAAGACATGTATGTTTTTAAATGTATAGTGCCTTTGTGGCATTGGGGTACTCTATATAGCCGTCGAGCCGCAGGTCCTCTCGTGTGGTTGGTGGAAAGGGAAGAGAGATGGGAGGCCCTTTGACACCACCAGGGTTTTCTCCCTCTAAATTGGAGTGGAACCGAGCAAAATCGTACTTTCACCTGCATGGTGCTCAAGGCTAAATCTAACGAGAGGCGTAAAAATTCTAGCCCTTAGCCGCGATGAATTTCGCTGACCTCGATCTGACTTCGTCAGAAAGGTGGCATTAGTCACAACAACGCTTTTCTAAAGCATCATTTCCTTATAAATAATGTGTAAAATATTCGAATTATTTAATTTTAATTTCAAAAATTTATATATATTGAATATTGTTTACTTTTTCAGCCCTCTAGAGAAAGTTAACACCCTTGAGATCCCTTTATTGATTAAAAAACACACGATTCTCTCCCCAATACCACAGTTCTTCACACAGGCGCACGTATGCTCAGTATTTGCTGTTTGGAGAATGGCTCAAATAAGCAAATTTTTCTTTGAAGTAGTGTGACGGGCTCGCGCGTTTCTCATTACATGTCCTTTGGGCTCTTTGGGGCCAGAATTAATGGCAACTCTTTTCCAACCAAAACCCAAGAAGTGAAGCGTGAAGGAAAGATGCAAATTAGAAAGCTTTTAAATATCAGAAGTTAGAGTAAGCGTGGGATCAATTTAAGGAATGTTATGATAGGTCGTGATTCTATTGGGAAGTGACAGCCAGCAGAAGTTATTCTGGACATAGAGCCATTAGGTCAAGGTGCATACCATTGCACTCCAGTAAATACGCAACTTACAGTAAGGTTGGATCGTAGATCAAAATTTAGGTAGGATTGACTATTTAATATTAGGATCTGTGATATTATTGGAATTGAGTTTAGGCGAGGTGGTCATTGATAGTGGTCCTAGTTACGTTATTTCGGTATTAAACATATTGTGTTTTTTGTCATCGTAGATTCTCTCCCTTATATTATTATTATTATCTAATCTGTTAAACGTTTAAGTTTTACGATCTTAAGAGGACACAGTACGATTCAATTGACCAAAATCTGTCAAAAAATCAAATTTAATTTTTTTAGCCTAAATTTTTATTTATATACTTTTCTATAACCTCACAAAATTTGAAAGCTCTAAACTTAAAAAAAGGTAGAATTATGATAGCTTTTACGTTTGTTTTTATTCACATCCCTATGGCAAATCCAATCTTTAAACTGCCGTATCGCAGAAAGATAAAATAACTATTTTGTCTTCATTTAAAATGCTAAGGCATTTTTTCTATTGCGCCTAATGCTTTGAAATTTTATTTACCTATTCCCAATAGTACATGTAAGAAAAGTTGGTATGCATTTTTGAATCAAAGCAATATTTATTTTTTAAAAAAAATAATTAAACTCAGAATTTAGACATTTTTTAAGGGATTTTCAATAAACATTCATAAAAAGAAGTTTTGTAAGAATATCAATCACTTTAAAGCGAAACCCATACCAACTTTTACTATACATAGTTTGACGTACTTGTAAATCAAATTTCCTCCGTGTACATTATTTTTTGTAGGAGGAGTAGCATTTTAAAATCACTTCAAAAATTTCAAGTTTTTTCCTTAAAAAATTACATGGCTAGTTTTTTATGAAATTTTGAGCACAAAATATGTTTAACATAGTATACATACATAGGAGGCAACCAAAAAAATATTAAAAATCCTTAAATTAAAAATTTTTGCGTAAATCGTACCATGTCCCCTTAATAAAGACAAATTAAGATAATGGAAACTTCTAGTTTTTTCGTTATTCCTACACTTCTAGCTCACGCTGATAATAAAGAGAAGTCCACCCTAAGGGGAGGGGGGCAACTTCATAGTAGGTAAACCCATTGAAAACACTGTCAAGTTCATTTTATTGCATCCCAAATCCTTCGAAATAGTTTTATTGATAGCAGCTCAATGAAAAGAATCGTACTTCGGAAAAACGTAAATATACTTCCTGGGCACTCAACACACCGGTTGAGTGAGACGGACATATACATCGTTGGCAGTTAAGTGGTTAATTATACAGAAGCACAAACAGTAATTTACTACAATTGAGGAAAAAATACTACTTTGAGAAAGTAAAATACAATCACACTTCGTGTAATTCAAGATTTATTAAGGGTAATGATACCATAGTCAAAACTATAATACAATAGAATATATAGTATTGTTTTTAAAATTTTAATTTTTAAGTTGCATGGATAATTTCATTTACCAGTAATTTAGAGTTCTGGCGAATTGTACAATTACTGTATTTAAGGCAAAATTTTTAAATGAAAGATTTTTTTTTAAAAATATGTGAACAAATGGTATTTCAAAGTAAGTTGATTAATACATTTAATATGCGTTTAAAATTGTGCTTTGTGAACGTGTATTGCAAAGGTAAAATATATTTAATCATAAATTAAAATAATATTAAGAAAAAAAAATTAAAAATCCAAACAAAAATTAGATTATTCTTACAATTTTCTTAGTAGTTTTGTATAATGAATGGATTTCGAAAAAATCTATAAACAGAATATGAGTTAAATATTTAGGAACGTTGGATAATTTCGTTATATGATTTTCTTTTAACTTATAATTACTTAAATAAAAGTACAATGTAAAGGAGATATACCTTTATAACTGTCAATATGAATATTAGAGACTGTTTAACAATAAAATAAACCTTTATTCTCAAAATCGAAAGCCTTTAGTTTTTCGGTAAATGTGCTTTAAAGGATAAAAATATTTCTGAAGAAAGGTTTTTATTGATTTTTTTCTCAAGTTTCATACAATATATAGGATTTTTTTTCCAGCAATACATAAACATTTCCTTACTTAAGATATTATTCACAAACCTGAACACAATATCTCCTTGTATATATCCTATTGTAAAAGTTCAGTTCGTTTATTCTATAAAGATGTACTTGGAGATTATTCTCGCAATTTTTTTTGAATAACTATATTGTTTCAGATTTTTGGAATTATCATATTGTTTCCAATATATATTCTAAAAAAATATAGAAAATTACATTTAAGTACTTGCTTTATCAGGAGATTAGATTCGGATACAAGTGATTAATTCTGATGAAAAGGGAAAAAATACTCTTTTTCCCAATTTCTTAATAAAATAAGTTTTTTGGCTTAAATTTAATTCACTTCTTTGCTCTCCTTCGTTTCAAATTTAAAGAGGTAAAATAAAGATAAAATTATTTTCGATAAGGCAGATAAAAATACTTCATATAAAGTGAAAGCTTTAAATTTAGTAACTTAATTGAAATGAAAAGATTTTTAAAAATAATTAATTTTACTGAAGTCCATTAAATTTTTTCGAAGAAATATTAAATATATGTTACTATTTTTCAATCTCATTTTAGAAAAAAACTGAGTTTTTTGTACCGTTTCCTCCTTAATTTTATTTCTAAAGGGTAATATCTCAGTTATTCCTGTATAGTAATTGTTATGTGTAGTATTTATTTCTTATGATTTTTAAATTACTTCAGAGATAAGAAAACACATATGCAATGCGATATATAGGTAATATGAATATTAATAAAAAGATAAAACTGATACTAACTGATATAAAAATGCAACTGGAAAAATCTGTTGCATGTGTGTTCTCATAATAGTATGAAATAATATGACGTATGTGTTCTGTGTGATAGATGTATCACTTTTATTTATTAAAAGGCATATCAACAAATCTGACAGGAATTTTATATATATATATATATATATATATAAATATATATATATATATATATATATATATATATATATATATATATATATATATATATATATATATATATATATATATATATATATATATATATATATATATATTTCTTTATTTCTATTGTAACTATTTCTATTTCATAATTTTTTATAGCACTGGAGCTACAGAAAAGCTGATGTCTTCAAAAGCTCAATAGTTCAGCCTAAGTCTACTATTTTATGTTTTATAATAGGATACAATAACTGTTGTTTTACTTAAACATTTTATGTCTTTAAAACATCTAGCTTGCTGGATATCATTTATTTCCAAATTTAAACTAAACTATGTATAAATTGAGAGAGCGTTTTTTTCTTCAAAAACTTATCCAAAAACCAAAACCCCTACATAAGCTGAGTTAAAAAATTTGATAATTTCAAAGACGTTGCCATAAGGATGAAAATGTTGTCAAACGGGTTAAATATTTTCAGTCAAACGGATGTAAAGTAAAACGACAGACGTCAATGACGGTAGTGTTGTTTATGCTATACCTCTTTGAAGCTTACACATTTTTTACCCATTCATTTGTTGCCTTGGGCTCTATTTCTGCTTGTCATACTTTAGTGTATTATTTTTTTTTTGTTGTTTGTTGCGAAAATGATCTAGAAGAGAAATTCATAAACATTACGAAATCATTAACATATATTTCCTTCCCCGATTAAAAAAAGAATAAAACTTGATGTTCATATGCATTCAGACATTGTAATTAATGGATGTGAATTTTAAGAGATATTTTTAAATTCTGATTCTAAAAATGACTTGGACAGATATTTTTATAAGATATGTTTCTTTCTTTTGAAATAAAAGTTACATTTAAAAAAATCCAAAAGATTAATTGATTACAAGTGTCTGTATATAGATAACGGAAATTGTTTAAGAAACAGTTTTTTTTATACTACGCTTTTTCTTTCAGATTAGCATATCCCCTATATAAGACGATACCTTTTAATTTTGTAAAAGTTCAGAATTTTCAGCTTTTACACTTAAATACATGGTATATCAGTTAAAGACCAATAAAAAAATGCACGTTTATTGATGCTTCCATTACAAAAGCAACACAGGTCATATAAAGAAATTAAAATGTTAAAAACTAAGTAAAAACAATTTGTTGATAGAGTTATATCATCAATAAACTAATCCATAAAATTCAACTTACTGCTTCATAGCTTAGGAAAAAAAAATATTTCACAGTTTCTTCACTCAGATCAAAATAAAAAAAAAGAAGATTTATCGCCTTGTATCCAAGAACCCACCAATGACTCTTGAAAATTCGCTAAAAACGTGTCAAAATGTCAAAAGTATTAAAAGACTTTAGAAGCACGAACAAAAATGGGATTTTTTTTTCTGCCGAGAGTGTTTTTTCGCTTTGTTCTTAAAATCTTCCTGATCTTTTCGAAAGAATTCAGGAAATCGGAATGATAAAAGAAATAAATACGCCTGCTGTGTAGCGCGATGCTACAAAAGAAGTCTGCACTGATTTCGCTTCAACGAAAAGTTAGTTGATGAAGAGTAAAAAAGGAAAAAAGAAAATTCCTTCCATAGTCAAGAGTAGTATTTTATTCGTCGGTAAAAGGTCGATATTCGGTGCTAATGACTAAGGTCGCCTTGATAAATTTAGACCGATCGGAAACTCTATGAAATGAAAAGAGGAAGAGAAAAAAATAATTGAGGCTATAGCATAAAGAGAAAAAAAAGAATTCGGGATCTAGAATTTCGATGAAAATGCCTGCTAGCTTAGCAAGCAGAAAAGTTTTAATTAAAAGAAGCAGAGAGTTCTTTCCGCTTTCGATACTGATTGGGCTGAATGAAAAATTCAGCGCTTTCTAAGCATGCTAAGGCGGAAATCTGAATAGACTATTTAAACCATTCTTTGCTTGTAGTGATTTTTTTACAAAAATATGGGAAAAAAGTATGCGAAAATACATGAGAATGCTATTAACTACTAACAAAGGCATTTATTCAATTGCTTGTTATATATTGAACTATTTTCATGATGATGTATGGATCATATTTATTTTTATGTATGTGTACTTTTAACGAATGTATACAGTTAAATTATGTATTCAAATGAATACATTTTAGGCACAAATTATAAGAAAGATTTCTTATAAAAATGTCAAAACTAGAATGCTTTGACTGGACAATCTAGTTAAACTGTTTATCATTATTATTGAATTGGTACTAAAATGAAAGTAAGCTAAATAATTTTCCTGAAAAAAAACACAATTACCGTATTTATTCGAACCAAAGCCGCATTTTTCTTACAATGTTGAAGCTACTAAAAATTGGGTGTGGCTTACTATCGATGGCTGAAATAATTGGATGTGGGGGGATTTACCACATACTGACGGATACAGCAATTACAGGTTCATGTATGCATTTACATGCTTTTATTACTAGTAAAATAAATAAATAATTCACACTTTTTATTAGTTCTCACTTTAATTTTGTTTTTAAATTGCGTAAATATCTATCAAAAACATTTTACATTATTATTTTTATTTTTCTACAAATACGAGTTAAAAATTTGGAATATGTGCTTAAGAATCAATCACAGTTTAGATTCGAATAAGTGTTTGGATTTAGGTATAATAAATTTCAGAAGTTTGTATAAATATCTAGAGAGATAAGGTAATAATGGATACAGGTATGGATGTAATGTGCAATCATTTACGTAACAATGGACATTAGGTGTAAATATTTTACAATCTGTTGAACAAAATACTTAACAAAGTTGAGGTTAACCCCTTAATTTCAAGGATAAAGTTATACGATTCATTCTCGAGTGCAAATATTTTTCTCTCAGATGCACGTAATTATGCGGTGCAATGTGGGAAAAGAAAATGAATAAACAAGTAAATTGTTCTTTGAATTAAATAAATCATTCACACAAACATTACCAAGATCATTGTATTTCATTTCAAGGATTTCGTAATAGTTTTACAGATGCTCATGGTAAATGATCCAACTTTTCTCGAAAAGACGTATATATACACCAGCGTCAGTTAACTCACTGATTGAGCAAGGCATATATATATATGCCTTCAGCAGTAAGGGGACTCATTTTTTTATTTTACAAATGTCACGTGCTACAATAGCACCTATGCAATTATTGCACGTGCTCTACAACATTTTTCGAGTTGAATTAAGACTAATTAGTGCAGGACATACAAGCCCATGTTCAGCAGTCATAGTCTGACCAGAGTTACAAAGAGTATAGTCAGGTGAGTTGGGGATACCAATTTTGTAGAGATGAGATCTCAGACAGTCATGACCTGTCAAAAGTCTAAAATGAGTTACATCAGCTTTTAAGAGTCCCAAGATCCCTCGTTGAAGACTTCCCAGTTCTTGTTCTTCGACATCTCCGCATCTTCCATTTTAAAATTATACTTAAAGACCATATTAGAAAAAGGCCTTAAGGTATCCGACTACGTTCGGAACCGTGATTTTGAGAAAGCGTGTATATTGATAATATTTGTGATATTTAGTGTCACTTAGATCAGAATACATCTATAAAATTGTTTTAAGAATAGTATTACATTAAAAAATTATTTAAGTACAATATTTTGAAAAAAGGAACATAGAATGACAATTTTAAAATATACTTTTTTTGTGGAAAAGCTTTATTATAGTAATATTTTACTGTATATAGCTCAGACCTCTTTACAGAGGCTCAACTAGAATTTTTGAAATATATCTTAGAAGTGGGTTTATCCATGTTTTACGACACACACAACAGAGGGGAGACATTTTAAGAAAAAAACGCCGATAATTATTTAAATGGGTTGTAACTCTGAAAATATTGTAAATTTTTCGAAAAACATAGTTGAGTCTCTGTACAGAGGTCTGAGTTACATACAGGCAAAATATTATCATAATGGAAGAATTTTTCACAAAGGAATTTTGAAAAATTTTTCTAGTTAATTTTGCCGATATTGTATTTAAAATATTTTGTCAAAATGTCCTTAAAACAATTTTATACATGTATTCTAATCTAAGTGACATTAAATCTCATGAAAACTATTTATTTAAGTGCTTTTTTAAAATTACGGTTCCGAACCTAGTCGGATGCCTTAAGGTATCCGACTACGTTCGAAACCGAGAATTTAAAAAAGCACTTAAATGGATAGTTGTCATGATATTTAGTGTCACTTAGATTACAATGCATATATAAAACTGTTTTAAGGACATTTGACTAAAAAATGTAATTACAATATTTCGTCAAAAAATGAACTTAGAATAACATTTTTTCAAAATGTTCTCTTTTTGTCAAAAATGCTTCTTTTATAATAATATTTTGTATGTATATAGCTCAAACCTCTAAAGAGAGGCTCAACTATGATTTTTGTAAAATTTACATTATTTTCAGAGTCACAAACAATTGAAATAATTGTCGGCGTTTTTTCCTTAAAATTTCTCCCCTCTGTTCTCGTAAAACATGAATAAACCCACTTCTAAGTTATACGTTTCAAAAATTCTAGTTGAGCCTCTGTAAAGAGGTCTGAGCTATATACAGGCAAAATATTATAATAGAAGCATTTTTCACAAAAGGAGAATATTTTGAAAATTGATCAATCTGTTCATTTTTTGTCAAAATATTGTACTTAAATAATTTTTTATTGTAATACTATTCTTAAAACAATTTTATATACATTTGGTAATCGAAGTGACACTAAATATCATGAACATTATCCATTGATACGCTTTTTCCAAATCACGGTTCCGAACGTAGTCGGATACCTTAATGAATTAAAGGTTTAAATCATCGCGGTTCTTTGGTCGTGGTTCCTTTCTTATCAAGAAAGTCAGCATGCTTTTTATCAGCAATGTCACAATGAGCCGGTAACCACCGAAAATAAATTTTATGAGGACAATCTTTTAAGAAGGATCTTCATTTTAAAAATCTTTGTGAATTACTGAGGTAATTTTGAGATAGAGTTGTAACACCAATTTAAAATAGGAAAAGATTACTGCCCTGTAGAACTCGAAGCTCATTGTGATAGTTGCTGGACCGCTGCTGTAATGGCTTTGATGTCGAAAACGATGGCGGTGGTAAAAATACCTAGTGGTAGTTAAAAGCTACAATTCACAGGAGATATCATTAAGGCATTCAAAAATTCAGCAGGAATGCAGAAACAGAAGCTATTCAGTTGTAAAAAAGCAAATTGATATCCAATATGTCGCTTACAATCACGAAGAAATAATTTAACACTGCAAATTTTATTACTCTTGAGTACTTATTACAAAAAAGTATAAATGGAAGCAATTAAGGAAAAAACTATCTCGCTTCATAAAGCCCCAACAAAAACAATATTGTTACTAATTTTGTTTAAATAACTTGTATTTGGGTGTTGAATGCATTTATATTACTCTATGATATATTTATTTCATTTTAAATTTGTACTATCCAGAAGCAATACCGCCCCTTACGTTATAATGGCGATTCAATGAGAACTTGGCGAAATCTTGGCGGTAGAGCCGAATTGGCATCATTTTTGGCGACCAAGTTGGCGGTCGGTTTGGCGTAATTGGTGACCATGTTGGTGAGTTAGGAAACTTCTGGATTCATCTAGAAAGTAGTGGATCTCTCCCTTAACGTCACGCTCGATGACACGAGCGGTTATATTTCTTTAAGTTTCTGATGCGCCTATAAATACGAGGGCCAGCCGCAACCAGTCAGTCTGGATTAAACCACCAAGTAGTGATGATTGTTTTGACTAGCGATTAGCTCGGTTGTGCTTGTGAATGATCTTTAATTACGTGTATTTCGAAACACTGATGATTGTGTTTGATTGCTGTTGAAGTTGTGACGACCTTCGGATATTTACCCTGTGAATATTGCCGCTGAATCCTGCATTTAAAGAATTGGATACTTGATTATAAATTCGCATCGGTCTTGAAGAACTATTTATTTTCTTTGTGATTGTTTTGCATAAAATCCTCGAACCGGATCTGCGTAAAAATACTCGTAAGTTACTCATTTTTATTTCATGTACACCAGTGCTTCTCAAACTTTCTATACTTGCCACCCAATTTTCAATTATAATTTTCATCGCACCCCCCTCCATGCAATAATAATATATTGAATTTAATTATAATATACTTTGATGTAAAGCTTCCATTCGACTTTAATTGTAAACCGTACAAAGTATTAAGATAGGTATAATAAATTTTGTAAATAATTTTATGACATGCCCATTGAGTCTCAAGAGATTATTAAAATCCATCTTATCATAGCAGTATTAAATTAATTATGAAACACGTTGTGCAGTACTGATACATTTGTAAGTGTATTACATCAGTGTAAATGTGTATTTTATCTTTTATTATGTCAGAATGTATTTTGTTTTGATTCCTTTCAGTAAATTAATATCGTTTTTAAGTAATATTTTATTTTTGACTTTTCGATGAACTCATCCCTCCTGGGGGCGTGCCCCACAGTTTGAGATGCATTGATGTACACTTTAAAGAGAAAAAGAATGAATCGGTAATTTTTAATTTTAATACATTAATGGTTTTAAATTTTTCAAAAAATTATGCATTTCTTAAAGATTATTGCATGTTTCTAACGTATTGTTTGGAAATGTGTACGGGTAATTGTTTTGAAAAGAAAATTTTTTACTAATTGCCTATCATTGCATTATTGAGTTAAATATAATATTAACAATTAAAAATACATTATCTTAAATGCTTCTATAATTAATTATGTGTAATGACATAAAAAAAGATATATTTTAAAATGTAAGATGATGCAAAAGTATTAACTTACTTTTTTATCTCACATTCTCAAGTTTGAATTATTCATAAGAAATATGGAACTGTTTTTTTTTTTCTAACATGACAAAAAATATTTGATCAGAAAATTTTTGAATTCAATTACATTAATGCCAAATCAATACAAAAATGTATCAACAAAATCAAAACATGAAATCTTGTTTAAAGCTAACATTACATTTCAAAACATTTACTGAAATACATCGAATCGCACTAAAAACATTCATTTTCACAAATTTACATAAAACAGATTAAAAGACATATTTTTTATGAATAATTCATTTTCTCTCATTTTCTAGCTTCACGGAATGAATTAAATTCCATCATTGAAAGGGAAGTCTTGATTTGACATGGTAAAAACCTTTGTTCTTTTTTTGAATGATTTGAAATTCATTTAAAGAATGCCATCTGTAAACAATTCTTCATTTGAAATATCAGAATTTAAATTAGGTTTTCAAGATCCGATTAAGTTGTCATTGTAAATGCAAATATTTTTTTATAAGTAATGTTGCTTCTTTGAAGATGTAATAAATTGCGTAAAAAGAACAAAAATTTTCAGTGATTGCTTCATAAATCTACAAATTACTTTGCATGCAAATTTGTTTTTAAATAAGTATGCATTTCATATGATTTCTATATTGTAATAATGTATTTGTTGTTTGCAATTTTAAGTATCAATGTATTATTTTATGTGATTTTAAGTAAAATTATCTTTTTTATGTTATATATATATATATATATATATATATATATATATATATATATATATATATCTAAAATGTTTTACATCTGGGTCATTTCATTTTCTGGAGCTCAAAAAAATTATGAAGTATGTACCCAATGTCATGCGAAATGCAGTATAAGAAACGTGTTAGAAATTCCTGTGTTGAGAGCTGATTCTATTATCAAGTTATTGATTTCTATACATTTAAAAACATATTACATGCATTAAGCAGTTGACTAGTTGGAAAAGAAAAGAAAAATAATAAAGGAGAAGAGAGAGCTGATATAAACCGCAACATGATGACGAAACACAGTTTCAAATCTAAATTTCAAAGAAAATGGCCAATCTGAAATTTTGGAATTAACAAATTATCTATAAAATAATAATTATAATATATTCCCTATATAATATATATATATATATATATATATATATATATATATATAATCGTATAAAAGTACACTAATGGCGTACTTTTAAAAACAACTATTGTAAATTTTTGCCTACAAAATTACGAACATAGTATAGTAAAATTAACATGATCATATAATAAGGAAAATTATCATATTCTGAATTTTTTTATGCAAGGACAGATGAAACGTGGGCTTTTTACATGTCTGTGATAATTATAATTTTTTTACAAACTGATTGCTTTAACCCTCCTCTAAGCGTGCTTAAGGAAGTTCCCTCTATAAACGCGTGGTATATCTCAGATTATTCACCTAATGATTGAAGATGATTTAATCATTTTATTGGTAAGGTTTGATATTAAAATATATTTGACAAATATAATATTTTAAACATAATCACAGAAATTGAAGTATTTAAACGAAAAAATATCAAAAAGATAATAGCTAGTTATCGCTGTGTCACCACTGCTGACATTTTAAGATGCCCTGTTGCAGTCTTCACAAATCAACTTACAATGTTCAAAGGACATGGATTTTTCGTGTAATGCATTACAAAATTTTAATAATTTCTTCTCGATGTCCTGACAAAAGGGAACTGTGCCTTCTCTTCCATGACTGATGGTGTGTTTCTCCAGGTATTTCATCTTGATTGGGTGTTGCATATCAGATATTTTTCAATCATGAGTAAAAATGAACGAGACATGTGAATTTTACACTTAAACCGTCTTCGCGCGGGTGCTCTTTGAAAAAGAATGAAAATGAAAAGGTCCCCTCTTTTTTTCCCTAGATTTGATAGATTTTGCTTTCCACACAGATATTTTGGGAATTTATTCGAGCTACATTGAGAATTGCATAAAATACAGTCACTGGCGAGGCGCGTGGCATCTATCAGATGCATTTCAACTCCCAGGAGAAAAAAAAACCCTATTATACAGAAATTAAAAAAATACATAGTTGTTTCGAATTATTTTAGTATAAAACTGAAAATTACTCCATTTTACAAGAAAAAAAAATCAAAGTTAATGAAATAGTACAAATTTACAAAAACTGTGTGACAGGCTCACGCGTCTTTTCATTAACATATCATTTGGGTTCTTTTGAGGCCAGAATTACTGGCAACTCTTTTCTAACCAAAACTCAAGAAGTGAAACGTGAATAAAAGTTGCAAATTAAAAAGCTTTTAAATATCAGAAGTTAGAATAAGTGGTGGGGCAATTTGGAGAATGTTATGATAGAGAAGATTGTGAAGTGACAGCCAACAGAGGTTATCCCGAAGATAGAGCCATTAGGTCAAGGTGCATACCATTGCACTCGTGTAAAGAAGCAACTTCCTTAAGATTGGATCGGTGATCGGATTAAGGTAGGATTGACTACTTAATATTATGACCTGATATATTATGGGAATTGAGCTTAGGCAAGTTAGTTAATGATAGTGGTCCGAGTTACGTTATTTCTGTATTATTTATATTGTGTGTTTTGTCATCGTAGATTCTCTCACATATATTATTATCTAATCTGTTAGACGTTTAAGTTTAAGTTCTTAATAAAACCACATTAAGAACATGGGAACTTCTAGTTCTTTCGTTAATCCTATACCTCGAGCTCACGCAGATAATCAAAGAGAAGGGCACCCAAGGGAGGCAATTTCACAACTGATGTTGTTAGACGAGCTGCATCTATCAGATTCAATGGCCCTGTCACCCGAAATATAAAGAAATCAATCTCGTCCTTGGCACTGAAATCTAGGGCAAGTAAGGAAAGGTAGATAGAAGAAGGAGGGGTACGTTCCAATCTACCGTGTAGACCCAGCACCGAAGCTATTTTTACTTTGCATCTGATAGATCCACGAGCCTGATTGCGGTTTAATGTAGTTTACGAGATATGCTAATAAAATAATACCAGATATTTTGAAAAAAAAGTGTTCCTTATCTCGGGATTCCATACATTATCTATATATTAGTATTTTATATATAAGTATAATTATATTTGTATTAATTTCATTCTTTACGAATCAGATAAATATTTATATCCCCAGTCAACTTTCTGAAATAGGATAAAATGAAGTACGAGGGTTGGGGGTATAAGTTATGACAACTATTATTTTTTCTTTTACATATGTGAATGGATCACAAATGTATATGTGTGATGTAAAAGTTCTGCAGGCATAGTGTGTATGCTGAACAACAGATGGCTATGTGATAGCTGTTAGTAGTGTAGCGAGGGCTGCAAAATCAGTTAATTGGTGAGTGTCGTATGCGATGGAAGTAACCCGAGTTAAACAGCGCCCTTACATAAAAATAGCCGTTCTCCGAGGGAGAAATGCGAGAATGTCACACTGAATTAGTGGAAGCCCATGGGAATAATGCTCTACCATACCCTACAGTAGCACGGTGGGTAGGAAAGTTTCACCAAGAACATGTGTCAACTAGTGATGAGCAACGTTCGGGATGACCGGTCACCCAATGTACTCTTCCGACATTTCTCCCTGTGACTTTGATCTTATTCGCAAGATTAAGGAGCCAATAAGTGGTAGGCAGTTTGCAACACAAAAGGACATTTTTAATGCTGTGTGCCAAAAGGTGATCCGATTCACACATGGTGCGGCAAATGCTGAGGATGATGGTGTGAGCGCCACCCACATCGTTGGGAGCGTGTAGTGACGGTAGCAGGGGACTGCGTTGAGGGTCTTTAGGCCCAGGTTTGCCATGTCAACTTTATGTGTACTGTGTTATCATTCTTTTGCACCGTGAAGTAAATATTGTCCTGTATATACTACCGTAATAAATTAATGTGTTATGATATTTCAGTGTTATTCATTGTCCACACATGTAGTTAACACCTTGTTTTTTCGTCTGTACAAGTCACATTTTCCAACCGGAATGGTATCTTCAAGGAAAAAAAAAATAGTTGTCATGACTTTTGCCCCAACCTTCATATAATTATTTACAATAGTGATTTTGCACAATTAGGTGAATTTATATATGACTAATGAGGTAAGACGTAAGAAAAACAGTAAAATTTTGTTTTTGTTCTCCTGAAAGGTACAAAACAGCTTACTGTTTTCCAGCTGTTTATTCAGAAACACGCACAACACCCATACACATGTATACACATATATGTATATATATAGTCTAATTCTCTACAAATGAGAGATAAACATCCATCAATCACATTCGAAAAACACATAGACAGTAGGAAAATCACACATGAAGGACACAAGAGCAACCGAGATTAAAAATTATAAAATGTATGCGGCAGTATTATAAACAATGTTGACTTAGGACAGCAAATATATAAAATAATTTATATTACATTTGGGTTGAACATGTTTTTGGCCAGTCAACCTTCCCCCTTTATCTAAATAATACTGGGCAAAACCTATTGAAAGTAATGGATACGAATATCTAAATCCATTACAAGATAGAGGTAACTTACGTAAAAATTGCACTTAAAATGCAGAGCCCGTGCTAAATATGAGTGCAATAAATAACTTATTGCCAGATTCTGGCCCCTAATGCAGATTCAAAACATGCGAATGACTGAAATGCAGCACTTAACAAAAGTATAAAAATAATAGAAATAAATATTAAATAGAAAGTTACAAATTATACCTTAACTTTGTGACACTAGTGTATATATGAATTAAATAATAATAAGCAATTTTATCTAGTATTAGAATATGGAGGTAACTCTAATTAGGAAATATGATACTTTTTAGTAATATACTATTATTAATCTAAGAATTTTTAATCCTTACTACTTCGAATAGCTGTAATCATATAACTATTAATAAAATTTATTGGGTATTTCTGATTTAAGCAATATTTAGTAAAATGTTCATAATTATTTATTATTTCTGATATTTTGACACTAGAAATTTATTGTGTTGTATATAATTAATAACAACATTTCTGAGTTTAGAAACATGTACATATATATATAAAGAATACCCTGTGCCCAGTAGATTTTTTCTTGATTACTAATTAACATTTTCGTTTTTTTTTGGATTCAGGAGGATATTTCGAACAGCACACAGACTTGTGAAGTTTGACCCCATTTAGAATATTCAAGTAAATGGGACGCACACACACAAATAAAGCACAAAGAACAGATACGATCACATAGCCAATACAAAAAGAAGAGTGTTGAGCACAAAAGACTTTCGCTTTTACACCGGCAGTGAAGATCGCGTGATTCCTTTGTAACAAATATATGATTGGTTAGAAGGGGCGGAAACGAGATTTTATGATGCAGTGTTACTATTCTATTATGATTAAGATTAGCACATTAGTCTTTAGAATTAAAAGTTTTTCAAGATTTTTTAAAAAGTATCAATTAAAAGGATACTAGAGGGAATTATTACATTTATATATATATATATATATATATATATATAATATATATATTATATATATATATATATATATATATATATATATATATATATATATATATTATATATATATATATATGAATGATGTGTGTAGCAAGCTTTATCTTATTTTACTACCCTAAATTAGTGACAGCTCAGGTATAACGCAAAAGTGTTACACTTCGGTAAACTGACTTTTATATGTTTACTTATATTTTGGTTTGTTAATCTGGTTTTTCTAATCCATTATTTGTCCATTCTTTGTTTTGTAGGATATACCGTATGTTTATATTTATTTTATTAACTATATATATAGAGAGAGAGAGAGAAAGAGAGAGAAAGAGAGATATAATCAACTAATATGTTATACCAACAGATATACGCATATTCTGTAGAACCTCTATATAATGAACCTTTTCTGTATAGCGAACTCTTTTGGAACCTTGAACATTTCACGATTTTCTTCTTAAAATAACCTCTCTATAGCGAAGTGCGTTTTCTATGTAACGAACTTTTTCTTTTGTAATTAATATTTTTTTCCCTTATTTTCAAAGTATTTCAGAATATTTCAAGTTATTCTCTCTTTAACACATTTAATGGGGGGGGCATAAATCTTGTGAATTAGCTTTATTAGATCCTAACTAACCAAGAGCAATATAGCTCTGCTCGTTTCATCCAAGAAGTACAACCTGTTACCACAGTTGTCCAGTTCACTAACAGCAAAATCGTTTTCGATATCCCTTTTCACACTCAGTGGAGTTGTCCAGTGTCCCCGTCTTTCAGTCATAAAATAGTGTAGGTTTAATATTACTTGTATGCTTTAAATTAGAAAATGTCTTTGAAATTCAGAAATTTTAATGTAAAATTATTTTTTTAAGATTGAAAGTACAGTGTATTTATTTTTCGACATTTTTTTTTTCTTGTCTCCCTTGCAGTTTTTTTTTTTTAAGAGAGGTTCAGATATATAAAATAAACATATTTTAACTTTTAAAAAAGTGTGAATAATTACTTTGTTTAACATACAGTGTTTATGAATTTCAAAATTGTTTTATGGGGTTTATGAAGTATATTAACATAGGAGCCTCTATATAACAAATTTTCCATATAACGAACATTTTTCCGAGATTTTTGACTTCGTTATATATAGGTACACAGAATTTGAATAAAAAGTTTTCAAGCATACAATTTTATAAAAAGAGCACTATTTCTTCTGCTTGAAAATAAAAAGAAAAGTTACGAAAAACTTTGTGTTTTTTATTTGTAGCGAAATTCATTCACTTGAATTTTTTCAATAAAACATTGTTGTCTTTTTTAGAGTTTTTGAATAACATTGAATTCGCATTAACCTTTCTTATTTTCAAACCGATAATTACTTTAATTTTTTTTAGCATCGGAGATATAGGGAAAAAATTGAGAAGAAATTGATTTAAAAAATTCCATAAGGTTCTACTCATTATTCTAGGTGAAAAAAAAATAGTAAGGAAAAATATTTGCCGGCTATTAAAATCGCATTAATTATTTAACTTTGTACTAATCGTCAAGATCAGTAAACAGAGAAAAGATGTATTAATTTCTCTTTTAAACGATTTTCTCTCTTCGGTCTTATCTCCTTTTAAAAAACTATTAGTCAGGCGTTTTTGTTCCTTTTATGCCTTAAAAAATGTAAATCAATGAAAAATTATAAATATAAGTTAACTAGCTTTTCGAAAAAAAAAATACAATTAATCACAACAAAGAATCATTCTTCTTAGTACAGTGTGATGCATCTTTTACTTTTTTTGCAGCTGTTAATTTTTAAAGTATTATAAAATCACATGCATTATGTGAGTGAATGAAAACATAAAATAAGTTTTAAAAGTAGCAAACTCATTTTCTTTATTAACATTAGCTGCAATACTTTATCACATAAAAATAATAATTTAATCACTTATTTTATTTGAAAAATAAGACAAAGATTTACTTAGAAATAGATTAAAGAGCGATTTTTCTTGAAAGATTCCTTTGATAATCAGTTTGTTACAGATTGTAAAATACCTTTTACCCCTAAAGATAGTTAATTACACTGCAGGACCAGTACAAATGATGGACCCTATTTAAAAAATCATATTTTCGAAATTACTGCGTATATTACAATATAGTGATTCATGAATGAAAAGATGAACATAACAAGTTTTTTCTTCCCACCAATGAACCAACAGTATCTTCAAGAACGCTGTGATTGAGATCCAAACATGAATACGATGACAGAGAAGAGTTTTACATATTAGAGAACACATGAGTTTTTCAGTTATTTCCGTGCAATTTGCATTTAAAAATCACTAATTAAAAGAAGCACCATCCAACAAAAGATTTCTGCGTTGGTATCATCAAGTTAAAAAATAAGTTACTTGTGTAAATAGAAAAGCAGTGAGACCCAGGCAGGTTTCTTGTAAGAAGAAATGGAGAGGTAAAGCAGGGTCGAGGTCTACGAAAGTCTATAAATTGCGCCTATGAACTTGGAATGCCCCAGAAAACGGTATAGAAAATTTTACGAAAAAAAATTTAACCTTTTAACTGTCATGCCTGGGATCATCTCGGGCACAGCACTGGTGTTCGAAAATGTCACGCCCGAGTATTACTCGGGGTAATTTTTTTAGTGCATCGTATTGTTTTACCCGAATACATATCGGGAGACGTTTATTTCGGCTTCCTCTATTCGTCAAACCCGACTGATTCTCGGGAAAAGTTAATGTGTGCTCAATTCAATAGGTGGCTGCACTTTACTGAAGACTTAAAAGGTTAGAGGTTAGAAGTTCTTTGATTCGAAAAAGGACAATTTAACAATTTGTTTACCCAAATTATCAAAATAACTTGACAGTTAAAGGGTTCAAGCCGTGCATTTTGCAATTGACACAACAAGTACATTTTACAGTTTTAATAGTCATTGATAGATAGATGCTACAAAATGTATTTAATGAACTGGATTATATATACAGATCGGACATATGCTGTGTAACAAGAAAATCATACATCGAACATTTTTAACAGAAAAATAACTTGATATATTTTTCTTACATTCATTA
The DNA here is from genome assembly GCA_019973955.1 of Trichonephila inaurata madagascariensis. Taxonomy (NCBI): domain Eukaryota; kingdom Metazoa; phylum Arthropoda; class Arachnida; order Araneae; family Nephilidae; genus Trichonephila; species Trichonephila inaurata. The sequence goes on from BMAV01023883.1 coordinate 284,765, forward strand.
CATCACTTATTGTAATACATGCAGTAGTTTCGATAGTATGAATTTTTTAAAATGGGTCCAATCTTTGTACTCACCCGGTATACTATTTTCCCCATTACTTAATTTAGACTCTTCAATTTTTTAAAATTGTTTTATATCAAATCATTTTTTCATTTAAATTATATTATGTGATTAGATTCCCCATGTCATTTGCTTAATTTTTAGATAGAAGTATATATTTTTTTAAATTTTTACAAAGGACATAAAATACTTACATATTACCTTTGTTCTGTACTAATTCTTTAAATATGGTGGTTGGTGTTTTACAATAAAACGTAAATTAGAAATGTGTTTGTCTGGAATATTGTTCTAAGCAAGTGATTACGAATGATTAAAATGTTTAAAATTAAAGTAACGAAGAACATAACATGTAACAAACTTTTAATTAAAACTCCAGTAAATGAAAGATAGCTCTAGAGTAAATAACATGTAAGATGTAAAGTAGTAATTGTAACAGCAATCAAATACGTTAAGAGATTCATCCAATTTCTTTCTATTGTTAAAACAAGATTTACTTTAATGCACAATCTAGCACTGTTCACTTAAAAGCCATACTTTAATTTTAAGATTATGTCTAAGACGACGGAAAATCTGACAGTCTAATTCTACTTTTAAGAAGACTTGATGAATTGCTTAGAATTTTTCACAACCCAACTTCACAGAAAACGTGAAACTTCTTTGTCAAAAACTAATAATTAAAGAGTAGTCTTCTACTATTCCTTATTTCAAAAAAAAATCACCATTTTTTTTTTTTTTTTCAATCACGAAATTCAAGGATTTAGTTGAAATAAGACATGCCTTCAGTAAATGACTTAAATCACTTTTGAGTAGCAAAGAATTTTTTTCTAATTTCGAACATTACTTGAATCTTTTCTAATCTTCGCTTTTTGGTGCTTCGTTGCCAAGAACACGTGATCTAATAAGGTTTTAGAAAAAAATATGTCGAATTCAATTGAGAGCCAAACGAAAGGAAAAAAAAGTGAAAAAAGAAGAAAAAAAAAAGAGCCGATTCTGTCTGTTAGGCATTCAGTAAGTGAGAAAGGAATTTAGAATAGTTTAAAAGGAAAGGCTTTATTGAGTAGTTTAGAAATAAATTATTATTTCTTCTTTCCTAAAAGTTTCCTAAAATTTCAAACGTGAGCTGGATTCAGAAGTTAATAAAAATATAATTCCGAAAGTTTCAAAAAATTAATAAGATCCTTTATTTTTCTAAAAAGAAAGTAATATTTAACTTAATATGATAAAATGCTTATCACAAATTGCATATCCCAAATTCTTTCCAGTTCTAAAAATGTCACTCATACTAATTCAATCAAAAAATAATTGAAACATCATTTTTTTTTAAAAAGTAAGAACAAAATTTCTTACATCTTAAAAATATTTAAGAAACTATACTTATTTTTTTAAATAAAAGTCTTCATATCGTAAAGGTAAACTTCAGATTTTACGTCACTTTCTGTTTTAAACATTCAATAAACACCTTTCAAACAATTGATGAAGGAATTATTGAGATTAGCTTATACCATTTAATTACGATTTTGAAAAGAGATATGTAATTTTTTTCAATTGTAATATTTGTTACTTTTCGATAGAAATAAAAATTAGACAAATTTTTTTTAGTTTTTAAAGTTTCCATTTATTTCTCATAATCACGATACAACAAATAAAATAATTTTTTTTAATACTGAATTTTGAAACAATAATAATTTTCTGCACCAATGGTTTAGCTATACTGTTTTCCTTGTTCCAAACTGAATTAAAAAAAATATTTTATTAAGTATTTAATATATTGAAGAAATATTCATTAATTATATCTTGTAGAATAATTGTTTAAAATCTTTTGAAAATCTTTAAAATTTAAAGGTTTTTAAAGCACGTAATTATCTTACAACTTAACAAAAGAACAACAAAAAATATGTTTTAATTTTCTTTTCCTGATAGTGTAAGGTATATTAATGTATTTTTTAACTGTTACTTAAATAATTTTATTAAAATGTTTTAAGCACACATTAAATATGTTTAAAAAACCTGACGAAAGGGGATTCTGGAGTAAATTTCTTTGTAATAATCTCGCTTTAAATTTAAGTCCAATATATTCATCCTGGTGTAATTTTCATCCCGGCAAAATTTTGTTTGAATATTGTTCTGAATATTTTGGATCCTTGAGCTCGTACTGATTTCAAATTTAAATTTCTATGAAAAATTGATGACTTTGTAGATTAATGATATAAATTAAAGTAAGAGTTTGAATTTTATAATTAGAAAAAATTTGGCAAGTGTTTGTAGCAGTATAAAATTTGATTGTTTGATTTTAAGTTCATTAACATTCTGATGCTTAGAAACATAGTACAGTGAAAATCACTCAGTACGTATCTGAAGGAACTGAAACATTTTTTCAAAGGATTTTGTGTTAAAGAATATTGCAAATAAATAAATAAATAAATAAATAAATAAAACAAAACATATCAAACAAATTTAGTTTATTAGAGTTTATTTTAGTTACATCTATATGTATATATACATGCATTTTACTAAAACTCGCTGAAATAAAATCCTTCACAAGGACCTACAGAAATTTAATACAAAGTGTTTTGCAAAACCAAACATTTATTGAGTTTTTCGAAAATAATCTGATATTTTTATTTGCATTAACTTTTTTAGCATAAAATTGTTCGATGTTGTCAATTGTTATTCATTTCACCATTGTAATGTGTTTCTAAATAAATACTTATACTTTTCATAAAGTTCCTCATTTCGGATGACTTGGGAACAGGAGTTTCATTCATTTAATTTTCATCACCGGAATCTGCATCAATGATAATTTTTTTTTTTTTTATCTTTGAACAAACTCCAAAATATCTTTGTCTGCCATAATAGGGGCTGTACACTTTATTGTTGCCAAAATTCAAGTAGGTGCAAATTCGAGGGAAATATCTGTTTTGGAGGTTGACAGCAGTAATAAGGAAAACACATAGCCATCTAGAATTTATTTCTGTTACTGTCGGCATTAGTTACACATAATTACTGACAAAGAAAATTTTTATTCGTCCGTTTTTGAAATGTCGTTTTTGCAACAGCGTGCAGACATCACATTCTGAGATTTTCCTTGAAATCTCTTGCTGAGACACTCTAAATGATAAAGTAATTATATGGAAACGATGCCAGGAAAAACCCGTTGCGTACTTGTGGCATAAGCATTTTCGTGAAGGTCAAACAAACATCAAAGACCTACGGACTGGGCGCCCTCTTCTGCCCCAGATGAAAATGCTGAGAGTGTACGAGAAATCGAGTATGCGGACAAACGAATAAGCATTGAATCTATTGTATCTGAACTTAGAATCTCAAATGCCAGCATTCACAGCATTCTTCAAGAAGATTTGAAAAGGAATATAATCATGTTTATTTGCACACGGTTCCAAAAATGTTATTACTGAAGAAAGAGTTGCCATGTCCAGGGATTTAATAGGCATGGCTGATGAAAATGACGCCTTCTTGAAGAAACTCGTAACAAGTAATGAGACATGGTGCTTTATAAGCATCCCTCAGACAAAACGTCAGCCAACTAAATGGAAGCAAAAACATCACCAAGGAATGAATAACTTTGCTTGGACGAAAGCCGAGAGAAATTACGACGAAACAACTGAAGAATCTATCAAAAATTTGCTCGATTAGTGTTTTGAACTATTAAACGAACACTGGAACAACTCTGTGTGGAAGAAAGAGGACACTACTTTGAAGTCTAATAAGATTAAGTTATATTTCTGTTTTTTAATAATTTGTAGTTGATCTATTCTGGGTACTTTTCGACCTTTCCAATTACATATTATTAAATTAAATTAAAATAGTAGCTAAAAAATTGTGTTGTTCCAAATTATAAACATGTGTATTATGTAAATGTTCTATCATTTTTTAACTCAAAATATTATCTAATTTACGCATTTCAATCAGTGCCAAAGGTAAGTTTCTCAAAAATATGTATTGACTTATTATATCAATTACTATAAGCAGTTTATGCGCTTGGTTTAATGTGAAGTTCTAAGATTAGTTTTGTGTGTTGTATCCTAAATATTCTTTCAATTTTTCCTTTTACTTTGCCAATTTACATTTAAAGCATATTGGTTAATATTCCCATATTCCATGGTGTTCTTAATCTAATGGCTCTTTTTAAAATAAGAAAAGATAAATGCTATTATTATTAGGTTCTTAAATTAATCAGAATAGTTTTGAAAAGTGATGTACAAGCTGTTTTTTGTTGTATTCCTTTTTCCGCTCAGTTAAAAGTTCACTCATAGCAAATATGATATAGTTGTGGACTGAGTAAGTTTAGATTTTTGACTTTCAGTATTTTTATCAATATTTACAAGTGTCTATTAAAGTTTTTTTGAAATTGTCTGGTTTAAAAGGTGAAGTTATAGTTAAAAATCTGTTAGACATGTAATGGGAAAGGATATTAAAGAGTATTTTCTTTTAATGAAGTCATCTTAAGATTAAATAATAATATATTTTCTTTTAATGAAGTCATCTTAAGATTAAATAATAATAATAATTTATTATTATTATTTTTTTAAATGCATATTTCTGTTTGCCGAAAAGTTTTTAATCAGTTAGATATCAGTTCAATTTCCAGTTGAAAATTTCGCAATACGTTATTAACAGTTGCATGCATCTGTAGGTTTCAGTGTATGGGTATATAATAAAATATACCCATAACTTTATATTCCTTAACTATTAATTTACTCAGTGAATTTTAAAATTAGTATATTAATACTCTGCTCTAATAAACTACCAAAAATGATTTCGGACTTCCACAATTTCATTAGAAATCTCAGATTATCAGTTTAATTCAGCCATTTTCAGGTATACTTCCATTACAGATAATTAACTGTGCTAAAACAGTTAAATAATTCACCCAAATCAATTCGAAATCATTCTAATGTACTTATGAAGGAATGCGATTGGAATGAAATAATTTTCGAAACTATTTTGGTGAGGTCTCCCAGCTGTCAATCTCTTTAACTGTTAATTCCGGATAACTTCACTGCACTACTGAGGGCCATCCATTGTTTAATTGAAATTAATTCAATTATTCATTTACGAAGCAATTAAATCCTTATTTTTGAAAATGGAAGGAAAATAAATCAGAGTAGGGAGTATAATTCAGTGAATGGAGCTCATTATCGTTAAGGATAATTGCTAATTGCAGAAGTAACATTCCAGAAATATTTTCCATTGTTTAAATGAGCTATCACAGATTTTATTTTTAATTTAATATTTTTATTACATTTTAATTCTTAGTTTGAATAGACAGAAGACATATTGAAAACTGTAGCATTTATCCTTATATATGTATATACTTAAAATTTTATTTAATCATTTATTTATATTATTATATCTGTTTATTTAATCTGACTTTTATGAGATCTTAATTAATAATGTTTAAATATATTGAGATTTTGCACGTTACATTTTTGATGTGGTACTAAAAAATACTGAAGTTTAAAATGTGTCTCTTGTCATACCCATTACTGAATACTAAGCGATGCTTTAAAATATACTTTAACATCTATAAAAGTATCATATTAGAGTGGTGTTTAACCAACCGTTAAGGCAACTTGCATAAAAATTAAGATTTCTTTAGAACTACTTGGCATTGTCAAAACAGTTTATATGTTTTTATAATTATTCAAGAAAGGAAACATTTTAAAATATTATCGGTATGTTAAAAGTAAGAACATTTTGATGGTTGTTTCAAAAGTTAGTTAAATAAAAGCACAATAAGTTTTAGTATTATCTATCGTTCTCAATAAACTGCTTGGAATGAAAAGAAAATTATGTTTAATAATGTTATAAACACAGAAGAAATATAATGAAATCAACGAAACTTAAACTCACTTAAACGTTACGGATTCTATTTCTATAGCAAAGGAAATAAACTATTTTGTTATAAATTTCTCTAGAGTAAATGAATTTAGAAGTTTTTATAATACTATCAAATCTTCTTTATTAAGAAATTATTTCCAAACTCTTTAAATATTTATTTCAGTTTGCTTAAAGTCAGCGATTCAAAACTCAGCAAAATGTAAAATAAAGTTATGAAAACTTCCAAAAAACTGCAATAATGAAATATTTTACTCTTAACCACCAACGCACAATTTGATTACGTATTAAAGCTTCACAAAATGGAATTTTTCAAAAAATGCGATACTTTTATTAACAATAAAAATAAATTCAAATTATTAATTTCCGAACTTATTGCTTGGCTATCTATCCTCGTCGCCAAACGAAATGAAATGAAGACTAACGTAAGAATTTAGGGAAATCGGATTTTATTTCCCGTATTTTGAATACCTGCGAATTCCAGTTCGAGAACTATCCTGAGTTTTCGGAATGATGATAATTAAGTTTGCCGAAAATTCGAAAAGAAGAAATTAATATGCCCTTTTGCATTCCGAAGGATTTCCTGAACTCTATTAAATAAGTTCTCTCTCCGTATGCACGATTGAAGATCAAGGAAAAATGCGCTTATTGTCTTCCAGTGAATGTTTCGCATAACTTTATTGCTTGAAATAGATTTTGTTTGTAATGATATTTCGATTCAAAGAAGTCAGAAGATGATGAGAGAAATTCAATTTAGCAAGTTTTGTAATGGAATATATATTTCTCAATACATTATTTATCAGTTTGAAATTAATCAAATATATTTCAAAAAACATTCATGCTGTATATATTTATGAGTTGAATATGTATTTGTATGTATGTGTTTTTCAAAGAATTAAATTTAGTTTACGTAAATCTTAGTTATTATTATTATTATTTGTTTTTGTTTTTATGATCTCATAAAATAGAAATTATATCAACTACATGAGTCATTTCGGAGAAAAAAACCTAATTTCTAATTAACTTGAATATCATCACACACATTTTTTTTTAAAAAATTTGTTTTTGATTTAATGCTTCTTTGGAATAAGAAAATATATCTTTCTCTCTCCCCCGTACCTTTTATATAATTCAAGGTATAATTTTTTGTGATATTTGCGACTGATTTCTTATTATTGTTCGACAAATTAATTTCTAGTCTACTTGAGCAACGGTTAATCTTTAAAAAGTGGAAACGAATATTTCTTATTTGCTAATATTTTAATGAAGAAATATTCTCGAACAAACAACAGACTATTGCCGGAAGATTTGTACTATGTCTTTGATACTGATAAATTTTATTGCAACCAACTTATTAATAAAATAATTTCAATATGAAGGAAGGAAGACAATAAAGCAATTGCGTCAGCGAACACTCCTTTAATTTTTAATGCTTTACCTTAGAAATTTTTATTTCTTAAAAATAGGTCTTTTTTACTTTATTTTGTGCGTAAAGAGAACGACTTAAAATAAAATTTGATCACAAAAGTAAATTTTATAGCATTTTAAGAACTCAATCGAATTTTTAAGAAACATTACAATTTAAAATCTCATTTCAGAACGCAAGATGAAATTTACAAGACGATGCTTTTGCCCTGCATTTCACTGATTAAGATAACTGAATGTTATTCTCAAACAGATCATAAAACCATTCGCAAAATCTTTTTTTTTTTTTTCCAATTTAATATAAACTAGTATAAAAGACATGTTTGTATCCATATTACAAAAGAAATTTTGTTGTTGTTGTTACTAATGCCACCTGATCGGCAAGGTCAAATCAAGGCCCACGAAATCCATCATGTCAAAGAGCTAAGGGACGCCTTTCGTTAGCCTTAGCTTTGAGCACCATGCAGTTGACAGAATGATTTAGCTTGATTTCACCCCAATTTATAGGGAGAACACCCTGGGGTGGTCAGGGGTCTTCCACTTCTCTTCCCCTTCCACCAGCCTCAAGAGAGGACTTGAAGCTCAACGGCTAATTAAAGTACACCCATGCCGCGAAGGAACTATACATTTACAAAACTCCATGTCTTCTCCGGGATTCAAACCCAGTACCAACGGCACAGCAGTCAGCGTCGCTAACCACTATACCGGTTGGGCGACAAAAACTTTTAAATGACACGTTATAGGATAAAATACTTTTACAGCCTTCAAACAAAAGCAATTAAGGAAGTTTTTCAGCTGGGTCTGCCTAGTGCATTCCCCGGTGGCTGGATATTTTTTTCTGCGGTACTATATAGGTAAATATTAATTACTGCAATGTAATTTTGACACCCAATTTCCAGTGTCACCTGACCTATGACGATGTTAACTTGTACTCTAGGATTTTAATTTTTCCTAGAACACTAGAGCCAAACAGACAATCTAGGGATCTTTACCATACCGCATAATCATGCAACATAGACGCTGTCGATTTTCTGCCTCATAAAAATCCACCGATCTTGGACTGGGGTCAAATCCGCTACCTTGGATATACGAGGCCAGAACCTAACGAATTAGGCCATTCAGTCGGTAATAATTTAGAAAATAAAACTTTTTATATTTCCGGCAAGGTAGATGAGTCGTTTAAAAGTATTCATGTGCTGATTTTTAAATATGGAAAACTAATTTTTTTTTTTTCATTTCTAATTCATTTTACAACATTTGATGTTGCTTACTTTTCATGCAGATATTTTCCAAATTTTAATTAGTTAATTACGTTAATAGCACGATAAATACGAGAAATGTCTTTTTAATCGAAATTTATTATTATTGTTCTTTTGACCAACTTTGTGCGAATTAAAAGAAATTTCTTTATGTAAAACTTTCTGCAGAAAGCTTTTATCTCGTAAAAGCTAGGAATCTTTTTTTTTCTCTAAGATTTAAAAATTGATTAATTTTCCAATATTATTCATTCCAAATGTTTGCCTTTAAGTCTTCAAAATCATTCCCCAGATAAAACCAGAAATTGCTTTTGCTAACTTCGGTACTTCCAAAGCTTTCCAAGAACCATTTTTATCATATCACCTTAATTAATCTTCTCCTTAAATGAACAGATAAATAACACAAACGAGACCATTTTCTGAAGATCCCCTTAATTAAATTAATATTTTTTCAAACAGCCAAAACTCATCTCTCTCTTCCATATTATTTATCAGATTACTGATACCAGTATCTTTCACTAGTACAAACAAACACGCGAAAGTAAAAATAAAAAATATGGCTGGTCTCCCCCAAAAATCATTATTTAAATAAATAGTTCGGACTGTCTGCAGAAAATTAATTAATCTCTGTCACAATAATTTCCTTAAAAGAAATACTTTTAGCCCAGACAGACACAAAAGGAAATCTCTTGCTTTTCTTCATTTACTTCTATCCTGAACCCTATTAATCGAATTTCCACCCCTAATGCACAATCATTAACCAATGTCCTTTCCCAGTGAAATGCTGAATTCTTTGTAATAGGCCTCCAAAGTTAATCATCGGACGCGAAGAGTAAGAAAAAAAAAGGGGAGGAGAGCTAAGAGAACAGTTTTCGTTGTCCAATCAGTGCTGGTCAATTCCGATTAGTACATGTTCTCGAAATGAAAGACGATTAGGGTATCCTCTGTGGAGCCTCAAAGATGATTCTTTTTTGTTCCAAGTATAATTCGAACTTGATGTTCGTAACTTAAAAATAGCAAATGGAGAGTGTACATATAAGGTAGAGCATCGAAACATGACAGAGAAAATTTGTTTCATCATAATTCTCTATAATATATTTTTATCTCAATTTGGAGCATAGAATCATGCTATCATGCTGCATAGACATCAGTGAACGTTTTGGATTGCCATATTTTAAACAAAAACTCAGTGAAGTATTTGAAATTATTTAGAAAAACTTCTAAATTCATGAATTCATACAAAATTAATTCTTCAACATAACAATTTTATTCTTTTTTACTGTTAATTTAATTTATACTATAAACATCAGTGCCAGTCATATATTTACATTATGGAAGAAATCTTACAGAAACTTTAAAATAAAAATTCGAGATTTGAAATTATTATTTCCTAAAGTAGATTATTTGTTCCTGGAAATATTTTGAGGCATTGTATTGAAGAGAGATATACCGGCCGTGTAGAAGGCGTCGAATCACGTTAAATCTATCGAAGCTAAATGTCCTCTCATTCCTGTGGAGCTGTAGTTAGGAAATCTGGGTGCCAGCTCAGTGTCGTTCTCGTCACCTGACCAAGGTTCAAAATTAAGAGGTCTGTCACCGACAGCACTTGCATTGCAAACAGAGCGGTGTTAATATAATCTTCACACTCATTCAAGATTAATATGAGTGATTTTCTGAACCCATTAATTGCCACCGGCGTACATATCCACCTCTCTCAACCAGGGCGTTGACTGCCCTTAACGTATATATACGTCTTTCCGAAATACCGTTATTTTCTTTTCGCTGCTATGAGTAAAACTATTCTGAAGGCCCAAATGCAATAAAATGACCTTGTCAGTTTATGCAAATTTACTCATTTAAGGGAAGAATCTACTAAACTGTGCATTTTCAATTCTTTCACCAATACACCGTTTTCGCGTGCATATGAAAAATGTTGGGACTGGGGAGTAAAAAGTGTAACTTTTAGACGGCAGTTAAAGGGTTAGTATATTTCTCAGTAATATGCAGACAATCATAATCTTAAATAAAATGCCATTATTAATCTCTTTTACCTTTTTAATTAAAAGTACCTACTAGTAATAGATGCTTTGGTAACTCATCATCGACATAAAAGTATATCTGTGATTTCTTAACTGTACTATTAACTGTACGCCACTCAATCTGTGTGTTTGGGCATTCATTACTCCAATACATACGAAACAGTATCCTCTTAACTTTTCATACCTTACAAATATTCTGCTTTTGTATAGTTTAAAAAACCATGCTAATTGTTAAAGTAATTATCGAAATCAATAACTGTATGCTTTTTGAGAAACAATTATAAGGGGAAAAAGTAGTGAGTTGAGAATCATGTAATTTTATTTTTCTAAAATATGAGTTGCCTTAGGACTACTTCTAGATAGTAAAAAATGCATTAAAAATACCAAAACTCCATTGATGTATTTCTGCAATATTTGTTTTCAATTTTAAATTAATAGCATTATGAAAAATAGCAATCGTTTCAAAAACAAATAGATTTACCAACACCAAGTGTTTTATAAATACACCCTTGAACACTAAATTACAGAAGTAAAACATATGTTTTACATATATATTGAAAACTAAATATAAAAACGTTTGCATATGCCCAAACCCCAATTTTTGTCAGTTCTCTCGAGGGGGTTTATTCAAAAGACGTATTTGTTGAAAATTCCCACGGAAATAAATAAATTATTATTTATTTTTTCATGTATTGACTTTGACTGAAAAATAAACATCAAAGAAGAAAATATTACATCGTATGCCAATAAATACTAACGTCAGTGATGCTGTACGGAATAAAAACATTTGTCACTTTAATGGACTTTGTATTATTGATCTTTGTCTTTCTGTATTTTAAAAAAATTTAGACAATACAATGTAAAACATTAAAAGCGATCCCTGAGAAACAAACGGAATATTTGATTTCTTATATGTAAAACGTACGAAAGAAATATCACAAAAGGAACTAGGAAAGAAAGTTCTTTAAAACAGTGATGCAAAATTTAAACTAAATATGTTGTTGCTTATATTTTGACATCTTACTTTTTATGAGTAGAAGCTCTGTATCGATAATATTCTGAAGATATTTTTTTCATATTTTCACATTCATCAAAATTGCGTTTTTTATTTCCAGACAAAACAAAATAAATGGAAAAAAAGGTAAACATTTAAGTCGTACTTAAAAACACAGGAAGGGCCGAAAGGTAATTAATAGAACATAATTATGTAGTATGCAACCTTCACATGTAAAAGGGGAAACACATTAGAGAAAGTGTTCAACTTTTAGTAAAATACTCACAAAGTAATTTAATATGTTTATTTATATGTGCGTGTTTTCCAAAAGTTCTCTATTTCCCGTTGCCCGAAAGGATTTCTTTAAATTCATTTTGCACCCCCGGGGCCTTTTTTAAAAATTTTTTGTTTTATTTGTAATTAAATGAATGCAATTTTAATAACAAACTTAATTGTTAAAAAAATGCCACATCGCCATACATTTGCAGAAAATTAATATTGCATCAGACCTCTTTTTCTGATCAATTGGTGTACTGAGATTTCAAAATTATGTGGTTCAGAGCATCTTCGAAACTCCTTTGATTTATATAAGATGTGGGCTTTTGGAAAGAGAACTTTTTTTCTGCCTTAAGGTCTCCGTTTACGTTCGGATCCGTGATTTTGCAAAAGCGTATAAATGGATAAAATTTTGTATTTAATTTTCACTTTGATAAGAAAAAAGCATATAAAATTGTTTTAAGAATATTATTTACAAAAAAAACATTATTTGAGTACAATATTTTTGACAAAAATGAAATAAGATTGACCCATTTTTTAAAAAAAATTCTCCTTTTGTTAAAAAAATTTTTATTATAATAATATTTGGGCGTAAAGGTTTAGAAATCTGTACAGAGGCTCCACTAAATTTTTAAAAAATATAACTTAGAAGTGGGGTTATCCCTATTTTACGACTACAGAGGGGAGAAAATTTTTTTAAAAACGCCGAAAAAAATTTCAATGGGTTTTTAACTCTGAAAATAAAAATTTAATGTTTCAAAAAACAGTTCAGCCCCCCTGACAGAGGTTTGAGCAAAAAGGCAAAAAATTTCAAAAAGACGCATTTTTCACAAAAAAAAAATTTTTTTAAAAAAGGTTTTTTTAAGTTTTTTTTTTATATTGTATTTTTAAAAAATTTTTTTTTCAAAAAGTCCTTAAAAACAATTTTATAAAGTTTTTTAAACTAAATGACCTTTTATCATGAAAAAATCCATTCAGTGGGTTTTTAAAATCAAGGTTCCCCGTAACGTAGGGCGGATACCCAATCTTTGCTTACGCGAATTCGTGCTACCATTGCTGCCTTTATGCTTTCTTAATGTCTTCTTGGGCAAAGGGTTTGCTTTCAGAATCATCGCAATTAAATAAATGGGATCATTAAGCCTGTTCAGATACGTTTAGGTTATTATTACATCCAAACTGATAGAGCCAACAAATATTATATGTATAGCATACATACATATGTACACTACCTACCAATAAGTAATTCGACACCAGTGACAAAAGAGATACAAGTCTGGACTCTGTATAGACCAGTCGCGAGTCAGTTCACCCCATTATCATCATACTAAACCGGTGAGGACTTCGCAACATAATGATTGGCATTGTTATTCTGGAAGTAACAATGATCCAAAACGTAAAATTGCGACAGCGTAGGAAGAACATTTTTGTATAGAACAGTTTAATAGAATTGAGTTTGCCATGAATTAGGATCAAGGGTCCCAATCCAAACCATGAGAAACATCTCCGATTGTAATTCCGCATCCGCCAAAATTTATTGAAGGAATAATACATTCTGACAAATGGCATACGCCAAATCCACCCCTAACATCCGATTGACAGAGATTTAACCTGGGTTCATTACTCTAGAGAACCAGTTTCCACTCCCTACGATCCAATTTCGATATTTCTTACACCAGCTCAAAGGAACAGAGTGATTCTATTTTGTAATCAAAGGCATATTTTGTAAAGGCTTCAGCATGACCACAGAAACCAAGCAAATTTGCTTCTTTTTGCACAGTAATTATCAAATAGTCTCAGATGATTGTCGGAATTCCTGGAGTAAGTTGCGCATCGGTTTGGTACACATTTTCGGAATTTCTTTGGAGAGCATTCGTCGGCTTATATATCTTAGTTAAATGGGTTTTGCCGGGTGAAAGAAAATTCCTAAAATCCCTCTCGCTTTCCACCTTTTAATTACAAAAGCCACTGTTCACTTTGGAATGCTTCATTCACCAGATATATTCCTTAAAAATCGGCCATTTCTATGATACCCGACAATTATAACCTTCTCAAAGTCAGACAGCTGTGAATTTCATGGCATCTTGCATGCGATTAAAGCCAAATATTTTTCCTACGTGATATTTAAGTAGAGAAAAAGTAAAATATATCATAATAGCCCATACTCTCATTTGCATGGGTGCCCAAATACTTTTTGGCACATAGTGTATGTACAGAGATAAATTATAGAGAGAGAACGTATATAAAGAAATATATAAAGCATAGTGTATATATATAGTATATATATATATAGAGAGAGTAAATATATATATATATATATATATATACATATACAAATATATATAGAGAGAGAGAGAAAGAAAGGTTGAGAGTCGTCAGAAACACGGTTAATGTTTAAAAAACATTTCTTGGAATACTTGCATGGGACAGGGCAAGACTTTTCCCTCCTGAAGTTTCTGGCTTTAGATCCAAAATTTTACTGCAGATGTCGCTAAAAACAGTAAGCTTATAAACCAAACAAAAACAATTTAAAATCAAAGTACAGAGGTTTGAAATATTTTTATGTATATAAAAATCATATAACTATATTTTCGATGACAATTAGTCGTAATCTCAAGGGACAAAATTAGCAAATACTACTTTCTGTAAAGCATATGCTCAAGTGATCGAGGATTTTTCCGGTAAACTGTTAATCAAAGATAGAAATTGTCAGGATTCTCGCAGTGTAGCTGGGCCATGTAGAGCTCCTTCTAGACCGTGACATTAATTATGAGCATTTCCCAGGGCACCATTCCCTCCCAATGCCACCAAAAGCAGATCATGGTCTTCTTAGTGTGGATGTTAGGCTTGACTCTTATTTTTGTATATCTATTTTGGAGTCACCCGCTCCTTCATTTTTTCATAGGAAATGGCACATGTTTCCAAAATGTTGCTTTTTATCTCCTGGTTGGACCATTTCTAAGCATCAAAAGTAATAACAAATTAAATTACTGAAAAAGACATTCAGCACAGCTTTGTAGAGCAAAAGAGCTCTATCAAACTTTGTCAAACCATCAAAAAATCGTTGTGACAATATATATATATATATAAATGGTAAGAACGTTTTCCTCAAACTATTATATATGTATATGCTAGTATATATGTAGAGTTTACAAGCAATATATATATTTCAAATTTTGTTCGATTTTTAACAATAAAACAAATTGACAATTAACCCTTTAACTGCCGATTAAAAGTAACGTGAATCACTCCTTAGTGCCACCGTTTGTTCACATAGACATGCATATGTAGAAAGGCACAAAAATAAGCAAATTTTTCTCTGACATCAGTAAATCCTTCGCCAAAACTGCCAAGGTCATTTTAGTGCATTCCAAAGCCCTAGGATTAGTTTTACTGATAGCAGCTTAAAGATATCAATCGTACTTTTGGTAGGCGGTACATATACATCGAGAGCTCTGAAAGCACCGCTTGAACAAGATGGATATATACGCCTGTAACGCTTAAGGGGTTAATCAAAATCTATTGAAATCCAATGGTGGGAAACTAATAGCCCACCAAAGCAGTCAGAAAATAGACTTTGAACCGAGATTTCTTTCCCATCTGCGATTAAAAATTCTACTTTTATTCTTAACTATTAGGGAAAATGAATACCTGGAAATTATTTTAATAAGAGATCATTTGCAGAGTTGGGAGAACGGGATCAGAAGAAAATAATTGTTAAAAAATTGAGTATAAATTTAATTTGCTCTGTTTTCTTGTGCTGTTGATATTAATACAGCACATAAGGATTAAAAATTCGAACTTATTAACTTACAATCGAATCACGGTGGGAATGAAATGTTCAATGCTTTGGTATTGACCATTACAAATACTAGCTGAAAAATTTCCATGTGGGAAAAAATTTGCGAGGAAATTGCTCTTTATATTTATTCGACGTATATTTGTGAGCAATTTTTTTTGCAGGAAGATCAATAGTGTAAATTTAGATGCAAGATATATGACATAAACTAGAAAGATCTGATGAGAATTTAATCGAGCTATCTCATTCGTGACTTTAAACAAATTGTAGAAAAATATGTTAGAATAATACATTTGCCTCATTAACCTTCTCGTTGCGTATAAAGCGATTTCCACGCGCAGCGTAGATGAAGCGAAATTTGCGCAACCGCGATTTACAGGCTATGTATATTTTCCTACTTTCTTAACTGTGCAACCTATTTTGTACCTGCTTAAGTTTTCACTTATGTTTTTATTTTCATATTTTGATGATCAAGTCTACATTTTAAAAAAAAAAATATTTACAAAATATTTTTAAATATTTAACCTTTAAAATGTAGATTTAATGAGTAGATTTGTAATACGTAATGAAACAATAAGCAATTTTTGAAACTACTTTGATAAAATACCTGCGCAGAGTGAGAGGGTTAAGCAGATCTTTCAATTTAGTAGTAGAATTTATGAAAGAAGCAACTGCTACTATTTTGTATAATTTGTATTTATTATTTTTATAGGAATGCAATAATTTTAAATAAGTATTTTTCACTCTTACAATGTTTCCCGAAAGCCAAAATAAGTTGACCACCCATCTTCTTATCTGTACGTTTCG
Source organism: Trichonephila inaurata madagascariensis (assembly GCA_019973955.1). Taxonomy (NCBI): domain Eukaryota; kingdom Metazoa; phylum Arthropoda; class Arachnida; order Araneae; family Nephilidae; genus Trichonephila; species Trichonephila inaurata. The sequence continues at coordinate 301,274 of BMAV01023883.1, forward strand.
TAACCAATAAAGAATAATATATTTAAAAATGCAACTAAATTAAAAGGAGATTTTTTAGTTTACTAAACTTAAAAACAGTTTTAAGAACGAATAACTTAAGGTATCTGACTACGTTCGGAACCGTGATTTTGCAAATGTGTATAAATGGATAATATTTATGATATTAGTGTCACTTAGATTAGAAAATGTATATAAAATTGTTTAAATAATAGTATTAAAATAAAAAATTATTTAAGTAAAATATTTTGCTAAAAAATGAACATAGAATGACCCATTTTCAAAATATTCTCTTTTTGTGAAAAATGCTTCTATTATAATAATATTTTGCATGCATATAGGTCAAACCTCTGTACAGAGGTTCAACTAGAATGTTTGAAATATATAACTTAGAAGTGGGTTTATCCATGTTTTACGACAACAGAGAGAAGTTTTAAGAAAGAAAACGCCAATAATTATTTCAATGGGTGGTAAATCTGAAAATAATATGAAATTTTCACAAAAATTATAGTTGAGCTTCTGGACAGAGGTCTGAGCTATATACAGGCAAAATATTATTATAATAGAAGCATTTTTCACAAAAGGAGAACATTTTGAAAAAAAAGGTTATTCTAATTTAATTTTTTGACAAAATATTGTATTTAAATATTTTTTTGTTGTCAAAATGTCCTTAAAGCAATTTTATGCATATATTCTAATCTAAGTGACACTAAATATCATGAAAATTATCCACTTATTCGCTTTTTTTAAATCACGGTTCTGAACGTAGTCGGATACTTTAAGACAATTTTTATTAGATAAATAGAGGTTCATGTTTTATTTTATTTATTTTCATTCTCATCAGTTAATTATTCTGTAAAATTATCGCATATCTACAAAATATACATATTTTTAGGGATTTTTTTTCAAGTTCTCTGCATCGATACGAAAATTTAGCTACAGATTCAATGGATAGAAATAAAAAAAAATCATGAAGAAATTATGAAATATCTGTTTTTCCAACAAATTTTATATGCAAGGAAGCAGATTTTTTTTTTAAGTTGTAGCTCAAGATTTGATGGTAGTAAATACTATAAAAAACAAAATGCCTCCCCATCCTATTATTTGAATTGTTGAAAACTTTTTTTTGAAAGGAAGAAAAAAATGTTGTTACTGCTAATGAGATTTTTACCTTCTGTTGTTCTCTTTAATTGAAAAGTGTCTGAAAAAAATTCCTTGAATGCATTAAATTTAGTTTCGCCAATTACTTTTCGATAAAAGTTTGCCTGTTTTTATAATTGGGAGGCTGCAATCAAATTTTATCATTTGGCGTGCATTCGCTTGAGCAGAAGTCTAAGGATAAGACTAAAGAAACAACTGATTCTGAAGAAAACAGTATTATTTTTTCATAAGAATAAAAAAAAAAGGCTTTGCATTTTAGAAATCAAATTTCTTTTATTGTGTTGCTCTATTTTGCAGGCAATTTAATGTAATATTTGTGTACAACAATGGTTTCAACTATTTATTCTTTAGTTATTAATCCTTCTTTGCACGGTCGTGAAATTTCCATCATAACATTAATTGAACAAAATATGTTACTCAAAAGAGGTGCACTGTAAACTAATTGTCATTGGCAGCTTTTTTCAAGAAGATTGTGTAATATGGAAGGTAAAAAAGTCAAAATTGTTGTAGAGGTTTTGTGTGTGAAGTTGTCATTCCTGTGTTTGTGGTGGTTGGAAGAAATGTGTGATTTCTTGATTAATTTTTGTATCAAATTTAAAATTTTTTCTAATTAAAGCGATGATGTGTGTAAGAACGGTATCTTTTGTGTTTTTATCTCTTTCTGTGGAATTTATATAGAATATCCCAAATAATTTCAGCAACACCATGTGACAGAATTTTACATCACTAGGCAGTCGTTTAACTTTTAATGCATGACAAAAATGTTTTTTTACTGTATGTTTATTTTATGTTATTTTTGAAGGACATTATTGAAGGTTACTTGGGCAAGTTAGGAGGCTGTTGACTATCAGAAGATGGCCTTATGATGAAAATTTTGATGACCCTGATGAAAGAGAATTAGAATAATAAGAATAATGTTTTTGTAATTTTCAATGTTAAAAAATGATCGAAAGATACATTCTTTTTGTTTATTTTGCACTGAGTTTAACAAGTAAATTTGCACGTTGATGGATATTTCGTCCATACTGTTTTTTTAATTATTTTTCATATGAATTATTAAATAATAAGTATAAATTATTTTATATATTTATCCTAGGAATTTTTAAACAATTTTCCTTCAGTCTATAACTTTAATTATGTCACCCTAATTTATTTCACAAAAAAAAAAAAAGAATTATTTAAAGAAGGGTTAAGTCAATTGAGACATATTTTCCTAAATAGTTAATGTGTAATAGTTAGTCGAAAACATGATTATCTCAAACTAAATCATCATTAATAATTGAAACGTGTACAAGTTTAACTAGATATATTATGGTCTAATGGGCATGTGAGCTATAAAAATTAGGTGTTTCATTATTTTTTGCACTATTTTTATCTTCTCTTCATTAAATGAAACACAATCTTTAAATAGTTTCTTACAATTTAGTTTGCTTACTGAGGTAGTTAAGACTTACTAGATGTTAATTTAGCAGCATAATTCAATCAAAGGATGCTTAGTCGGAACAGAAATTCCCAAAAGATCTTTATTTCGGAATGACTGAAATTACAATGTACTTTTAATCTTCTAAAGGAACAATCGAAATTTCATAACGATAAATATCTTCGAGGTTTCTCTCATGAATTGCTCCAAACTCAGAATATTGAGAACACCAGCCATTTTTGTATTCTTTAACTGTAGTGCAATAGTAATTACTAGTATCAGCTATCCTAAAATAGAATGAATCTTTCGCAAGTTTTTTTTCTCACGGTAAATAAACCGAATCAAATTGTATACCAATAATCAAATGTCAACCAATCATTATGCCTTTTGTTTAAATAATTATTATATGCAAACATTACTGGAAATTCACTTAACAAACTACATTTTACATTTAGAATTTAACACCTCAGTAACGTTATTTAGGTTAAATATTTCACTTTTAAAACACTAATGAATGCTAAGTTAAGAGAAATTTCAAAAAATTCAGACCATATTCTCGAGTTGTAAAGTTGTGTTATGAATAAATATAACCACATAATACCACATAGCCAACATGCCTGTATCATTCCTTATTTCTGATGAATACGTTATCAGATCTTTCAAAGAATTTCTTCCTTATAATGAGCAATGAAAATTGCAATCTCATCCAATTACAATGCAGCAGCCAACAATGGAAGTGAAGGTAAAATATTAGCCTGAAGCAAGTGACGCCTTCAATTGCTAACAGGACATCCATTCAGAGGTAATCTCACGAAAGATCATCGTGAACACCTTCCACAAATATTGCGTACCAGAGACATGGTTAGAATTCATTATCATGTGTCAACTCTGAAGCACCGTGAATTAGTTTTAATCCCAATGGAATGTACATAATTGAAAGTCTGAAAATAATTGCTCCGGTGAAAGGTCTGAAATCTCAAATTGTATGGTATTTGGTGTTGATGTGTGGATTTTCTCAACGGTTACGCTCTGAGTTGATGAAAATTGATTGTTCATCTGCGTTTGTTTGGAGTACGGAGAAGTAATGTCTTTATAAATTGTTAATGTTTTCTTCTTTCGTGGGCGTATTATATAGAGTCTATTATTTAAAACCCCTAGATAATAACCATATGCAATATTTATAAAACTATTCTTATGAGAGTTTTTAGTGGTTTATTTGAAACAGTGTTAAAAGGAAATTTATGCAGTGCACTGAAAAACCAAATGTTACATATTATACAATGCGTTTAAGGGTTTGATACAATGTAAAACACATATATTTTTCATTTTGAATTTAAAATTAAATTTAAGATCGAAAAGTTACTTCATAAATATTTGCTAAATGTCATGACTTCATTTTTTAAGTTGGATAGTAAGTTAGTTGAGAAGATAAATGGCTTTCATATCCAATTAAATAGATTCAAATTATTATGTTTGATTATCTGCAATTTATTTCCTTCATGATTAATAAATCTGATACGCTGAAACTAAAAATGTTGTGAAGAATTTGTAATTTTACAAAATCCTTAAAATGTGAGTCATTTATTATTTCTTATTCTGATTTCGCTGTTTTTCTGCATGTAACAGCTATTCTACAAAGCCTCATTTTTTATAACTGCTAGCAGAACAGAGCAGAAGAGCAGCATGAATTTTTAAAACTTTGTAAGCCCCTTTTTTATGCATATTTGATACCTCAATATATTTAGGATTATACTTAAGTATCGGCGTTTATAGATAACAAAACTTACGAAATACAAACACTTCAAAGACTGCTTAAGAGATCGATGGTGCTGTAAGGGTATTTGACAACGTTGTGTTTGATAGAGAGAGAGAGGAGAGGAAGAGTATAATTGGGAGTTGTATATCAAAAATTTAGTTTGGTTGCAGTAATTGCGGAATAAAGAGCTATTCGGTAAAAGTTTTGAAGTCGTTTTGAATAAAGATAGGAATATCAACAAGTATAAAGGCAATACTTGCCCAGAAACTAATATATTCTATATTAAAAAATAAGTAAATACAATATCTTGATAATTTCAAATAATGATTAAATGTTGCATAATTAAAACAAAGTGCAAACGTTCAAATTCAGTATGTTAGTCAAACTGGATCTTAAGTCGTATTTATACTTTTCAGTTCTACTTTTATTCAAAGAGATGTTTTTAAGCCAAGGGAAAAAACTACGATTTAATCCATGTTCGTGTAATTATAAATCATAACGTAAAAAAGAAAGAAATCATTCACGCTGTTGTGAATTTTATGTAGTTTATTTTTTTATATTTATATTTTTTCATTGTCGTAAGATTAAATGGTTAATAGTTGCGTAGGTTCTAAATAAGTGTGATGTTAAAACAGTTACTAAGTTGAAAAATAAATGAAAAACAAATATCAATGCTTATTATAGCTTTTTTTTATTTTTCCTTATATCGAATTTTATAGATTTCTCAATTGATTTCTCATGAAACATGAATCAAATTTGCTTTTTCCTTCCGGCAGAGCTTGCTTGCAAACAAATGGATAAAAATAATCAGTGTTTGGATATGTTAAAAAGAGCATTGTTAATTTGATTTCTTCCAGTAATTTCAACATTTAGGCAAACTGTGAAGTCTCAAAAGTTGCATTTAAATTTAATTTTGGTTGGAAGCTCATTTGTCCCAATTAAAACTGCCAGAAAGTATAAAATTAAGTTTATTTATTCGTCAATTAATTAAAAATAATTCTTCGAAATATTAAGTGAAATTTGGAAAGAAAATGTTCTTCTGAAGGTAAAATTGAAAGTGCAAATCCAAATAGTATTAGTAAAGTTATTTTTATAAGATGAATAAACTCTTAGAAAATATACCAACAAAAATGTTTTAATAGTTATCTAGATTTTATAGCTTACATGCATTGAATATCTCATTCTTGGCTTTTTGCGGGAAAAGGATTTGTAATGTACCTAGGAAAAAAGTCATTATTTTACGTATGACTACACAAAACTCTAGTCCAAGAAATAGTTCCCCGGGCAGAAAACCGGTCTACACCGTAAATCAAATGGTACTGGGACACCTAAAGGAACCTTAAATTATTTCTATTGTATTTACTGTGTTGTATTTCTCTCGGGTTTATGCGATTTCCCATGTGACCTCTTGGAGAAGTCAACTGCGAACTGAAAGTCACACTTAAAGCCACATCAATACCGCACATGCGCAAATATGTAATACACATATAATGTAAATAGCCCACTCCTCCCAATCTCTAGTTTTCTTTTCGTAAAAGGTATATACGGATTTAAACTTTATTTTTGGCAATCCAGTACATTAGTAAATTTTAAATAATTTAAAGTAAAAAAGGCAAATATATTGAGACAAAAGCTATCCTCCAACTTTCCAGAAAGGAATTAAGATGTTTTACAGATATCATGTGCTCTGTAAATTTGTCAACACATTCCTCCTTTGTAGGATTTGGCAAAATTAACAAGCGTCGACCCCTGTCCGTGGTGATAAAAAGGTTGGGGAGAACTGATTCTGAGCAGTGCTCCTGCTGTGTTTATTGCTACAGACCGGGCAGCGTTTGACACTTTTGCAGCCCCGCTGAGAAGGGATGTTGATTGTTTATATTTAAGATTGTTTAACTTTAATAATTTTAATTTAATTGTATTTAAACATTGTAAAGGCCTCACCCTAGTGGACGCTTCCTCATCATCTAATCGACCTAAATCTGTAGGAAGTAAAGATGGATGACCCAGATTAACCATGATAACTCTAATTCATTATTACCAAAGATAATATTCCAAGACAAGCAAACTATAAAGGGAACCTTTGGAGTGATATAAAGAGAGCTCAAATCTTATGTGAATAAGTGTACGAAATCAGAATATCTTAACTTTAGACAATGCTATTTTAATAATTATAACTTCCCTAATTCGTTATATTAGTTAAAGTCCGTCCTTTAGTCACGCGGTGAAATTCTGGTTCTTACCGTATCAGCACTGATTTCCTTGACTGCGCTTCCTTTTCCTTTTAATCCATGATTATTAAACTTTAACTATATATACACTAGCTATCTTGCATGTCATGATTTCTTCTTGAGATGGATCGCTGTGAAATAACGCTATTGCTGGCCCAAAGATTCTCCAAGAATATTATTAGTAGAAAGTCTCTTAAAGCCCCGTCACAGCATGACTTCCGAATGAAATGCATCTACACCAGAAATGAATATAAATTGATTTAACATGGTGTATAAAGTGATTTATTTAAAAAAAATCACACAGACAGGTGAGAAACGCATTAAGTAAGTAAATGGGAAAGTAATTTAATGATCAATTTGCTACTCGGTACTATTTGATCCACGGGCTGATAAGGGTCGATGGCAAAAGAGTTGGAAGCCACTGGTGTAGAAGTTCTTACGTGGATTAAATCTGTCAAGGCCCAAAGTCATCTAGTTTTGTGGTGTACTGAGACTGAAGAGTTTGTTACAATCTCAGTTGCATCTTCATTCCTTGAATGTGATTCCAAATTTTAAGTGTGATGTACCCAGTCTCTTTTCCCTAATTGCTAAGAAGGTACGCCGATAAACGCGGAAAGATCCGTTTGTTTCCTTAATGCTGGGGAAAGTTTTGTAAAAGGGTGGTCAAAAATTCTGACCATTTTCCCATGGCAGTCCTAGAGATGAAAAAAGACGACGGTACAATGCTCTTTCAGTTTCTTGCGGATCTGTGATGACAGCGTGTCTTGGGGATAGGACTCTCACTATGCGCTGAGACAGACAAGAGATCAAAGGAATAGGCGGTGAGTGACCATGAGAAACTGGAGGTTTAAAGGGAGAGTGAAGAGAGTTTGAGAAAAAGACTTTTACTTGACGGAATCCGGAAGAGTCTTCTCAATCAGCGACACCTGGGAGTCCATGAATTAACGAAAATGAAGGTGAATTTAGAACCGAGATGTTTTTCGAGTCAGCCAGAGCACGATGGAGATAGAGCCAGCGAGCTTACACACTCTGGTTGTAGTTACAGAAAAGCAAAGAATTTCTCTAGGGAACTGTGGACCCTTTGGCATATCGAATTCCCGAATGTATCACTTTGACTAATATGTTTATGCTAGCGGTATAAAGGCGTTATCACGAAAGAGACTCTACATATTTGGACCTTTCTTGCACAGTTAGATTGTACGTGAATAATTATTTAATGACTTTCTTACTGTAGTAAATAGATTAACCCAGAACCTTCTGAAATTACAAAAGGTCCGTCACAATTTGTCCTAGTGTTACTTCAATGTATGGTTCTTAAAACAGGTAAGAAATAAGTCAATAACTGAAGGAGTAAATATTTAATATGGAACGGATGTTTATTTGCTTTCGAGTGTTTCAATAGGCGAAGTACACACTAAATTGTCACAAATTATTCTCTATTTTTTGAGTTCATTTGATTTAAGGTCATAAGAAAGGGATGCATCAGAAATATTTATAATCAAAAGTAAAATTAATTAAACAAATTATGAATCCTTATTTTGTACAACTTTATCAGTTACCTTGAAATTTGACAATTATTGACAAAGGAAAATAATCTTCCGTTCCTAAAAAAGCCAGTATTCTTAAGAAAGTTATCTCTTAAGATTAAATACAATGGGATGCAACTTGCTGTAAAATTAATTGTAGATATACCAAAATCCAATAACATAATTTACTCAAGATAACATGTTTGATAATAAAGTCTACTCTTGAGTTGGTTACTTTAGCTTTAAAACTATCTGAATTTCATTGTTTATTTTTACAGTTCATGTAATGGTTACAATTTCTGTTTAAAAGAACACCAATAAATTCAGATTATATTTAGAAGAAGAATAAAAACGTACTAGAAATGAAAAGTTTACTTTAATAGTGTTTTTTTTTCAGACACTAAACACAGCTTAGGTTTTTTTTTAAGTTTGTGAACTAACAAATAACCATGCATTTAATAAAATTATTTCCCTAGTTCAACAAATAACAAAACGCAATAATAAAATTAGAATTTTCGTTACTTTCTTTGATTCATTTAACAGCATATTCCTAAAACTCTTCATATACAATATCTTACATGTGCAATATACTTTATTTTGTATTTTGCTTACTTGGTAAAATATTCCTCTGAACCTTTACATGCTATTAAATATTAAGTGATTCGATTCTTCGTCGGAGATTTTGAGCACATACAACAACATTGACAACTTTACGACAAAGACAGACGCTAATGCAATATCATTGTTTTCGGGATAGTCTCACAATACACCATTAAAATACAGGACACGTCAAAAGTTGAATTCCTGTGTACTTAATAATAATTTCCTTACTGTCCAAATCGAACATGGATACTTCAGATCTTACGCATGCATCCATAGCATCTCATTTATATCACAGCATCCCTCTCATCTTTTATACATGCTTCGTTTTTTATCAATCCTCGTTCGCGGGTTATGTGATCATACAGAAATTCTTTACTAGATAACATACACACAGTGAATTTCATTGCGTCCTTTGAGGCTCTATCAGCAAGACAGCCAAGAATAACAATGATAAATGAGAACGACTGTCAAAACCAATTTCCATTATCATTTTTCGGTCGAGACGCAAAAGCATTGTTATCGCTGTTTGTTCAGTTCGTGTTGGAATTTTCGAATGTCTAATCGATAAAATCTTTAGTGAATAAAGCTCTGAGTTGTCTGATTTTGCCCAAGCTTTAAAACTAACGATAAAGTTTTGCAATGCAAATGAGGTACAAATGGAGACCCTCCTTTAAATACCTTCCCTGGATAAACACTCAACCCCGTTGAAAACAACCCAAAAGATAAACTTTCGCCTTTTCAGTAGGAGTGTAAATATTGCCAATGGAAACTTCTCACGTATTTCATATATATTTAATGACCACACGGGATGAATATGTAGCTGTAAAGATAAGTTTTTTCCCCCAAGTAGAAAGAAAACACATTTTGAAGGTAACACTTCTGGCAACAGCGGAATGTGAAGCTAAATTTAATGGATTTGTCGCTTTAAACAAGTGTTTTTGAAAGATTGCTAAAAAATAATATTCTAGAAAAGGAAACTCATTTCATCATGATGAAACTACTTTTAAAGCTTCAGTAATCATAGGAAAGTATAAAATGTTTGCCTGCAAGGAATATAAATGAAGTGAATTGATGCTTCAGGACTTTAAATATGATAGAGATTGGTTATAGAAAACTCTGAATGGATGGGGATTCATTTTGTAATACAGATAATGTGTGTGTGTGATTGAATGGTTGGTATATTATTTCAAATAACGAAACCATTTAAAAAAATGGTCGTAAAAAGAGCTTAAATAACGACTCAATGTATAGTTTATTGTAATTTTGTGTATTTTAGCTGGTTTTTTCCCTTTATTTTTTTAGAAAAATGACTTACAATAAGAGCATTGGTATCTTTTTCAGTTAAAAATAGTATGAAGAATTGATAGATGTTAAGCTGAATTAAATTAGTTTCGAACAATGTGTAATACAATAATATTAAATGCTATTTAAATAAAAATTAAGGCAACTATAAAAAATATTGAGTCTGATTACAGGAAAAAAGTATCCTGTAAAAAGTTAAGAAGAGATTAAATCTTTAAACTTTTGAAAGCCCCAACTGATATTTTGTATGGAATCTGATGCTCCAATATAATATGTTTTTATATACGCTAAGAATAGAGATGAACATGAAAAACATACCATTAAATTTAAACACCCTTTCTCTTTTTGCATTCAAATGTGTACAAAAGCTGAAGTAAATAGAAAAATACTTAATATGCTTATTAATTATTTAGCACTACCGATGCTTGTTCTTTGTTTATCAATATATATTGCTTTCATAACAAAAATTCAGTTTTATTTCTTGAATAATTTTTGTGCATTAAGTCAACACTTTCGTGGCCACGGTAGCCGAGTGATATAGGTATCGGATCGTGGCTTGCTTTGTCACAAGTTCGAGCCCAGTACCACTAAAGACCCGCCGTGTAGGGCAGCGTTGCCCATTAAATCTGTCGAGAGCTGAAACGTCCTCCCGTTGGTGTGGTAGTTAGAAGAGGGGGTGAAAGCTCAGGTGTCGTCCACGTCACTTGACCATGGTTCAAAATTACGTGGTCCCGTCACCAAAAGCCCTCGAGTAGCTGAACAGTGCGATGTTAATATTCAATCAATCAATCAAGCCAACACTTTTATAAAATTATTTTCAATCCAAGTTAACTTTCAACTTCAGCTACAGAGTTGCTAACGTAGATACTTCAAGCACTCAGAGAGATGCTTTCAAAGAAAACACATACTTTAAAGTAATGTAGATTTGTATGTCTCTTATTTGACAAATATTTAAATATTCAAAAATCAATTACAAATCTATAACAATATATTTATTACTTTTTTAAAGTAAATAAAGAGCTTTTTGTCGGGAAAATTAACTAATAAAATGAATTATATTTTGCACAATTTTACAACCTATAGATTTATGTGATCCGTTTTCGCTGCAATTTAGAAAAAATAAATTAATTTACTACATAATTTATTTTAAATAATAGTATTATTGAATAAATCATCCTATTTCACGATATTGACTTTTATCTTAAAAAGTGATTTAATAAATCCATTGAATTATAATCTTGAAATATTTTGCCTGATTCATTCGTTTTTCAACTCATTCATGAATGTCAACTATCCAGTATAGTGGTTAGCGATGCTGGTAAAATCCTAGGAGAGCCCACGCCCTTGGCTACAAACTGAAAAAAGCGCCAAGTCAGAACGAGATGGTGGCAAGCGAAACCGACAATGGCAGCAAGTGAATATATCGGAATATGGTGGATGCGTAATTAAAATATATGTAAGCAATACATAAACTAAACACTTAAGATAAAAACGACACTTACTTTCTTACTGCTTAGCTTTCCGAGTAGAGGGTACAGCGTAACAACAGATTTTTAAAAAATCTCATCGCTAAGCGAATGATCGTGTGAGCGCCGCCATATACACTGGTGTGCAAAACTTAAGCAACAATGTAAAAATTTAGCAGATAGCCATGAAATTGCAGAAAAGGAGGTCTGGAGATCAGTAGAGGGAACACGTAAGTCAGTAGAAACGTCATGCGTATGCAAATATCAGGAACAAAACGTCAGAAGCGATGTGAGCGTACGCAAAACGCGTGATATCGGCGCGCGCTGCTCAACAGTAGAATGAAATGAAGGATGGAGACGCAATTCACCATATTCTCAGCAAGTGCCAGTGAGTCATTTCGTGAAATATGGCTAGAAGAAATCACCTGGACGACTTCACACGTGGAAGAATGATCGGAAAGCTGGAAGAGGGGCGTACTGTCACCAGTGTAGCTGCAGAGTTCGGAATCAACAAAAGTGTCGTTTCGCGCGCTTGGAAAGCATTCCAAACCACAGGTACAGCTGTTAGAAAGGTTGGTGTGGCCGCCCCGGGGTGACAACTGCAGGGGATGATCGATATATCATCCTGCAGGCGAAAAAATGTCGACAGCAGTCAGGAGCGCCATTGCTCAGAAACTCTGTACAGCAACAGGTCGACAAGTGTAGCGGTTTACTTTGGCCAGACGCCTTCACAAAGGGGGCCTGTTCACCCGCCGTCCTGAACGCTGCCTCCCGTTGAAAGATGGCCAACGAAGCCACCGTTTACAGTGGGCCAGAGAGCGCAAAAACTGGACATCTGATCAATGGAGTCCTGTCCTCTTTACGGATGAGAGTCGGTTCAGTATCAGAAGCGATTCTCAACGCGTTTGATTTGGGAGAGATCGGGACCCGGTTTTATCCCAGTAACATCAAGGAAAGACATCGTTACGGTGGTCCTGGAGTTCTTGTCTAGGTTGACATTATGCTGAACGGCGGAACTGAGCTTCACATTTTCGACAGATGGTCTGTAACCGGGGATCGCTATTGTGAGGAGGTACTTCTTCCCCATGTGCATCTTTTCCGAGGTGCCATTGGCCCAGACTTCATTTTTATGGATGACAATGCACGGCCACATCGCACTCTGGCTGTTGAGGAGCTGCTGGAAAGTGAAGATATCACTCGAATGGATTGGCCAGCGTGCTCCCCAAATTTAAATCCCATCGAACATGTGTGGGATGCTTTGGGGAGACGTATTGCCACACGCTTACATCATCTGGAGTACAACCAACAACTCAAACAGATGTTGATTGAGGAATGGGCACTCCTACCTCAAGTAATGTTGCACCAGCTGGTTCTGAGTATGCGGAGACGGTGCAAGAGGCAACCATTGTAGTAAGGGGAGGGCATATACCATATTAAGGAACATCTGCTTGTTGTTCTTCCTGTTGGATAGACAATCATGAGTCACGATACTATGCGTTCAATGAAGCTTGTTTTTGTTTGATTCCATACCGTATGCGTTGTATTCCTTTTTCAGCGCCGATGCTTTCGTCATCCTTTACGTACATAATACTCTCCCTCATTTCAGAATTTCATGTCTCTCAGATGATTTTTCGTAAAGTTATGGCAATAAACCCACCTGTTGCTTAAGTTTCGCCCACCAGTGTATATTCCGCGAGGTAATGGTTGAACATACCTTCTGTGCGGCTGGTACGATTTCGAAGAAAGCTCTTTCGTTCGTATAATCTCATTCACTCATCACATTTAGGACAATCATAAGTCGAAGCAATCAATCCTTCCTTCTTTCATACACCATTCAATAAATTCAATCTTACCTTTCTCATTCAACATAGTAAAAAAATTCTAAGGTATATTCACACACACACACAGTCATATTTCCAGTCCAGTGCCCAACAACAAAATGAAATTTGAAATGCCCACCAACAAAATACGAAAATTCCAGAAATAGTTTGGTTTACCATATCTAGTGTATCAAAGTAGTGTTACCAAGATGGCACAATTATCGCCAACTAAAAAAATTCTCTCCAAGGGTGTGGGTTCTCCTAGGACCGAACCGCGATGCTGACTGTTGTGTCGTAGGGAGTGGTTTCGAATCCCGGGAGAGGGCATACATGTTTGTAAATGTATAGGGCCTTCACGGCAGGAGTGTACTCTAGACAGCCGTCGAACCGCGAGTTCTGTCGTGAGGTTGTTTGGAAAGGGAAGAAAGATGGTAGGCCCCTGACACTCATAGGATGCTCTCCATCAAAAATGGAGTGAAACCGAGCCAAAACATGATGTCACTTTCATATTGCTAAAAGCTACGACTAACAACAGGCGTACATCTAGCCTTTTGCCACGATGAATTTCGTGAATCTTGATCTGTGATCGTCAAACAGGTGGCATTAGTAACAAAAAACGAAGACATGTTCTTAAATAAAATATTACGTACTTCTGGAGGTGAAAACTATTATCTATCTGAAACTTATACTTCGTATTATACGGAATTCTCATAATATTTTAAAACTGATTAGAGAGAGTGTTTAATGCTTTTAGTTTTTTTCTTTCTTACTTATGTGTGGACAGCTTTCTAAAGATAAAAACTGTCATTATTAGTAATTTAAATAACGAAGAGATAAGTAAGTATAGTACCGTATTATATACCATTGATCCACGCAACCAAATCAAAAGGAATCGCCTTTTGAAATGCTCCTGCTTACACCATTATTATTATTATTATTGTTTTAGCAGAACGATTTTTCACTATTGGCTGTATATCGCAGATTTTGGCGATGTTCTAGATTTGATGCACTTGGTCAAGGTATAATGCGTACCTACGAAAGGATTATGATAAAAGAGAAATAAATAATAATAAATGTGTAGTATATAAATTACCGTTCCTCATAAGTAATATTTAATGAAAATTTTAAATTTAATGTTTCCTTTATAAAGTACATTATTATTATTTGAAAAATTTCTACATATCTGAAAGATTATTTACATAGCTTAAAAATAACAAAAATGAATACTTTTCCACTTCGCAGGAAGAAATCTTGCCAAACAGACTTTATTGGTGACAACTCACAATATACTCATAAAAAATATTAATAAATGTTTGTACAAAGAATTTTAAACTTCAGAGGCATAAAAATTTTAATATTGCTAAACATTTTTGAAATGATTACCAGCGGGAATATTCCGTTTGGCATCTGATTTGGCATCGTTTTTGGCAATTTTATTGCCTCTGCCGATGAAACGGAAAAGTGCCAAAAGATGTTAAAGACATCCGCACTAGAAAATAAATTAATATATATTACAACAAAGAAGTATATGTATATATTTTGATTGAAATGATGGAGAGGAATTTAAATAGAAATCTTATTATACTGCATCTTTATTAATTAAAAAGTGGACTTTAGTTTCAATATTGATAAAATTGTTATGTTATACGAAATGTGAAATATCTTTATAATAAAGATCATTTCATAAAATTATTATTTTCGTTCCAATAAGTTGTAAATCATAAAAAATAACAGATAAAAAATGTATTAGACATTTTGAATCATAGGCGCATTCGTATTTTCTCAGAACTTTTTCAATTTTTCATTCTATTTTTATACACCATAAACTCCTTCTTCACCATTTATTAAATTTATTTATCGTTTCAAAAAAATTCACACATTTTTTTTTTTAAATTTATTATTTTACTTTTTTAGTTCTCTGTAACAATCTATTACATATCCTTATCTCGTTGAAGTGAATTGAGACACTTTCTTACGAATTGAAGAGAACAAAAATTTGTCCCAAATAAACTCCCCATGAATTCCAGGTATCATTTTTCAGAGTCGTAATTCCTCTAAGGCTTCAGCGAAGGTTTCCGATGTGAAATGAAGGGTAAAATGACAAATTTGCTCATTGTGACATGAACTGGATTCCTAGTGCGAAAGGAACGATTTATATAGCTTTTGCTCCTTATCATTTTTTTAACTTGACACGTTTTTATTGAGAAGTTAGCTTAAAACTGATTTAATAGTGGGTGTTTTGTTATTTAATAAATGATTGATGTTAGGGTAACTAAATAGATTACAGTTCATGTGTGTGTGTTGGGTTATAATTTGTAAAAATATATTTTAATTTTAAATCTTATTTACTTCAAAACACAACAGGAATGATTATTTTATTATTTATTTAAGTGGTTATAAATTATACATACCGTACTTATATTTCCGAATAAATTTCGATTCATGTATAAGTCGAGAGTACGTTTCTTCCACTAAAAATTACCTGAAATTTAAAAGTTGGATCATGTAAATCAAACACATGAGGGCAAAAATACTTCTAAGCGGGTTAAAGGGGAGGAATATTTTCCAAACAAATTGCTGTAAGACGTCAACGACTATAGTTTCTTTTACGGTAATTCTATATCTTAGTTAACACATTTAACCCATTAATTTATTATTTTGTACATTACTTGCACTAGTCTTATTTCTTTCTTGAGAAATGAGCGAAGAGAAAAATTTGAATACGGCAAGTAATTATTTACTTATTATTATTTTTTTGTTTGTTGCGCTGTGGGAAAATCTAGTTATGCAATTAACATATATCTTATTTATTAACATTTGTCATATCTTACAACACTAAATAATTCAGTTAGTTATATCAATATCGGACCAAAAGTTCAACACAGGGGTATTCGGTAATTTTCTGATCTTAATACCGAGATACTGGTTTTAATACCGGTAGTAGAAATTTTAGAAAAAAAAAAAGAAACCACATGTTTCTTTTTTTTAATTTGCCAGTTTTATTAGAGAGTTTAAACATCACCAAAATAATTGGTAACGTATAAATTAAAACAGTATAAAAAGAATCACAAAACAGAGTAAAAGGAACATCTTACTTATTTAAATCACACAAAAAAGTGGTAAATATTGCTATTCAGTCTGTGGTATTATTGCAAATTTTACAGACCGTATATTATCAACTGACTTTTTATGTTCCTTTAAGATATACTTATTCAATATTATGGGTATTATTATGTATGAGCATAAATATTCAATAATGAATCTGAAAAATATTTTGAACCCTAAAGTATGATATACAAATACAATATGAATTACAAACTCCCTCAATTAAAAAAAAATATGGAAAATATTTCGCACTTTCTTCACAGCTATAACCTTGTTTTCACAGATACAAATGTCAGACTGCGATTCCTGCGCGTGTGCCGTACCGCTTTGAGCTGTAATAGGATAGTTTCAGCCAGCTTCCTTGGATTATTCACATATTTTATCGATTGTACGATACAACATTCTATTCACAGCCTAATTAATTTCACATGTTAGGGAGACAAAAACAAAAACGCATACTATTTCGTTATGTTAGCGATCTCTGAACTTGGAGAAAATTCAAAAAAAAAATTCTAGTAATACCGAAAAAATCGTATTTAAACTTGTGAATACCGGTAATACAAAGTTGTACATATGACTCAAAACACCGGTATTCGGTATCCCGGTATTGCAATTCCTAAATCCACTGGTTTCTTGTCTTTTATATTACCTTAGCGTATGTAGAAAAAACTTATAAGCATAAGAAAAATTGCCCCTGAGGACATTTTATTTAATTAAAACAAATTTTGAAAATATGTTAGATTGTATTTACTTCTATAATTATATTAATCACGTATATTATTTTCATATGTTTACTTATTATCAATATTATTAATACAAAATTTGAATCTCTCATAACCCAACATTAAATGTGACTAATAGATCTGTATTTTTAAATATATAGACATGAAACCAAACATTCATTAATAAATCATTGTAGTGGTTGGATAATATATCCAAATAAATTTCTCTAATGAAAATATTCAGCCACATTTCACAACATCAAATATTTCAATATTTGTAGTCAATAATAAATTCTAATTATTCAGTTGCATATCATGTAAATAAAAATATATATGGCAGAATATAGTGTATTGTATGAACATCACGAGTAAGCTGTGCTGTCATTGAAATCATAAATAAGAGGCTCTACAACATTAGGCAAATTAGACGGCATGCTAATACATTCGACTGACTGGAAATGCCTGCAAGAGGCATATGATAGAACAATTGATCAATAGCAGAAGTTCAACGAGTACAATAAATCATGTTTTCTGCAGCACAATATTCTCATTTGGAATGGTATATGTCATTTACCTGAGTGAGAAATGATACGGGGATGAATAAATAGACCATTCGAAGAGAGGCGTGGGCTTCTGTAGAATATAGTTTGCTGTGAAACTATCTAATACCAGTGCAGAATGCAGCTTCCAGATTGTTCAGAAATAATCATAATGATCTTAATTAAGATTTAATAATGTTAATTGGATATCCAGGATCTCTCCTCTTGCTTAAATGCAGGAGGAATCCGAATTAATCGAGTCTGGTAGCTGTAAACTTATGTCATAATTTACCGGATTATTCTAGTACTGTGTTTGTAATAAGGATCATTTAATATTGTTATAACTCTAATGGAGTATACGCGTTAAATATTGACTTTTTGAAGACAAATATATAATTAATTGAATTAGTGATTATATAGGTTTAAAGTTAAATCAATTTTTTTGTCATACTTATAAAAATAAAAAGATACAGACAATATTTTTGACACCATACATTTTAATTTAATATATTGTTTTTTTCTTCAAATTAATGAAATGTACTTTAAACCTAATTCTTACAGAAAAATTCATAGAGCTAAATTAAATTAGTTTTCATTTATATATATGCCATCAGATTGCAAGAACGAGCAAATCTCAAATTTTAACTTTTTTCTTACATTGTTTACGTTTTTCAAAAATAATGTATTTTTAATTCAATTACAAATACTAGAGTAAGTTGAAAATAAGTTTCCCCTGTCGACTGTTGTTAGAGTTATGTATGAATGTCAAAACATAGAATGATACATTAAAGATAAGACATAACTTAATGTTTTCACATAAGTGATACAGTGAGAAATTCGTCATACTGCTTGATACGCTTTAGATAGCGCTCGAGAAAAAACGCAGACGGAAAAAGCGAGTAACGGCTATGGGCTATAAGCAACATAGCAGGCGAACTCGCAAGACATCGATACATCATTGGGTAGAGATCGGCCGCAATCAAGCAGATGGCGCTGTTGCAGTGTCTGCGCAAAACAGAGACCAGACTCTCAGTGTGGTCCCGGTAGGTATGGAGAGAAAGTGCATTTTTAGTTCAAACGAGGAAGTAAGAGCGGTTATACGCTATGAATGGACACGTGGAGTATCAGGAGCAGAATTTCATAATTGGCTCGTGGAAGTCTATGGACCCAGTGGCGTAACGTACACCCCCACATCGCATTAGGGACCAGGGTTCTAGAGGGCCCAACGCCTGAGAGTCGCCAAGTACCTACCCTTTGTAAGATCCAACTTGGGGGCCCAAAACCTGACTTTTCAGGGTTCCAAATGTTCTCCATTGGGCCACTGTATGAACTAGATGTAATGACGAAAAAAATGGTGCCACCAATTCAATGATGGACGTCAGGAAGTCAGGACATACCGAGACCTGGAAGGCCACGCACGACATTGCAGATGAAAATGTGAGGAAGGTAGATAACCTGATTAAAGCGAACTAGCTATCACCATCGATGGTGTAGCTGTAGAACTCGGAATTCGACATGAGTGAGCTCATAAGATCATTAACGACATTCTTGTATACAGCAGTGTAAGCACGATGGGTGCAGCTACAACTGACTCCGACACACATGGAACAACGCATGGTGGTCAGAATGGAAGATCTCATGCGTTACCTTGAATGGGGTGATGCCATTCTGTTTCGGATTGTGATGGAGGATGAATTGTGGGTCCACCATTTCAGGCCCGGAATGAATCTATGTGGTGGAAACAGCAGTCATCACCTGTCGGAAAGAATTCGAAATAATTTACTCTACATGTAAAGGAGTTTTGTTGCTGGCTTTTTGGGAAGTTGGAACCATCAAGGCTACATGGTATTGTGTCATCCTATCGAAATTGAAAGAGGCGATTCGAAAAAGGCGGCCTGGGTTTCTCAGATCGGGCGTTCTGTTGTTGGATGAAAATGTGAGACGACGCTTAGTGACGACAATGTAAGACCATATTGCAACTCTTGTTTGGGAGTTCGTAAACCATCTGCCATACAGTCCTTATTTTGCACGAAATGAATTTCATCTGTTTCCGGCCTTGAAGAAGAATCGCTTTGGAAGTAATGCTGAAGTCAAACAAGCCGTTAGAAGCTTCTCCTTATGCAAGGCCCTGAGGTTTCCTGGAGGGCTTTTTGAAACTTATATGGTATGATAAATGTCACAATATATTTGGTACTTATGTGGAGAAATAAAGTATTGTTTTATCTTTAATGTCTCATTCTATGTTTTGACTGTCATACACAACTCTACAGCGTTGAAAGGGAAATCTTATTTTCCGATTCACCCTCGTATATAAGACGAACGAAAGTCGATCCTCAGTAACTATTTATTTAAACAAGAAAGGTGAAACTAAATAAATCCATTTATATTTCACATTTAGTACATGGCCAAATTCCATAGCCCAGGGAGTGTTCAATATCTTTCGCACTATTAAGCAGCATGAGAGCTGTTGGTGATGGACCTCTTAATTCCGTACCCTGGTCAAGTGCCGAGGATGACTCCTGAGTTAGCAGCCCTGATGCCCAAATTTCCACATCACGCTAACAGAAGAGCTTTGAGCGTATACGGAGTTAATGTGTAGCACCTCCTCTACACGGTGTACCTTGAGTGGCACTAGACTCGAGCTGATGATACGTCAGCAATGATTTCCTGAACATCACCATTTGTCTTCCACTGCCACAAATTCCATCGCCCAAATTTTAAACTGCAGTAATATTTTAACATAACAAGCAAGATCAAAAATAAATTTCAATTTCATTTATAATAACTTCTCAACAGGTCAATTTTTATGTGCAAAATGTTTTAATAAAAAGCGCATTTTTTTATTGCATATAACTAAGCATAATACTTATTAGAATGTAAAAATGGAAGAATTTTTTTTTTGATTTTCAATTTTAAAACATTCATACTTTTTTTTTTATAATTGGGGAATGATTGATTGAATATTAACGTCGCACTGTTCAGCTACACGAGGGCTTTTGGCGACGGACCACGTAATTTTGAACCATGGTCAAGTGACGCGGACAACACCTGAGCTGGCACCCCCTCTCCTAACTACCACACCACACCAACGTGAGGACGTTTCAGCTCTCGACAGATTTAACGTGCATCGCTGCCCTACACTGTGGGTCTTTAGTGGTACTGGGCTCGAACTCGTTACAAGGCAAGCCACGGTCCAATACCTATACCACTCGGCTACCGTGGCAACTTATAATTGGGGAACACAAAGGCCCTAAGTGTTTGCTTTTTATAGGTACAATTTGTTTGCTCTATAAGACTTTTTCATATATCTTGAAAGAATTTCTCTCATACGTGTAAAACATTTTCCTGCTCGTACCTATTTTTTAAACGGTTGAGGGTTAATTGTGTGTGCGCATATACACACACAATTTGAAGCAGGGTGTAATACTAAGTGTTAACTTGCAATCAGGAATCAAGATAGAAATACATCGAGTTTCTTTTTGGATTGTCTTTCCACCTTAATTTCTTCTCAAGCAATAAACTGCACATTGTATTGGTTCATAGCACCCTGTTCTTCAAAAATTTTCAAGAATTTAAATTCTAGTCTTTAAAGAAAAATTCAGCTATCACCGCAAACCAATACCCGGTTGAGAAGCATTTCAGTACCTTGTGCAAACTACATCTTTCTTCTAAATAATAACAACAATAATATCACTATAAGAATTAAAAGTTCCTCAAATCAAAGATAAAAGGATGTAAATAACCAGTGCCCGAACACCATACGGGCAAACCAGTTGCTGTCAAATTTTGGTAACCCATACTGAGTATTCATTTTCTATTGCTTTATTTTTTTTTCAATCAGTGTTTTTATTATAATTGATATTTTCCCCCTAATGAAAATAATGACAGATAATTTTCAACATCTCTATCTAAGCTAAATGGTCTTTCCAAAATGAACAAAGTCGAAAGTGACCGGAATAATGACAAAGCATTACACGCTTACGTTTCCAATCTTGCATGATGTATAAACGTCCAGTAACGTTCATTGAATTCCTAAGCGTTTCCCTTACATTTCATTACCTGGATTCTGCAAATAGACCTTGAGTTCAGTTTTCTTTCTTTTATCCCTAACCTACTTCTGCTTCTGGTAAAAGATATAAGCATCTAAGGGCTTGGAATAATTTAGTGAGCCTGCGCTCTGTTTTGTGTACCTAATAGTTCTTTCATTAAGCTATTGTGCCGATAAAAACGTGTTTTTTTCCTGTTGTTGTCGGACCTCAGAATAATAAATGTGAGGATGGGTGTCAGGATCAATGCTGTTCATATCCTAAGCTTCTGAGAACTAATGAGTTACGTTCAATACATATTGCTCAGGTCTTGTTTACTAGAAATAATTCTAAAATTTCAACTCATATTCTTATAAAGAAAATATATATACATTTTGCTATAATTTCCAGTCATACAATTTCGTTGAACATTATTTAAATAGTTTGCCAGATGAATATTTAACTTTGAAAAGGACCAATGACTTTTGAATTATCCCTTAAATACTTTAGTATTTTCTTTTGAATTGTTTTATACATACTTTTATACCAATATTGGCATTCAGCATGATGACCTTTTTGACATTTTTGCCTTATACACGAAAGCACTTATGAATTATTTTTTCCTGGGAATGTAAAGATCAAATCTTTCCTTTCTGTTCATAAATTGTAATGGTTACCGAATAACGTACCATAAAATCGGCGTATAATGCGCACTATTAACACAAAAAATACAGTAGAAATTTAAGGGTGCGTGTTATGCGCCGGGTTTAAGAACGAGAGCTTTAAAAATAACAAAAGGGATGAGTGCATAAAAAGAATTTACTCCTACACATATTGAAATTATGATTATTTAAATGGAATGGCATGCCTTATATGAGTGAGTGAGTGAATATTAACGTCGCACTGCTCAGCTACACGAGGGCTTTTGGCGACGGACCACGAAATTTTGAACCATGGTCAAGTGACATGAAAGACACCTGAGCGGGCATCTCCTCTCTTAACTACCACACCACACCAATGGGGGGACGTTTCAGCTCTCGATAGATTTAGCGTGCGTTGCTGCCCTACACGGCGGGTTTTTAGAGTTACCGGGCTTAAACTCATTACATGCCTGCCATTGTCCGATACCTTGACCACTGGGCTATC
The DNA here is from genome assembly GCA_019973955.1 of Trichonephila inaurata madagascariensis. Lineage (NCBI taxonomy): Eukaryota > Metazoa > Arthropoda > Arachnida > Araneae > Nephilidae > Trichonephila > Trichonephila inaurata. Next base: position 324,090 of record BMAV01023883.1, read on the forward strand.
TCAGCCCTCATGCCTTATATGAACTAAAAGCATAGTAGTTCTAGAAGTATACTTCTTTTTCAAAAGTCTGGGATAATACCTCGTATAAGTGACTTCAAAACATAAGAGCATTGTATACTTACATTTCAGATTTCTTTGTAAAAAAGGGGGTGCGCGTTATACGACGAATATAACCAAAAATAAAAAAATACAACTTGAAAGTATGGGTTCGCGTTATACACCGATGTGCAGATATTGTATCTTACCAGTCTTTAGTTCCTGGAAAATGTAAACATTTTACACATTAGTTACAAGTTAGATTGCAAAAACACCCAATGTTACAATCATGGCTTTTCTAGTCATGGTGCAATCAATCTGTAAGCTTCAGTAATAGCATTATATTATTAGATGTTTAAATCTTCTATTGAAAAAATATATATGTTTTCAAGTATTTACTGATCCCCGTTATAAAAGAATTCAGTTTATTATTATGGTTAATAGATATAGCGTCATGTCAGTAGCTGCAGAACAAGCTGAAAGTAACTCTTTCAAAAAGGTTAGTGAGTGTTTATTAACATCGCACTGTAAAGCAATACGAGGGCTTGGCCGTTGAACCTCATAGCTTTGAACCTCGGTCAATTAACAAAGGCGATCACTGAGTTTGCAACCCTCATCTCTCCAAACTAACACGACACACCAATAGGAGGACTGAGTCTTGACAGATTTCACGTGAATCAGTCCCCCTAACTGTAGATCTTCAGTTGCATAAGACTCAAACTCATGCCAATCCGGTCACGAGTTTGTGTACATGACGACTAGGTTGCACTTGCACACATTTCTTAGTGCAAGATTTAAAATTGCACAACCTAAGTTTTAACATGATAAGCAGGACCTTAACAAAAATTTCAAAGTCAGTTATATTGTATTTATTTTTGTATAGATTAGTCGGATTTTAAAAAATATGTTTCTAGAACATTCTTCAGTAGTACTGGGCTGTTTTTTCTCTCCCCATCTCAACTTCTCAGCTTCTCAACTCATGACATGCCCATCCAGAGTCCATAATCATGCCCACTAAGTTACTGCAGGTGCATATTTTTAGTTTAAAAACATCACATAAACATTGGAAAAAGGATTTTTACGTCTAATTGATGCCATCGGACTGCATATTTTCAGTTCCATGTGTTAACATATATTTTACATTCACTTTAAGTTTTATAACTTCTTTTTTATATAACTTCTTTTTAAGTAGTACCTGGAAATCCAGTAATTTTTTTAAAAGGCATTGAATCCTTATGAAACATTTTATGGTTGCCATAAGGTGTAAATGATATCCAATTTTTAAAATAAAATGTGTTTAATTTCAAATCGAGCTGAATGATAGGGATGAAAAACAGAATATTTTTAAAAATTGAAACTGAAACAAAAAGAAAGTAAGGCGTTAAATGAATGGCTACACTCAATGTTTACTTATTGATAATCGATATAGCCATCGATATTTTCAAATAATAAAATGTTAATAATAAAAAAAGGCTTTAGAATTAAAAAAAAATGACCAAGTTGTAATTTCAATTATTTGAAAATTTCTTTTATTTTTATAACTTAATCTCAATTTTAATTTTACAAAAAACCACGCAATAACAAATAAAAAGAAAATAAAACTACTTCACCACTTTTTAATTCTTTTCTACAATAAGTCAAATTGATATCGAATATAAACACTAAACATTCCACTTATTCAAATATTGATAGATCAAGAAAATGAAAATAATTTCATCTTTACTTTTTTCACTTATAAAACGTGTGTGTCTCGTACACTTATAGCACTATATTCAAAGTCATTCCTTCAATTGTATATTGCGTTTTTCACTCTATTAAAGATTTAATATATATAGTTACAGTATTCTTTGGTCATGTAGTAGTTCGTATAATTAATCTCTTCTTGTTTACTTATTTTCAGCAAGTAGGTCAAGAAATTGATTTTTACAGCAGGAGCACAAACTCTATACAGATTCCTGTACATCTGAATTTAAGTCGAAAACAAATACATATACCTATATACTGAATGTATTAATTACAGAAAAATAGGATATAAGGTTTGCTTTTGGTACATAAAATACTTCATAAAACATTAATAAATTAAGCATTAGTGTTTTGTTTTTGCTCTGGTGGATGAAACAAGAACTTCTTAACTTTGTACTTCTATTTAAATTTATATAATCTTCTACTTAGAATTAGATGTGAATAAATTGCACTGTATTTGCTATATTTAATGGATTAACATTATGCACACACGATAATAGACTGCGAGAAAAAAAAATATACTAAAACAGTAATACAAAAGTGTTCATACTCGAAACTTTGTTTTTCAAAACATATCAATACTATTATCTGAACATTAAATACAAATTATTTAACTTAACTCATTTGCACAACAGCCCATGAGGGCCAAAGTCTACTGTGCCCAACTCAGTATATGTGACCTTGGACCCTGATGTGCTTGAGCAGATGTCCAGATCAGAAGGTCAGTCCAACGCGAAACACACAGTGTTCAGTTCCCAAGCAAGGATTATATTCATTTATCGACCAACTAAAGGAATGAAAGGATGTCTCAACCTTGCCCAGTCCGGGGTATGAACCTTGGAACTGTGGTGTGGTAGAGCGATGCAAACCACTCAACAAATTATTTATTAATATATTTAAATATATTGAAAATGTTAGTTGCTTTTAAAAGTAGCCCTCGTTACTTTTCATAATAATTGTTTAATTCTTGTGGTACTTCACAGTGATCTTCACTGATCATATGATTAAATAAGTGTTTTATATACTGAGCAATTAAACGAACATAGTTTACATTTATGCAAAAATAATAATTTTTGTAGTGCTTAAAACTTTTTTATCTTACGTGTATGATATGAAAACAATTTTATAACAAATGTATATTTTTTTTATTTGTAATGTATATTGTTATGAATTTCTGTGACCCTTTTCCTCTAATTCCTTTTCTTAAGGTTACGCATGCGCATTGCTTTAATTTTTTTTAAAATAAAACAATGTTTCTTTTAATTACAAAAATAATCGAAATTCTAAAATTAAGCTTAAAAGAATGAAAATTGGTGTTAGAATCAACACTGAAAAATAAAATATATTTTTCTTTCTAAGTTTGCTGTTAATCAAAGTTAGGTAATCTTCAAAAAGCATTGTAATTTATTTCTTTAATATGAGGAAAACCATTTACTTATTTTTTTTTTATTAATGCAGTATAAAAATATATCTTTAAAGAAGTAAGAATAATTTCAAAACTTTAAAGCGTAAAATAGACATTGAACAGTAATTTGAACAATTAAAAATGTGAATTTTACATATTTAAAAGGCTTAATGCTAAATCCTTTTAAAGGTTTAAGTAGAAACCTTAAAACTTCTTTCAATGTCTTAAGAAACCGTGAAATGACATAAATAAGTACCATTAGAAAAAATAGTACTTTTAAACGGATGTTGAATTTTTGAGACGTTACTTATTCTGTTTCATTGAATAATGATATCGTCCAAAAGAATAAATATGTCAAGAATTTAAGTACACAATCAAAACTAAAAGCTAGATAAACAAGTATTCAAAAGAGTTGGAATAGTAATATTTATAAGGTTGAAACATTTTCTCACAATAATTTCCTTGTATTGTATTCCATTCCTTAAAAACACAGAATTGAATCAACAATTCCATTCAACACTTACCTGAAAAGAAAAAAAGAAAATATGAGTATATAATTTTTAAAAAAATCATAGTAATTCAAACTTAAAAGAAATGATGAAAAAGAGTAGAATTTATTCATAATACACAAATCATATGCTCAACAAATTTTTTAAACATTTTTCAAGTATTATAAATACTTAGGAAAATAACAAATTATTTTTAAAGAAACCTTTTTATAAAGATCTATACAAGTAGTTTTTCAATATATTATAATAACATAATTATTATATTTATCATCGTAATGTTTTTAAACAAATTGTTTCCTTTTTCTTATAACCTATTCCTGTTTCCTTTATACAATATATACTACCTTATTTATTTCACATTATGTTTATAAATATAGCTCAATTAATTTAACTTTTAATAATTGAATACTTTCAAAATCAAAAGTTATCATTAAAAAATGATGAAAACCATTTGTTCCCCTGTCTCTAATGATGGACCAACCCCATTGTAATAATTATGCAACTGTTCATAATCATTGCTGAAGTTGTAAAACTGTAATTACATGTATTATGTAGGTTCTATTTATTTGTTCTCCCCCGAAAAAATTCGTTCTTGGTGCTCCTTTTCAATTAAATTAATCACTAAAATGCATCGTACAACACTCGAAAGATAAAATCCTTACAATTTGATGAACCTGCAACATTCGGGAATAAAGAGTATTTAGTCCCCTTGATTGTTAACAAGTCTCGGTATGAGACAAATTCAACGACTTGAGTCAAAGCCATCCGTTGCCTTATTTTTTAGTTAGAGTGTGAAATAACGCTCTATCGCAACCGTACTGGCGATATTATATAAACGAAGCACATGGTTGTCAATTGAGTGTGTATGACACATATGAAATCGGAGTTGCCAAGTTGGCGAGTTATCTTGAACGTTGGCATTGTTTCAATAGTACGTAATAAATTTATTACAGCATCACGTTAATATTATATATATAATATACAAAGATATAAGAATACTTATTCAATGATCTGACTAATTAAACTTTGATAATTAATGAAAATTCATGAAAATATCTTATAATATCATTTTCTAATATCATAGCATTATAAGAAAAAGTATTATAATGAAACCCTTACACATGGTTATCTAAAATTTATGACAGAAAACAAACATAACACATTAAGTTCAGAAATTGACTTGAAAAAAAATTATATTTCTAGTCAGATGATCTCACTGCAAAATATACGAAATTAAAGAATAACTTATCTGCGATCAAGTTGTATAAATCTGAATTTTGTTCTGAACATATATAATCAAACAGCCACACAAAATGTAACCAAGCTGAATTTTTAACAGAAAAAAGTTCCAGCAGAACTCTAGTAAATACCAAACATCATGTATAATCAAAACTTACATTTAAATACTTAGTGTGGTCAACTATTATTTTTAAATATAAAAATATTTCCTAAATTTATTAAATGTTTTAAAATTATTTTTGAGGAAAAAAAATTGTAAATATGATGTCAAGCAGTAAAATACTGTTTAATTCTTCTAACGGTGAAGTAACGGCCTATTATGCAACTAAAAGAATCAGCCATTAAGTTCGTCTTGTTGGCACACCATTAACTTTGGCAGCTAAAAATAACCAAACTCAGCTGGAAAAAGTCTGAAGTGCTACAAACTTAACTTCAAATTTTCTGTCTCATATAACCGCGCCTTTTTAATCGGCATTACTCTTCATCTTTTCCTAGCTTTTGTTACAAGAGTCACACGCCTGTCTGCAAAAGTATTTTTTTTTAACATGTCAAGTTATTTATTTCGTGTCTGAAGTGACATCTCATTAGTTAATCCTCGCCAACGGCTGACCTAAAACGCTGGAATTTAATTTGCATTCAAATTAGTCTATGTTTACTTTAACCGCATACCCGTAGATGACATTACAAAAGCAGAAAAAAATGCTAGTTGAAATAATGATCTCAACGTCTTAAGACATAAAGCTTTAGTTTCCTTTAATGTAACGAACTATATTATTTAGGGAGTAAAGCAATAATTGATTTCGTGGATGGTATGCATCATTTTAATAAATGATAAAAATAGCCATAAAAAGTAACTCGCGTTGTCGAATAGAATTATAAATTAAGTTTTTCAAAAAGGAACAAATGTATTTTAGATTCTAAAATCCGAAAAAATTTTTTTTAACACAAAATTTTTTAAAAATTCAATTAGCATACTGATTTGGGAAACCAGAAAAAAATTATTAAACAAAGTTTTTAAGTTGAATTAAAAAAATTTTCAAATCCTAATAAAATATGAAAATACATTTTAATTAATTTAAAATTTGTATATATAAAGATATAGATATTCATTTACGTAAGAAACATTTTGAAAGGAGTATAAAAACCTTTCGTGAAACGGTTTTTATTCATTCTTGAACACTTTCATTAACTTGGTAGATATGTAAGATGACGTCAATTTCTCCCAGATTTGGGGGAGAGGGGGTTGTATATATATTTCGATATTTCTGCTAATTCATTGTCTTTCAGTTTATGTCTCTAACGGGTAAGAAGTTTGACATATGATCATTATTTGGCCTGTTTCAAATTTTTAGTTTAAGATTTTTAGATGTAGCTCTTCTTGTTATCGTAATAAGTGGACTGCAATTCTTCAATCCTAAGAACTGGGTCGATTTCGGGAAGATTCAGAAGTATATATATGAAAGAAATTTATATAATATATCAAAAACCAGAAATAACAAATAATGAACATAACAAGAAATAACGTAATAAAAATATAAAAGCAAAACATGAATATCGAATTTATAGAAAAAAACAAAAAAGGGAAATTAAAAAGAACCTAAGAGTAGGAAAGGGCCCAAAGGGCCAAAAGTGGGAAATTTAATGTTTTAATGCCCAACCTTCCTTTTCAACTTTAGAACAAACCAAATAAAATAAAAAAAAAAAATTTAAAAATATATAAAAAAAAAAAACAAAAATAATTTAAATATTAAAAACTCTCGAGAAAGTTAAAAAACCACTGACACTATTCTGAAACAAATTTTGAAGTGAAAAAACCCAAAACAATTAAATAAAAAAATGTTTTTTTAAAAAAAAAAAAAAATGAAATTTTTCTAATTACAGACCTTTTTCCAAGAGAATCAAGAGTCTTGAAATTAATGAAAAGCAATTATCCATCAATTTAAAAAAAACCTGAATATACGTAAACGCATCTTTTGAACTACCTTTTACACTAGCCAGCATAGAAAGATACCGAGAGAGATGACAATCAAGTTTGGTAGGCTTTGAAATGATTGATTGTCCAAAATGTAAATTTGCTAGGCTCTAATTTGGTTGGTTGTCAAAAATGTGTAAGATGTTCAAGATGTGTGTGGAAAAGATGTAAACTGTGATATGAGTGTTATGATATAATCTTCACAGCAAGACCACTAACATGCTGACTTTGAAATCCTATTGTTGTGTAGTGGATTCGAATTAGAAGTAGCAAGACGATATATATATATATGCAAGCATACATGCAATTATATAAATACACACAATATATACTATATATAAAACATTTTGAATTTGGTATTTAAATAAATAAATTAATATGAGTCACAAATAATTTTAAAAAGTATATTATAAAAGATACATGCGTAATGTATAACTTCAATATCAAACCAGTTTGAAATTACTTTCCTAAGATAATTCTTTGTAGTGCTCAAATAGTAACTGATTGTGTTGTATTTATTCATATTATATTATGCTTCACCACTATGTATTTCTTTTTTAATGAGTAAATATAGATGAATAATATTAGACAAAAATAATAATTTTAAAATTCATATATTGCAAATGTTTCAATACATATAATAATAGATAGCTATTTTCTACCATGATTTATAATAGCTATTCATTATTTTTTTTTACAAATTAAACATTTTTATTGTTAGTTCACTAATTAGAATTACGTTAATAAAAATTCTGAAGTATTTTTTTTAAATTTCACACACACCTAAAAATTTGCTTATATATTTGCAAATTTATCCTTTATATTATTTACATTTAAAATCATTATAATTATATTTTTTACAAATTAAACATTTTTATAGTTGGTTCACTAATTAGAATTATGTAAATAAAATTGTGGAGTTTTTTTTTGAACTTCACATACATGCAAAAATCTACTTATATTTGCAAATTAACCCTAAATATATAAAACATTTACGAATGTAAAACTGATTTCTTTTTGATTATTCATTTTAAATAAAAACATTCTAACATAAATTCCCCAGATGCATCCACATACTTGCGGCAAATAGTTATTTCAGCAGTAACATTAAAAAGTCTGCAAGCAAACGAAAAGTTGCCTTCAAAATATATGATTGGAATAATGTAAAACATACTTTTTTTTTGCTCTGATTTTCTACATAAATATTCATCAAGGGGCATAATAGCAAAAAGTTTGAAACAAAATTGAATAAACGTTGCATTCAAATCTTGAAACGTGAAGTGTGTTCGCTTAAAAAACATATTTGAAAAATATCATTCTGCCAAAATATAATTTAAATTTAAGGTAAAATGAAATTTACATTTTTAAAACTATACTTGGTAAAATAAATTAAATTTATTACCGAAACATAAAATAATGGTAATGCAAATAGAATGCAGAAAATGTTTCGTTGCTATAATGGTTTTCCCTTTTTGATTGCATTGCCTTTATTTATAAAAACTATTTTTTCAATGTAATTTATACTGACTGATGCATGTACGTTTTTCATAACTATAAATATCTGAAAATAAATAACTTTAAAGTGCAGGGTAAAATTAATCCTGCTAAGAAACTTTATGTACATAAAAATAACTAAACTATGTATATCATTCCAGTTTTTTGTCGAATTTTTAGCATTCTTCTAAACTTGCAAAATATTCCTCAACAGGAATAATAATGTAGTAAATTTTATGAAATAATTATTAGCAAAATGTTTTGCGAAAAGTATCAAAATGAAATATGTTAAATGATTTATATTTTCTAAAAAGTAATTACTTATATACAATAAAATATTTATATCAGCATTTTAGGTAAGCGCGAGATACTATGATAAAATATTTACTTTGAATTTTGATGATTAATTAAAGTAACCTGATGAAATTTTTCAAATATAGATAAATTATCATCTATTCAGGGATGTGAAAATAATTAAATGATAATTATGAGGTAGTACATGTAACGGTCCTACATGATGCTGCCTTTTTATTGGTAAAAATAATTACCATAAAATCCGGCGTATAATGCGCACTTTAAGCACAAAAAATATTATTTAAATTTAAAAGGTGCGCATGATACGCCGATTTAACCTCATTTCGTTTCCTGGACGCAGAAGATCTACAGGCCCTCTTAGCACTAGATGATAAAAATTTATAACCAGAAAATCTGTTTTAAGTCCGGTTCATCCGGGTTCTTCTGGGGCTCTCCGGGTCCCGGGCCCCTGGCACCCAATGGATAAACCGGCGCTGGCCGGATATAAAAAATACAGCTTCAAAAACATGAGTGTAAAAATCAGTCTTCTGTATAGATCGGAATACTGTTTACTTAAGGCTGTCTTCGGTTAATGTTAAAGAAAAGTAGCCGAATTTTTAACATTTTTTTCAGATATAAAAGAAATGAAAAATTAATAGGATATTCCGGATTCATTATCCTTTAGAAAGCAGCAATTTTTATCATACTTTCCATTTTTGAAAGCCTTAAAAGCAATAACATCCCAAATAAACTTAAAGAGTTGTTCTAGAAGTATACTATATTTTATTTTCAAAATTCTGGGATAATACCTCGAATAATTGACTTTAAAACATAATAGATTCCCACATACATTTCAAGTTCCTTTGAAAAAAGAGGGGTGCACGTTATACTGCGAATATACCTAAAAATTAAGAAAATGTAGCTTGAATGTATGGTCTCGTTATACACCGGTGTGCTTTATACACTACATTTTATGGTACTATAAGACTCTAAAATATTATTTCTCTCGTCAAATAATTCACCATTTAATGCGTAAAAACATTTTATCATATGTATAGTGAGTCAAACGCAATTTAAATCCTTTTAAAAATAAAGTTAATCTATATAAATTGATTAACTAATTTTCAAAAAAAAAGAAAAAAAAATCGAAATTAAAATGAGGATTTAAAATGCGCAGTAAAATTATTCATGAATAATATGACAAGGAATCTAATAAAATGTACTTTAAAGTGTTGTATATATCATATGTAAAGTAATTTTAAATTCTTAAATAAGTATTTTTGATTATAAACGGCTGAGGAAGAATGTTATAAATATTTTTATAATTGAAATAATGCAGCACTTAAGAAACATTTTGTAATCATTGCACTTTTTTCTTCAATACAATAAAATATTTATCAAATAATTTTAAGAAACTGTAATGAAAGACGTGTTTTTCGATTCCTAATGCAACATATTATTTATGTCACTTTTTCTCTATTTAGCTTTATTTCTTTCATCAAACAAAAACTGTGTATACGTAAACTCTCTTTATATACTGTTCTAGAGAAAAAAAAGTTTCTATGAGTTTTATCCCTGTATATTTTGTATTTTTAAGCCAGACTAAACTTCAGGTAGTTCTCTGTATTTATAAATCTCATTGAATGTAGATTCTAAAAATAGTTTTTTATAGCTAAAGGCACTCTATTTTCTTAAGGTTTTCAACTACTGTATTTTCATTTTTATTTGATAGGGATTTTAAATTTTAAAAAATAACACCCACACAAGATCATAAATGAATATATTTACTCTTTGGAAAAATGTTAAATACTTTTGCATTGCATTTTAGCAATAATCCTACTTTAAGTTTTTCCATATTCATCCATGAAGCGAAGATGGAAGCAAACGTTATACGATTTGTTTTACTGAATAAGATACGTGACTTTTTGCTTTTAATTGTAGTGCGTATAATAAGCACAGGCACTTAATAGTAATTTACGAAATAGAGAGATACTATTCTGCTAGATTTGTGATTATCTCTCTCTCTCTTTCTCTCTCTATATATGTAGTGTGTGTGAGTTTGAATGCATATCCTTGTTCTACGCATATCAACTATCAACAAGCCATTCATCCAACTTTTTGAATGGAGATCGTGGAATTGTTCTTTATGTATTTCAAGATTACAAGATTTCAAGATTATGTACTACAATCTTCCATGAGATTTTTAATGAGACCACTTTTATTACTTTACATTCAAGTATATAAAGTCATGGGAAAGCATTGGGGAAATATCCAAGAGGCCATTGCATTGCGTAAAAATTTGATAATTAGACAGAGTATTGAAATATGTTTCACTTGCATTTACGGCTTCATGTGGAAAATTTTCGTGCCCTTATAGCTGCACTATAAGAATCAACAACCTTAAATGCGGAATGCGGATCATAGATCCGTATTTAAAAAATATTGGATATTAATTTTCATAAATAGAGTGAAGATTAAATGATTCCTTGATTTATAGTGATCGGAGTGTCGTGAATATTTAATCACGATCTTCATTACCTACCTTGGTAGCGTACAGGCTGACCAAGTTTATTTAATGACTGAGATCAGCAACGTTTTTGAAGAGTACTAAGAGTTACCTGACAACTAATACTACGTGAAATATAACCGCAACAATCAAGGTGGTTAGTATAATAGAAGAGTCCGGGAGAACAAAGTAGTGAAATTTAATGATGGGATACAGCAGCAAAATATCGTCTCTAATATGTCTTCAGTAACATCACATCATTGGTTGCAACATTTCTTGTGAATTTATAGGTTGACACATAGATGACTGGAAAAAGTAATTCGGCTAAATTAATACAATTTTAATTGAGAAGACCATGAGACAGGACAACCAGTGTCTGACTGGAAGTGGTTACTCACGCGTTTAACTATTTGGATATCATTTACAACCATTTACGTACTTCACGTTTTTCCAAGTTGACATCGAATCAATTCTTGACGTCAAGATATGCAGTTATCATTGTAAACAATATTAAAAAAAGCTTTTCATAAAAGAAATGGGTGATGTATGTGTTAAGTGAAAAAATATGAATTATGTTTAAGTATATAATATTTTTTGTTAATTTGTTGAGTTTTTTTTTTTTTTTTTTTTTTGGTTTTCAGTTGCCTTTACATGTTTATGAATTTTAAAAAAATATCCTTTACTTCCTTTAAATATATATATATATATAGTAATATAAAATAAAAGTGAAGAAGTATTAAAACCTAGAGTGCAAAAGCAGGAAGAAATTGGAATTCACCAGACATAACAAATGTAGATATAAAAAAGTATTTGGACTAAACTGGAGACCTGTTATAATTTCTAAAGTTGTCGCTGAATTAGGCCATGTGAATTAGGGTTAGCAATGCTTTATGGATCCAACCTTCCCCGTACAGCAGAAACTTTTGACATAATAAGAAAAAAAAAACCAAGTTGAAAAGTTAAGCCTAATACAACATGTGGAAGAAAAACCTGATAATATATTAAAATGAAGCTAATAAAACAGAACAATAATGAATGTCTCAAGGAGAGGAATAATAATAATAAAATTAAAAAAAAAAACTTACGTGTAAAATAATTACAGGAGATCGAAAATTCAACCTTCCACAGTAAACACCCAAAGCGAAATGACTTAAAAGAAATGAAACGATAATTCGAGAAGGAAAAATTGTGGCGCCACCTGGATATTTATTTTGCAATTAAACAAACAACTAAGATTTTTTTAAAAATAAACTAAATAAAGTAAGTTTTAAAACGATAGTGAAGAAGTTAATATATATATATATATATATATATATATATATATATATATATATTTACTTATTGAAATATAATAAGATTTGCAAAAGACTTTAGAAATATACATCGAATTCGTTTCAAATCCTATTCAAACAAATAATAAACTATGATAGAATGTATTAATGCAATCTACAAAATTTATACACATTTAGCAAGATGATACAAAAAAGAAACATTCATTATTTATAACAGAACGATTGAAATTCTTGCGTTGTTCAAAATGGAAGATGGGGACATCGGTTCTAATATTGTTTAGAAAATAATGCTCAGGGGGTAGCCATTCATAGAGTTTCAAAGCTTTAAATTGATACCTGAATAGCCCCAAGAGTAAACGTGGTCAGAAAGCTTTATAGTGTTACGCAAGAAAAGTGTGAAACGAATAGAATTTATAAACCCCAACGGCCCTGATGGGTTAAAATAGCAATTTATTTTCGTTGGAAAAGTCTCTGTTTCTAGACTCGACAATTTATTTGTTCAATGGAACAAAGATTTGATTCTTGAACTGTAAGTATTCATTTTATACTTTTGATTCAAAAAATAAAAATAAATTTACCTAGAAATTTCGATTTGTGTTCTTAAATTTTACGGAGAGTATTTTTTTAAAATTTTAAACAGTGTAAAACAGCAAAATATTTAGATTTTCTATTGATCTTCAGAAGATTAGAATTAAAAATGAATTTATGTAACTAATATTTTTTTTTTTTTAACTTGAATGAAAATATTGTTTTACATACTTTAAAAACTCTTACTGCTGTAAAAAAATAGGGTTTTTTTAATAATAATAATAATAATATATTATGTAAAATTTCTCACGCAAATCAAAAACCCAGAAATTTGTAGAGTAATTGGACTGTTTCTTTTTATAAAATATTAATTTATTATATTGAGATGCACACATAAAAAGTTTGTAACTATCACAACTTGGAATCTTTCAAAATGATACAAACAATTAATTTATATCTTTAAGGAATAACGCAGTAGATCCTAAAATGGATATACAAACGCATCAAAAATGTCTGCTAACTTTTTTTTTTTAATAAAAAAATTAAAGAAATGTTTATTTCAAATATTTCAGAAACGGCTGCATAATTTATAAAATATTTTTAAAACGTGATTTTTTAAAGGAGGAACAGTAGCTAATTTCAAGTAAATTATACAACTGAGCCCCAAAATTATCTTTATGAAGTCTTATTACTGGAAGTATCTAAATATTTTTATTCCTGCATGTATTCTAATTTAGGAAGAATTACTGCATCACATTTTACAAAAGAACTTAATCCAAGCCTTACTAACGTCATTTAAGCCAAGTAAATAGTTTTTTACGTTATTTAGTTCATGGAAATTTAAATGAGTCGCAGTCATTAAATATTCCAACATAATTTAATTTGGTTTAACTTTAATACAGATAATATTTTCTTGTGAAGGTTTTAATTAAATCCTAACTATGAAGATCTCCCCTGGTTTAGAAACTTACCTTACGCCTTACCCGACAAGTTGGAATAAGGAAAATAATATATGTGAGGAATATTGCCAGATACTTTTGTGGCATAACCGCATGCAGGGAGAAAAAATATCATAAAGCAGTACACAGTAGTCCCGAAAACTCGGCACTCTGGATAACTCGGACATTATATCCGGTGCATAAATGATTACTGTTGTCACAGTTAATTAAAAACTGCTGAAAATGATGAAAACATTAATGTTGTGGGCACTATGCAAACTAATAAAATATCACATAGTGAAGAACTAAATGCTTTAGAAACCGTCCTTCTGTATTTTGAACAACAAAGTGCTTCGGTAATGTACTTACTGCCCCTTCATTATCTTCGTGATGAAGCAGCAAAACGAGGGGTGTAGTCCATGAAAACATTACACATTTCTTTGAAAGAAAGTAGGAAGTTTTTGCAAAATCGGCTACTCATTTTTTTATTATTGACACATTTATGCTTCCATTAAGTATTTTTCCGAAGTGTGAGTGATCAGATAAATTACTATATACTACGCATTCTTTAATTTTTATTTCCTCGTAGTAAATGCGCTATGCTTTCATTAAGTGCGTACTTTTCCTTTATTTAAGTGTATTTGGGCAATTTATTTTCTGTTGTATCCTCTAGCAAAAACCCAGGCTGGCCAAGGTTGAATTTGCTTTTCATCCCTTCACTGAATCGATAAATGAATACCAAGCTTGTTTGGGAACTTAATACTGGGGTTCCACGTCTGACTGACCACCTGACTGGAACATCTGCTGATGCATCTCAGAGCCTAAGGTCGCGTATACTGAGTTCGACACAGTAGACCTTGTCCCCCATGGGTTGTTGCACGACTGAGTTAAGTTATTCTCTAGCCAATGCAGACAATATTTTCTGAGGAAACATTCTTATTTATTCCTTTTTTTTCTTTTGCGCATATTTTTTATAATTTGGCATTTTCATAAACTCGTCAACCATTCTGTCCACATTAGGCCAAATTTTCTGGACTCCACTGTATATCAAATTTCACACATCGCAGGAAATACACGAGCATGTTTTAAATAAATTTCTTAGTTTTGTCTTAGAAGATTATTTTAGAAAAAATATTTCATGTACCTATGAACTTTCGACTTTAGATTAATATACCCATGATTTGTTCCGTCACATTTTAATGTCAAATGATTTTATCATATTGAATAGTCATTGATATTGTTACTCCGTCAGAAGCGAAAACTAAATTTAATAGTTCGGAAGGAGGGGGGATTAAAAAATAATAAAATTTGGCAAATGCCACATGAATCGGTCGCATTTGTATGGGAAGCTTAATAATTTTAGAAAAATAGGAATTCCCAAGACTTTTACTATTCCATCATTTTGGGAAGGTGTGGTAACAAACCGAGTAATTACTTATATACAATTAAATTTAAAATTTGTACATTCCAAAACCCACCAAAAAATATTTCGTGACTCAGAAATGAAAGTGAAAATGCTAAATATTTGAAATACACGTGAGTCATATAAACTAATTTTTAATTTTTAAAAGTATCAATAAATAAAGCTTATTGCGTACGTTAAGTTGTAACAAGTGAATGTTTTGCACCTTCTATTCGCACGATCTCTCCATCTCAAAACAAACCTTCAATGAACAATCCCTCCACCCACAGGAAGTGAGAGGTCATTGACCAAAGTTGGTAGAGGGGACGGGCGCTTCTTAGAAGGGGAAGGACGACTTGTGGTGGGGTTTGCCACTTTTCCAGTGTAACTGCATTTTATTATAAGAAAAAATAAATATATTTTACACAGTTTATTGAGTTGTCCTGCTTTAGTTTTGTGACTTTACTGTACAATAACTGCTTGTTATTCCAAAAAAGTATACAACGAGCCAGTAGAGCACACAGGAATTTTTCAAGGGGGGAATGGTTCCGGGGTTGAAAGTTCACCATTCTAGTATCATGCTATTTTTGTTTTGTCGATTTTCATCAACAAAACACAGTAAAAAACTAATTATTGAAGAAATAAATAGCATTAACTAATAAAATTAATCATTAATAACAAATATTTAATTAAGTTTTACGTATTATATACTTAGAATTATAGCCAATCGGAAAAAAATTAAGGGCTTTGGGGGGACGGACCCCCAGGACCTCCCCTTGTGTGCGGCACTGCAACGAACACACACACATACAGAGATATATATGGCGCTTATAAAAATGTTATAAGTATTGAAATTGTGTGTGTGTGTGTGTTCAATTTTAACGATAACTAATGTCACACGCAATCTGTTTTATCGTGCTTTTTAATACATAACATAGAATAAATTATATACAATCAGGAGAATGTATCATGAAGTTAAATATGTATTGAAAAAAGAATTTCCTTCAAAGCTTTATTCTAAATTTATACCATTTCAAACTAAGTTGACGGTTTTCTTTTTTATCCTTTGAATGCTTCGCCTCTGGAATGGAATACATAAAGAGTTCATGTTCCATATTTTCTTTAACGCTTCCCAATCCTCAAAATACGTTTCTCTAAATCTATTCCATCTCGTCCATTCCGTCTTCCAATTGCAAAAATGAAATTTATTTTGTAGCAGTCAAGAAGAGATTCATATTACGCTTTACATTCGCGTAAATCTTCAACAGGTTTACTGTTAGGTTCCATGTAAAAGTGAATTTTTCGTTTAATATTTATTTTCTTGTCAAGTTTCGTACTTTTGGCTTTTATTTATCATCTCCGCAGACTTCCGAGGAAAACCTATTTAAATCTGTTCTTTATTTTCCTTCGGGTATTTTTTTCATTATGAAATATATGCATAAGCCCCAGCAAGTTATTTTCATTCATAAGATATAAAAAAAAAATAAGCTCAACAGGAATTCTCGAAACGTGAATACGATGAAACCTATATATTACGCAAAACACAAATGTATTCAAAGTCTGCACGGATTTGACTAATACATTTCTTTTCATAATCAAGTACAATTCCAAGTACACAGTTCTTCAGAATGTTTATTTTGAACATTTATATATTTACTTTAAAATGTTTCGAAGAAGAAAATATAAGTAGTAGTACAAACATTTCAGTCACTCGGATTATTTTAAATCTTTTTATTATGTGACTAGAGTAAATGTTTGTGCATATTTTGAAGAAATCTGAAAGGTTATAGGACATATTAAATGATTACCATAGTATACAGTTTAATCTCCAAAATCCAGGGAAATTATAGAACTAGAATAACGAGTTTTTATTGAATAAATCAATATGGAATGCTTTAAGATTTTTAAGGGGACATGGTACGATTTAGGCAAAAAATTTTAATTTTCGATTTTCAAAAATTTTCTGGTTGCCTTCTATGTGTGTATACTATGGAAACAGATTTCGTGATCAAAGTTTCATAAAAAGTTAATCCATTTAACTTTTTAAGGAAAAAACCTAAAATATGTGGAATTAATTTTAAAAAGTTACTCCTCCTAGAAAAATTTACATACGCACATCAAATTTGATTTACAAGTACGTCAAAATATGTATAAAAATGGTATGGGTTTTGTGATAACATGATTGGTAATCGTACAATACTTCTTTTTATGAATGCTTATTGAAAATTTCTTAAAAAATGTATAAATTCTGAGTTCAATCATTTTTAAGATATAAGTATTGCTTTGATTCAAAAATGCATACCAACTTTTGTTACATGTACTATTAGCAATAGGTAAAAAAAAATAAAAGATTTAAGCACAATAAAAAAAAAACCTTAGCATTTTAAATGAAGACAAACTAGTTATTTTATCTTTCTGAGATAACAGAGTTTAAAGTTTTGATTTTCCCTAGGGATGTGAATAAAAACGAACGTAAAATCTATCATAATTCTGCGTTTCTTAAGTTAAGAGCTTTCAAATTTTCTGAGGTTATAGAAAAGTATATAAAGAATAATCTAGGCAAAAAAATTAAATTTGATTTTTTGACCGGTTTTTGTCAATTGAATCGTACTGTGTCGCCTTAAAAAAATTCCCGTTTCCTAGCTATTAGACCTACAGATTTTAAATCTGTCAAACATGCTTCTTTGTTTTAGTAGAGATTCGTTAAAAAGGGTTCCACAGGAATCGAATCTGAAGGGAAGGGTAATACGGATGTAAATGTAAAGAAATTCCGTGAATGATAAAAAAAAGGTACGTTTTCGAAATTAAAGTTCTGTCTTTTCCAAATCAATAGGCGAGATCTATAAGTGTGATTTTCAGTAAAATCGAAATCTTATACTAAGACTTAGATATCAATAGCTTAAAATAATACTTAGCCATAAGACATGAAATATTTGGACGGGTAGCGACTAGTATGTATACATGTGTATGTGTCTAATATAATTCCTTTCTCTCGTTACATATATATAAGCAGAGATACGCCCACATTAATATGCATACACCTGGATGCATTTAATAGGAAATAAACATAATTTTCTTACAATTTTCTCAAAGTAAACAATGATACCTTAATTATCAATATTGTATAAGCTGCCTCAGAATTTCGACACGCAAAAACAAAAGTTGAACACAGAACAAAATATTTTTCTACCCTCCGGAACGCGTACCTATCATCCAAGCTTTATTTCTACACCAGGGTAAAAGAAGCGGGAAATATCGGAACAATGTATGATAAACAAACAAAAACTATTGTGTGACATTTACGGCAAGTTCATGATTAAGTGTCTAGAGACCTTGGCACTATTGCCCGCTCGAGACTCATTTGGGCTTCACTGTTCATCAATTTTGACCATTGGCTACCTTATATGGACCGCTGTTTTTCTTTTCCTCTGACCTCAACCGAAGCTTCGGACCTCTCAGGAAGCGCTTTGCCATCCAATAAAGCAAGAAAAAACTATTTTTTTATCAGCGAAAAAATAATGTTTTTATCGTTTTTTTCTGTTTCAGTTTTTGGAAGGAATTAAAGGTTAAAATTGCGTTTGGGGACTTATTTTCAGCTAAAGAATTGTTATTTTGGTAATAGTAGTTTAACTCTGATAAGATTAGAACGAGTTTCATTTTCCTGGGGAATAAAATGCGATGGAGGAAAACTAATACATCTACTTCACATTGTTTGAAATGTTCTTTAATACATAAATTTTTACGAATGTCGCGTAATTAGTGTCTAAAATAATATAAATAAATTATATCCGAATGTTTAATTCATTCATATTACTTTCTGTTGTATTTATTTTACGATAAATATTTATTATTCCAAGCAGCGCTGTCCCTTATATTATAATGGCATTCCATTTAAACTTGGGGAAATACTGACGATACATTAGGTATCATATTTAGGGATCAAAGTTGGCGAGTCGACGATCCTTTCTGGGTGCTTCTGGAAAATACTGGAAAGATTTGAAAACATCACGATCTATGACGTAGGTGGACTTTACGGAAAAGAGCTACAAGGCAGCCGTACAAACCATAAATAGCAGTCACTGAGCTGCAACTGAGCCAGTATTGCTTCGAATGCTGAAGAGTCCACGGCGATTACGCTAATAGTTATGTCTGAGGGCTGTAGAAGATCTAAAGACCTTCTGGGTTTTATTTTGCGAATTTTGATGCTATATCCTGTTCTTTACGGATTGTTTATCTGCAATAAGTTTCATTGCTCTTGAGGAACTGTTTTGTTCGAGACTGATAGCATGAAATCTTCAAATCCTGTGACCTACGCTACAATATATATATATATATATATATATATATATATATATTGTTCGTAGATCCGGTTCGATTTTAAACAATCACAAAGAAAATAAACAGTTCTTCACAATAGCAATACGAATTTATTATCAAAAATCCAATCCTTTAAATACAGGATTCCTCACCAATATTCCAATGTTCACAGAGTTTATATCCGAAGGTCTTCACACCTCAAATCAATTATTAGCAATCAAACACAATTATTAGTGTTTAAAATACACGAATGTAAAAGATTATTTGCGAACACAACTGAGCTAATCAAAACAATACTCACTACTCGCTGGTTGAATCAAGACTGACCCTGTTGCGGCTGATACTGCTTTATTTATAAACCCGACGGGAACTTCCAGAAAAATCAGCATGCGTCATAGAGCGTGAAATTAGTGGCAAGATCCACTACTTTCTAGAAGAATCCAGAGGGTTCCAAACTCGCCAATATATTCACCAAAGTCACCAAATTGGTGGCCAACCTGGTATTTAAATATGATGCCAACTTGGCTCTATCGATAAGATTTCGCCAAGTTCTCATTGAATCGCCACTATAATGTAAGGAGCTCCATTGCTTATGAATATTACAATTTTAACATAAAATAAACATAACATAGAATAATATCAATGAATTACACATCCAAATACAGATTATTTATGCTACTTACACAAAATTCTTAACAATATATATTTACATACATAATGGATATTGTGTGAGGTATTCATCACTTGTTGAATATAGATGAAACAATCTCTACTTATTTTTGTTTCAGAATCTAAGTGAAATAAAATAACGTTTTCGAAATTTAAAAATATCATGAATTTTAACTCTCGAATTTTTTATTTTATTTTTTTTTTCTGAATGTGAATTTAACTAACATTTGGGATTTAAACATTTAAGTAACTGAATTTTTTCTAGCAGATATATTGTACTTTCTTTAAGTAAAAAATGATGTTCTGAACATTCCTTTATGAGTTTAAGACAGTGCTTCTCAAACTTTCTATACTTGCAACCCAATTTTCAATCATAATTTCGTATTATGATTGAAACAATGTATTGAATTCAATAATAATATACTTTGACGTACGATTACAATACGACTTTAATTATAAACCGTACAAATTATCAAGATAAAGATTAAATTTTGTATAGAAAATTATGACATATCCATAGGATCACTGGTAATTATTAAACATTTTCTTAACTTAGTACTGTTAAATTAATTATGAAACACATTGTGCGTCATTGCTGCATTTATTAGTATATTATCTCAGTGAAAGTATATATTTTTATGTCAGAATGTATGTTGTTTTGCTTAATTCATTAAATTAATAATTTTTTTAAATAATCTTTTGTTTTCAACTTTTCGTTATACTCGCGCCTCCCTTGTAGGGTTATCACGCCCCATAGGGGGATGCACCCCACAGTTTCAGAAACACTGCTTTAAGACATTCACAGTTCTTTGATCAAAATAGGGCTTAATCATTATTACTATCAACAATTTTTCAAAAGGTACGCGATAAAACTTGCTGATTTTTTTTTCTTATAACAACAGCTGTTATTTTTTTTTCAAAAATTAAAAATATGCGTAGTATATTATGAACAAATAAAATTCGAATGAATCCTACAGCGGATTTTTCTTATATAACGGCTGATCTTATTAGGATATTATAATAAATCCTACTATACAAACATTATACGAAACTTAAGTATTTCAAAATCTTCATTACATTTTTGTTTAATTATATAAATTTAAATCAATAGCAATAATAAGACTTCGTGGCTTGAGTTTCATAAAGCAAATTCAGTATGCTCATTCCCAGTCTGTTTCACTATTTATATTATAGTTTATCGATTAAGGAGTTGTGAATTGATTTTTATTAAAGAAATGAAGCAAACGCCAAAAACTTTTAAAAAAATATAACTTAAAAATTCCAGATTTAAACTTCTTTATCTTGTATCTGATCATGATTAAAAATTTAATTACCTTGCTTATTAAAATACAACCCTTCTGTATAAATTAGTTTTACTTAGCCTATTTTGGAAAGAAATCCACAACATCTTCGAATTATTAACAAAATTACTTACATAATTTGAAGCTGCATTTAAATGTTTGATAATTTCAGTCTGATGTTGAATGAATGTATTCTATTTCATAAATGCTCAGTTTTTTACTATCTAATTAATTATGCATTTCTAGTTAAATAAACGTTTTATGATTAAGTAATGTATTAAGGAAGATATATTCGACAAACTTGTGAGGAATATAATCACGTTTCTGATTATCGCTGGTGGTAATTATCAAGTATAATTTGCTTGAATTTTCATTTTTTTTAACTTTTTTTCAAATACTGTACATTTACCAATATAAATTCCACTTAGGAATGCTTTCAAAATTAAAACAGCATAATCATATATTAAATAAATATTCAAAAAAACATAGGCAGTTTATATTACTGCCTTTAAAAGTTAATTAATTCTGCAGTTATGTTGAAAACAGATTTTTGTATTATATCTTTTCAGCATTTTAATTCCTCTAGATATTTTTCCATCCACAAAAATAGACATTTTGTAAAGAAGGGGAAAGTAATTAATGCCGTATTAACAAAGAAAAAATGTTACACCTTTCACATTAAATATGAATGAATATTTGAGGTAATAAAATTCAATGCAAGGATTTATTTTAAATATGATAAGGAAATGTGCTGAAGCAGATGTAATTAGAAACTTAATGAATAATAATAATATGCTTTGGTCTATTTTTTCGTACATGAACAACCAATTTAATTTATCTCTAATAACTGCAGCCTTGTGAAGGACTTTTATGTCTCTTAATGGATTTTCAGGATATTAATAGGAGCAGATTCAAGATCAAACTAAAAAAAGTTTTAAATCAGTATTTGTCTATATTTAATTAACATTTTAAAGGAAATAAAATAAATTAATTAACTGTTTAGCACGTATTTTCATTGTAAGTTCTAAAAGGGAAATTTGCATTGGAATAAAACACACATAAGAGGACTTTATCTTTAATTTATTTTTTCTCCAACTTTTATTTGTGGCAAAAAGTTAAATTATTTTAAAATGAAGTTTAATTCAAAACTAATAAGTAAAAACACTAGGAGTGTTCAAATAAAAAGGTACGAAATGTCGTAACAACGTAACAATTAACATATTTGCCTGTGGCATTATTGGAGAACTTAATGAGATACCAAGGAATGCAAATGGTATCTCCGGCGTGGATCGAAGCATGCGCAAGCGAGAGCAAATGTTAATATGAAGATTGACGTCCAATTGACATGGCATTGTTTGTGATGACATTATAGTGTTCAAATTGCAAAGTTCAATAATTTATGAGCAGTGAGGCGTTATTCGATCTCTGATAGCGGATGGTGTTAAACCGGCAGCAATTCATCGCTAAGAAGAGTGTGGTTTTGCCCCATGATAACGCTCTGTTCACACGTCTCTAGGTTCATCCACGCAGAACTGGCAAAGTTCAAGTGAGTGCAGGTTGATCATCGTCCCTACAGCCCGGGCATGTCACCCAGCAACTTTATTATGTTTGGTCCCCTGAGGAAACATCTGAAAGTGAAGCTTTTCAGCTCGGACTTCGAACTCAAGGACGCTTTTAAGGACTGAGTTTCAACGAGGCCACAGGAATTCTGGGAAGAAAACATTTTTCAACTCATTAATTAATGGGATCTTTGTGCTCACGTCTATGTTGTAAACTTTGAATAAAATCTTCATTTATATTTGCAGTGTCGTTTCGTACCTTTTCATATGGACACTCCTCCCTTGTACTTTTGAAGTATTAAAAAAAATCTAATAAGAATGTTTTTTAAAACAATGCTTTTAACATTTAATTTCAAATGCAGAAACAATTTACGTCTTAAATTGCCTAAAATGAAATGTTTAGTATGTCATCACGAAACTTTTAGTAAAATGAGTAACATCGGATTATGCAGATGATATTTAATTCCTAGAATAAGGTAAATTATTATTCTAAATTTATAAAATTAAAATTATTGAGGAGATAAGTCTCACATATTAATCCAGTCGTATTTGTTGGATTTCCTACTAAGCTTCATGCGAGGTTTGGTTACGAATAACTAATATTCTGTCCTATAATATAAGTAGGAGACGCATGGTCTGTCTGCAGAAAACTTTTCATTTCTACCATTACCAAATATAATGAACTTATTGGGAAGCAGCTTTACAAATCAAAGTTGAAAAATAAGTTGATAGGCGAAAAGAACAGAAAGTTACATTATAAATGTTATAAAATAAAACGTGTATGCGTGGGACATATTATTGTATTACCTATATATATCATAATAATTCCAAAACAGAAAATGTTGGCTTTGTTACCATTTTCAAAATTCATAATGTTGAAAGAATTCTTCCTACAAACTATCAGTAAAGTTGTAAAAAATATTATGCATCTTAAAAAATTCAATTTTATGCACTTTATCAATTTATAGAAAATTTCGTACGCAAATTGGAAAAAAAAATTATTTTATTATAAAATCAAAAATTGGGGTTAAATTATTCAATCTTATTAATATACATAACGAAAATTCTGCCGAAAGCGTATCAGAAATTTTGAATTAGATAATTTTCTTTATGCATAGAAAATCTTTTATTTATTTATAAAATTGTAAGTTCTTTTTTATTTCATTTCTAAAAATTGATAACACATATTAAGATAACTAGATATAGTTAACCGCAGAAAAATCGGAAAAGTTTTATCTAAAAAGAAAACAATAATTTATAAAAAAAAAGTCTGTATTATCAATTTATCTAAATTTTCAGATGAACAACTTTCATTGACGGATTATGCCTGATTATCCGCGAAAATTACTTAAAATTTTACCATGATGTAAAAGTTTTCAGTTGTTCCTTTATGTGCCTATCGAAAACTAATCCCAATATGGAAGACTTCCTTTAACATTTTGAAAATATTTTCTATAATAGTGCTATTGTTCCATTAAAGTTCAACTAAATCGAACTTTTTTTTTATTTAACTGTATATTTAATGGTTAACTAAGTTTGCTTTTCGAAAGATTAATTCATAAAAAGAGGGGAGCATGAAAACTTTCGGTCATAATAGGGATGATTGATTACATTTCAGAAAATTTCTCAGTCTCTTCACCGAGGGTAATACTTATCCATACAGCATGCCATTCTATCACGATCTCGTCAATCACTGACTAAAAAGAAGTCAGTGATGAAAAAAAAAAAGTCAATATGTGGTGGTAACGCAGACATCGTGTTTTGTGTGAACTTTTATTGTTGATGTTAAAAGCGTCAATTTAAAGTGGGTTTTCTTCCGATAGGTGGAATTGTTCAATGAAATATAATAATTTATTCGAAAAATATAATCTAATGGTTAAATTAAAATATAGAATCTTAAAATATATATAGAAAATTGAAAGTTGAAATATAATCTGTAAATTGAGCAAATGTGTACTTACGAATTATACCGCCACTAATATCATCACATCAAAAACGTCTCCATCTCAAAAAAATGTTGTTAAATTTTATCGTTGTTGCTATAATTGTGTTGGGGCATGTATTATAGCGGTTTTCAATGAACGATTGCATTTCGCATCCTTTGATGACGACTTGACGAAATAGGTTGCTGGTATAATACGTAAATACCAGAATATGAATTATTATTGCAAATATTAAAACATCCATTGTATTTTACTTAACTCAAAATGTTTGGAGAAAAAAATGTATGTAATTTTAAATTTACATGATTAGAAGTGTCAGCAGCACACAGAATTTAGGAAGATAAAAATATTCAAAGATCAGTTTAGATATACATGATTTTTTTATTATTCCTATATGTTTGAAAAAAATGTTTGAGTTTTTTTAATTGTTTTATTGGACATACACAAGGCCACGGTCCCTATATATAAAATGTTTTAGATCTTTATAGAAGCTTTAAATGATAAATTTTCAATATGCTAATTACAGTATTTGGTGGGGTTAGAGTCAAAAAAGACGTTCAGAAAATAATAAAGGAACGTTTATTTTTTTTACATAATTTAAGATATCGTAAATGATTTAAATTATTTGAATAAACTCAAGACTTTGAATGAAAGTAAAGATTTTTTAATGAAAGTTTGAGTTATCAATTTTAAATGATCTAAAGACAAACAGCAGACTTTTAAAAAAAATATATATTTTTAAAAAGTGTTTTTTCACAAAGAAAAAATTTAAACCAGATAATAAAATTTTTGCGGAAAAAGATTCCTGATTCAAAGCAAATACTTGACATTTTTTTTTATAAAAAAAACTATTTATTTTTAGTTGAATGTAAGCCTTAGTTGGGCTTATCATACTGGTAAAAGAAGAATGATGTATTAAATACCTTTCAAAATACATCATTGAGATATATGTAATAAATATAAACATTATTCTGTAACACTTTTGGGTAAACGTTGGTTTTAAAGCGAGATAAGTCATATTTAACACAGCCAAATTCACATAAAAAATATTTTTTGGTCAGTTTTCAGAAAAATTTTAATTTCATGAGTATACAACTGGTATTTAGAAACTTATTTATGAATTTAAATAATAAAATGCGATCTAGAGCATTGATTTCAATGTTATAAAGTATTTAACTTCAAAGTACTTGACTTACTGTTTGTCTAATAAATAATTGAAATTTCCGGAGTACAGCACAAGGCACTAACTTCTTATTTTTCTCAAGTATAACTTTGAGAAAACTTTATCTTCAAATTACAAGATGTAATTTAAATGTATATGAAAAATGTTAAATAATTTTACAAACTCAAGTCTCGTTATAAATACATTTTTGCAATAACAGGTGTGTATGATGCAAAAATACAATGTAATTTATCCTTGCTGTATAGCATGGTCTTTAAACTGTGTTCATTGAAACCCAGGAGTTCCACGAGTCACAAAAAAATCCAAAAGAAAATTATAAATGCATACACAAAATGGATTCCCGTTCTCTATGAAGCTTATATAGCCACATATATATCTAAAGCTCATTCCAATCATTAAAAAAAAAGCTTAAAATTTACTTATACATAATGACTTAATTTTTTTATAATAGTTTTTAACTTTAATTTTAATATGATAAAATATTAAAATTTTTTTTCTTTATACTATAACAAAGATTGGAATTATATTGTTAACAGCCGTCCCCCCATGTAATAATTTTGTGTTACCTAAATTTTGTTAACAAATATTTTTTTTCTAATAGAGAATGAACCATTTTTCATTTGCGGAACAACTACTTTTAACAAGCAGGAACTACAGGCGCAGGATTTCTCACACAGCTATAAAAATTCAATGCCATTCCGAACAATGTATTTAAAGGAAAAATATTCCTCAAATTGAATGACTATAAACACAGATAGTTTCAGTAGACCTAGACTTCGACAGTTTGTGTAAAAAACGTAAGCATATGTCGTAGTTGCTAAATATAATGCATGAATAGGGGACATATGAATCATAAATTAATAATATTAATATGAGAAAACTATATGAAAAATGCATTAACATTTTCAGTAGCAAATACAATCCTTTTTTAATTTTTTTTCTTAAAAGTAACTTTTTAATAGTTGATCAATTTAAATCTTATTTTTCCCTCTTGCTGCCCTCCAGATTTCTATGGGAGCGTATATATAGCAAAATTTGCGCTTCCTCTGTTTTCCGTGGGTATAAATATTTTCCGACTTTTTAGTTGTTCAACCCATTCTGTTCTTGTTTATGTGTTCACGTATTTTTTTATGTTTATATTTTGATGATCTAAATGTATATTTTAAAACAAAAACTCTTTTACAAAAAGTTTTTGAATACTTTAACTCTAAAATGTAGATTTAATATGTAGATTTGAAATGCGTAATGAAGCAATACGCGCAAATTTTAAACCTACTTTGATAAAATAGCTACACAGCGAGAGAGTTAAGATATATTTTTCTGTGTGTGTGTGGAACAGAGTTCCTTACAGCAGTGCTTCTTAATATTAGTGAATATTAGTGACCCAATATTCAGTCATACTTTTCATTCCGCCCCCCTCCATACAATAATAATGATTAAATTTTCAATAATACTATATTTTAAAACTAAATTAAACCGATTTCAACCTCTTACGTGCCACCAAGATATAAAGTATCACTAACCAAAGGGATGTTGACCGGACGTATAAAAACGTCTTTCCCAAAATATGATCTTTTCGCGCACTGCTATCCTAAAATTATTCAACATGGAATGCAAAAAAAAGAACCAATGGGTGTTTTGAAGGTTTTGCTTATTTATTCCCTTTTTTTCCTCCTCATAAATATGCGAGCCTATGGGGGGAAAAACGGTGGCATTGGGGGGATTTGCGAAACTTTTACCGCAGTTAAGTTTAAATTTTAAAAACCCCTACAATAATAAATAAATATTAATTTTTTTTATTTTTTTCTTATTCGAAACCCTGGGGTCACTGGTAATTTTAAATTTGTTTTCTTAGTGTTGTTAAATTAATTATAAAAAAAATTGTGCGACCGATACATTTCTAAATATATTTTTATCCCCGTGGTGTGTATTTTATTTTTTTTATGTCAGAATGTATTTTTTTTTGTTTTTTTTATAAATGAAAAATTTTCTAAAAATAATTTTTTTTTCGTCTTTTAATACTCCGCCCCCTCGTAATTATACAACCCCAGGGGGGGCCCTTAGTTTAAAAACCTGCCTTACGTTTAAACCCTTCCGTGAGTAGAAAAAAAATTGAAGACCACTGTCGTATAGCATATGGATCAAATAAAAGATGAGATATTTCAGCATTAGTCCACCAGTGAACCCTTAATTTTACACTCAATAAATTTTTATTGTCTTAACTTCAAACACTATTTCACAGTGTCTCTGAATTGCGTGCTGCTATTTCATACCCATTCCCAGCCTTCAAACTACATAATCATTTATTTTCCCCAATGCATTTATAAATTTTTGCAAATAGACACAAACTAATTTTCCTCCTAATATTCGACTGATTCAGCCATACAAAACTATTTTCCAACTCTTCTAATTAAGATCATGATCTCATTCCACAATAATATCAATCTCTTTATTCAAAAGCAAACGTCAAAACTTGCGTATTACCTGTAAATTTTGTTGCAATCTCATTCGCTTTATTGATAAATATTAGTCCTGACATTTGTCGAAATGTGCTTCCTCTAAATTCGTGGCGATGCACTAACGTTTCCGCATCATTTGGCGAGATCCAACTTATTCTAATTACGTCATTTAGTTAGCAGTGGCGTGAGGTAATTAGGTTAGGTTAATGCGAGAAAGCATCAATTATAAACCACGCCACGAAACTCCAGGACGGTATAAGAGTAAATTATATATCGCAGTGAATGTTTTACGATGCAACGCGCTTAATGTACAGAATGACTGGAGAAAGTTGTAACATGTTACGCAAATGAGTGAGGACTTAATTTCTTTTGGTAAAAACGAATTCGAAATAGAATTGTAGCGAAGGATGTATCTTATGTCTTTGAATGGGCTATAGTAATGTTATGGTTAATATCGCTTTACAGATCTTTGCCCATATTCTGTAACTGTCTTATCTAGTGTATTTAAATGTTTCTCTTCACATTAAATCGGAAGGTACATTTCTTTAGCATTTATATGTATTTCGCTAAAACTTATATATTCTATTGATAATTATGTGCGTTAAAATCTCTAGAATGATGTTAAGACATCTAGTACGTACTAAATTCTAAAACAAAATATTTAATTAAGTCCTTATATTTTTATTTTTTTTAAAAAAAATTGTTTGTTTTTTTTGTATTTAAATGTACAGTTGTTTGAAAGCTATACAACTCACTCAATCGAATGACGATATTGGTAAAAAGATTGAAGAAGTTCCCACCTTGTCAGGTAAATAAATTTATAAGTGGATTGTGATGACTCACACACACACGAATTGCTGGATTTCCATAATTAGGAGTTGACAATTGATTAACTTATATAAATGCATTAGCGGAGCAAGATATTCAAGAACTTGAATCTTTAGACCCAATTCAATCAGAAGATTGAATGACGTTTGGGAATATGAAAAGCCTCAGTTTATTTTAAAAAAAGTTACATATCTTAGAAAATATAGACTCCGAAAAAGAATGTATTTTTTCAATAAAACAAGGTATAAAAAATTACTAGCATGTTACGAAGAAATTTTGTGGGAGAAAAAAAAATCTTTGAGCCGGCAGACCATTTTGTTAGATTTTATGAAATATTTTATATCAAAATAACTTCGTTTCGCAATTTTGTATTTGTGTTATCATTTTTTCCCTAAAAGAATGTTTTCTTTCGTCTCCGGCCCCAACTAAAAATAATTTATATGTATTTTTATGGGAAATTATACCCCGATCTAAGCGAAATCGACTTACGTGATTCTCACTCAGTCCCACCTATTACGCACGTTCGGGTACTATTGTACAATGCTAAAAATATTTAGGAATATGTTTTTCTATTAAAACCATTATCTCTGTTATTAAGATTCCGAATTATAAGCTAAATATTGCAATGGCAACAACTAATGCCAATAATTCAACATATTTTCATTATAAACGTGATTCCATCATTAGTGTAATCTTGTTGCAAAAACTTTGCACTACTGTAGAGATGCCATTTTTTAACAAAATTAATTATATATATATATATATATATATATATATATATATAAAACTGGGGGTCTCGCTTCAGACTGACCACCTGATCTCATCTGCTCTGCACCTACCCCCAATGGTCGCGTTTTGGGATGGCACAGTGGGCCCCCGGCCCCTATGGGCTTTTTCCCCACTGAAGTTTGAGTTTTATAAGTCGCTTGAATAAGCATTATATAGCTCTCAATTTCATGTAACACAATCAAATAAATAAACCAGAATATATATTATTATTCAGAAATAATTATATTTCGAAGTAATTTTAGCACTTTGAAAAGTCCATCAGTGATTTTAGAAGTTGATAAACTATTTTGCGAACTTTCGATGCATTGTGAAATCGAGTATAAGATACATAAAATGTGAAAAATATATTTTCATTACAAAAACGCTAATGCTTTTATTTTAACAAAGAATGTAATCTTTATTTATGTTAAATTTATATAGTCGATAGTTATACATTACGAATGTAAAGTAAGAGTTTTTTGAATAAAAAGAAAGGAATAGAAAAAAAAAAAAAAAAGAAAAATTTTTTTTTAAAAGTGGTAGCATAAACATTAAACATTTTTGTAAAAAAGGGTTAAATTTTTTTTTAAATGGTTCTCCTTTTTTATTCTACTTGTTTTTCTTTATGTGCTTGAATAAGTTTTAAAAAATCACCTACAAACTAAATTGTTTACATAAAAAAAAAAAATGTTAAATAAAAAGTTTGATATTGTTTTTTTAATTACTTTAAATTTAAATTATAATGATTATAAAGTTGCTGTCTGAAGAAAAATACAGAGAGAGAGTAGAATTTCTTTTTAAAATTGTATTCACACTCTAGACAACAACAGCAATTTCTTTATACTTTATTTTGCTTGGAAGATTTGAATATAATTTTAAAAAAATCGTTTTAATAGAGCTACAGAGACTATTTTTTATCGTTTATGTTGAGTAATAGCGTAGTTATGAAATTTCTTTTGAGGTTTTTTTTTCTTTCAAATTTTTAACTTTATCTTATGTCCTTTTAAAGTCATTCGTTCATTTCGTGGATAGTAAGAAAAAGAATAACATTTCTAATTGTTTCATTCTGAGATTTTTTTTATTTATTTTTTACTTTGTACAGCTATTGTAACAACTAAATTTCAGCTTTTTGAATAAAATCTAGTATTGTTAAAAATTTATTTTTTCTTTCTTTTTTTTTTTTTTTTAAAAAAATGTTTTCGTGCATAAAACAGAAAATAATCAAATATATTTTACATTCTATGTATGTATACTTGTAACAAGGTTAAGTAATTTGTAATTTGTATCATAAAAACAAATGAGGAACGGTTACGTATTTTTGTCTACAATATCCATTTTAAATTTTGATTTTAAAATTCATAACAGCTGAACCCCAAATATCATAAGCTACTTAAATTTTACTTCATTATAATATTTTTATTGGCTTGTCCATTGTCTTTATTCATTGCAAAATATTTTTAGAGTAATTCTGAAAAATTATTCAAATATATTTGTAATGAAAGTATCTTTTTTACTGAAACTTCTTATTTTTATCACTTTTAAAGGATATTCTATCAAAAGGAAACTACGATATTTGAATAGTAATATATTTAAGATACCCTTTCCTGACTTATCTCATTTTAATATTTAGATATCTTCGTAGTGAATCAACTACTGGGAGGACAAGAAACTAATGCAAACTATTTCAATAGTAGTATTCAGTAACGCATAATATATTCTGTTTGAGTTCCAATGTAAGTCATAAATTTTAGTTTGGAAACTTAAATATAATCAATGAACATAGTATTTCCTATTTTCTAGTATTCAGATAGAAGGTGTAATTCAATGTTACCGGATCTAATTTTAAGACTTTCTGTTGCACCAGTTTAGGATTCGTGAACAATCTTGGGAAAATTGCGTTATGCAAACATGAATATGGTGCTTAGATTCATATCCGTATTTTCAAAATGTGGCATTCAAATTAAAATTTCAATAAATGAATAAGTTATATTTCCAAAACGTGCTCCGAGATATGCTTTGTATAGTCGTTTGGATGTATGTGGCTGCATGTTTTCATAGAAAACGGCACATACAATGCAAAAGAAGTTTAAGACTATTTTGTGGCATAATTAATTTATATCATAAAAAAATAACTATCACAATATAAATAAACAAGACTTTTGATTTTAAAATAATATCATTCGGTTTGAAAAAAGAAATTTAAATTGTCGAACTTAATGATCTCAATAAATAATTTTAAAGCGTACAATATATGAAATAAAATGAATGACACACATAAAAAATTATTACAATTTAAAATGTTGAACTCCTCAGTGTTATTTTAGAATTCGGCTGCTTTTTTTTGTTTTTTTGTATTTATATAAAAAAATTCAAACCTTATGGACTATTTATATGAGACAAAGTACGACATAAAATGCTCATTAAAGTTTTTGACACATTTAAAAAGTTACAAACCATTATATGTTTCCACATGCACTCAAATTTAGTCTTTTTAATATGTTTATCACGACCTAAGTTTATGGGTGTAAGAGAATTTTGGAAGGAGCAGACATAATCTTAAAAATAGCTACTTTCATTCTATCATTAACATTTTATGAAATATACAGTTTTATAGCTTAATTCTGGGAGCAGTGCTAAATCCTAGCTGTTAGTCGGATATACAAAACTGTTGAAATTAACTTAGCTTCAGTTGGAGATGCTTGTTACGATCCTCCTCGAATCCTGATTGCTTGGTCAGCTCCAAAGTTATTTAGTTCCACAATTCCTGGTGATTTCTGCGATGACTATGAATCTCAGGACTCGCGAAACTCCTGTCCCAGTTCACCTTTTCTTATTCCTAGATTTCACACTTAACAATCAACGATTAACCATTAACTTCACATACTCAACATCAAGGCTTAAACAGTAGTTCCGGCTGCATAAAATCAAGTCATCTCTCTGGAAAGCGGTTTTTAAACTAAAAACAAAGTTAAGGTATCCGACTACTTTCAGAACCGTGATTTTTCAAAAGCGCATAAATGGATACTATTTATGATATTTTTAAAGTCCTTTGATTTGAAAATGACATAAAAATTTTTTTAAAATGAACAAATAAAAAAAAATCTAAGCACAATATTTTGAGAAAAAAAAAAACATAGAACGACCCCTTTTTTAAAATATTTTCCTTTTTTTGAAAAAAGCTTCTATTTAAAAATATTTTGCCTGTATATGGTTAGACGTCTGTACAGAGGCTCAGCAAAATTTTTGAAATATGTAACTTAAATTGGGTTTTTACATGTTTTTGACAACTAAGTGGATAAATTTTAAAAATAATCGCCGATAATTTTTAAATGGGTTGTAACTTGAAAATAATTGAACTTTTCAAAATCATAGTTGAGCTCTGTACAGAGGTTTACTATTACAGGGGAAAAAATTATTATAAAAAAGCATTTTTTCCCTTTTTGAAAAAAAATGTTATTCTAAGTTAATTTTTTTGCCGAAATATTGTATTTTTTCAAAAAATCCTTTAAAAAAATTTTATACAAGTATTCGAACTAAGTGACACTAAAAATCATGAAAAATTACCCTTTAGCCTTTTAAAATCACGGTTCTGGCAGTCGGATACCCTAAAACTCTCAAAATCCCAAATCTGCTTCGAATACTTTCTTGAATACTTTTTTTTATAGAAGAATCCAAATTGTACCCGTTACATATTTACACTGTAAATTTAATATTTTTTAAGAAAAATATAGAATAAATATATATCAGGCTTCTTATATTTTATTTTTAATTCATTTCTATAATTTGAACTTGCTAAAAAATCCATTTGCTACTGAAAAATCTATATTTTTATTTAGCCACATTAAATAAATA